>CAXKVI010000001.1:63613639-63978537 GCA_964058755.1 Campiglossa producta
ACAGGAGTGAGATAACTCAGGTATCGATAAATTTATCGAAATATATCGATGTCCAAATGAAACCTGGGGCCTTCACCTTTCGTTTCATACCCATATTGTAGGGAATTTTTTAGGTTTTTGGGCAATCATATTTTGACCGATAACTCAGTTATCGATAAATTTATCGAAATATATCGAAGTCAAAATGAGACCTGGGGCCTTCACCTTTCGTTTGATACCCATCATTCATTCATCATTTACTGGCGCTTAACCGCCTAAGCGATTTTGGCCGTTGCATATCAAAGCACGCCAGTCATTCCTTTTTAGCGATAACTGACGCCAATTGGAAACCCCAAGGGAGTTCAAGTCATCCTCCACCTGTTGTTTCCATCTCAGTCGAGGCCTCCCCCTTCCTCTGCTGCCGAATTCAGGCGACGATAGGAAAACCTTCTGTGCTGGAGCTTCTTTGTCCATTCGCATAACATGGTCCAGCCAGCGGAGTCTTTGGGCTTTAATTCGCTGGACTATGGTCAGATCTGCGTAGAGCTCGTACAGCTCATCGTTAAATTTCCTTCGATACTCGCCGTTGGCATCACGGGAAGGACCATAAATCTTCCGGAGAACTTTTCTCTCAAATACTCCAAGGGCCATCTCATCTTCTCTGGACACTGTCCATGATTCCGAGCCGTACATCAGGACTGGTATGATGAGAGACTTATAGAGCGTGATCTTTGTTTGTCGAGAGAGGACTTTAATTCTCAATTGCTTACTTAGTCCAAAGTAACACTTGTTGGCAAGAGTGATTCTCCGTTGGATTTCTAGACTGATATTATTTTCGGTGTTAATACTGGTTCCCAAATAGACGAAGTCCATCACAGTTTCAAATTTGTAACTATCAACAGTGACATGGCTGCCAAGGCGCAGGTGCGCCGATTCTTTCTTTGATGACAGCAAATACTTCGCCTTGTCCTCGTTCACGGCAAGACCCACTTTTTTCGCTTCCTTATCCAGTCCAGAGAAGGCAGCGCTTACGGCGCCGTTGTTAAGGCCAATGATATCAATATCATCGGCATACGCCAGCAATTGCACGCTCTTGTAAAAGATTGTACCATTGCGGTTTAGCTCTGCTGCCCGAATTATCTTATCCAGCATCAGATTGAAGAAATCGCACGAAAGGGAGTCGCCCTGTCTGAAGCCTCGTTTGGTTTCAAATGGCTCAGAGAGGTCCTTCCCGATTCTGACGAAGCTGTTGGTATTGCTCAGCGTCATTTGGCAAAGCCGTATAAGCTTTGCAGGGAAGTCAAATTCAGACATGGCGGTATACAGGCAACTCCTTTTTGCGCTGTCAAAAGCGGCTTTAAAATCGACAAAGAGGTGGTGTGTATCGATTCTTTTATCATGGCTCTTCTCCAGGATTTGGCGTATCGTGAAAATCTGGTTGATGGTAGACTTACCAGGTCTAAAGCCACACTGATAGGGTCCAATCAGTTTGTCCACGATGGGCTTCAGTCTTTCACACAATACGCTAGAAAAAACCTTATATGCGATATTAAGAAGACTGATTCCGCGGTAGTTGGTGGGGTTAGCGGGATCTCCTTTCTTGTGGATTGGGCAGAGCACACTTAAATTCCAATCTGGAGGCATGCACTCGTCTGACCATATTCTGCATAAGAGCTGATGCATGCTTTTTACCAGCTCTTCGCCTCCGTGTTTGAACAGCTCGGCGGGTAGTCCGTCTTTTCCAGGCGCTTTGTTGTTTTTGAGACGGGATATAGCTATCCTCACTTCTTCATAGTCAGGTGGTGGGATGACCTTTCCATCGTCAGGGATTGGGGTATCGAGTTCATCGTCTCCCTCGCAATTTATCTGTAAGGAGAAGTGCTCCCTCCATAACTTAAGTACATTCTGTACGTTAGTTACCAGGTCGCCATTATTGTCCTTACAGGAACTTGCCCCGGTCTTTAAACCTTCCGTCATCCGCCGGATATTTTCATAGAATTTTCTGGCATCGTTCCTGTCAGCCAGCATCTCAAGCTCCTCACACTCACGCCTTTCGGCCTCACGTTTCTTTTTTCTGAAAAGGCGTCTCTCTTCCTTCTTCGCCTCACGATAGCGTTGCCATACACTGCGGGTTGCGCCCGTTCGCAACGTCTCCCTGAACGTCTAGAACGGTGGAGCTGTGTCTGCCGTCTATCATGACATGATCAATCTGGTTTCTTGTTCTTTGATCAGGGGACAGCAAGGTGGCTTGGTGTATTCGCTTATGCTGGAACATGGGACTATTGATGACCATATTGCGGGAAGCGGCGAAGTCAATCAACCTAGTGCCGTTGGTGGATGTTATATCGTGGAGACTGAATTTTCCAACTGTAGGACCAAAGACTCCTTCCTTGCCCACCTTGGCATTAAAGTCGCCGAGTACGATTTTGATATCATGCAGGGGGCAGCGATCATAGGCTAGTTCAAGTTTATCGTAGAAGGAGTCCTTCTCTGCGTCGTCCGTCTCCTCAGTCGGCGCATAGGCGCAGATAAATGTTATGTTGAAAAACCTCGCCTTGATGCGGATCGCAGCGAAACGCTCGTCCACAGGAGTGAGATAACTCAGGTATCGATAAATTTATCGAAATATATCGATGTCCAAATGAAACCTGGGGCCTTCACCTTTCGTTTCATACCCATATTGTAGGGAATTTTTTAGGTTTTTGGGCAATCATATTTTGACCGATAACTCAGTTATCGATAAATTTATCGAAATATATCGAAGTCAAAATGAGACCTGGGGCCTTCACCTTTCGTTTGATACCCATCATTCATTCATCATTTACTGGCGCTTAACCGCCTAAGCGATTTTGGCCGTTGCATATCAAAGCACGCCAGTCATTCCTTTTTAGCGATAACTGACGCCAATTGGAAACCCCAAGGGAGTTCAAGTCATCCTCCACCTGTTGTTTCCATCTCAGTCGAGGCCTCCCCCTTCCTCTGCTGCCGAATTCAGGCGACGATAGGAAAACCTTCTGTGCTGGAGCTTCTTTGTCCATTCGCATAACATGGCCCAGCCAGCGGAGTCTTTGGGCTTTAATTCGCTGGACTATGGTCAGATCTGCGTAGAGCTCGTACAGCTCATCGTTAAATTTCCTTCGATACTCGCCGTTGGCATCACGGGAAGGACCATAAATCTTCCGGAGAACTTTTCTCTCAAATACTCCAAGGGCCATCTCATCTTCTCTTCACATTGTCCATGAATCTGAGCCATACATCACGACAGGTATGATGAGACACTTATAGAGCGTGATCTTTGTTCTTCGAGAGAGGACTTTACTTCTCAATTGCCTACTGAGTCCAAAGTACCACTTGTTGGCAAGAGTGATTCTCCGCTGGATTTCTAGACTGATATTATTTTCGGTGTTAATACTGGTTCCCAAATAGACGAAGTCCCTCAAATTTGTAACTATCAACAGTGACATGGCTGCCAAGGCGCAGGTGCACCGATTCTTTCTTTGATGACAGCAAATACTTCGTCTTGTCCTCGTTCACGGCAAGACCCACTTTTTTCGCTTCCTTATCCAGTCCAGAGAAGGCAGCGCTTACGGCGCGGTTGTTAAGGCCAATGATATCAATATCATCGGCATACGCCAGCAACTGCACGCTCTTGTAAAAGATTGTATCATTGCGGTTTAGCTCTGCTGCTCGAATTATCTTCTCCAGCATCAGATTGAAGAAATCGCACGAAAGGGAGTCGCCCTGTCTGAAGCCTCGTTTGGTTTCTAATGGCTCAGAGAGGTCCTTCCCGATTCTGACGGAGCTGTTGGTATTGCTCAACGTCATTTGGCAAAGCCGTATAAGCTTTGCAGGGAAGTCAAATTCAGACATGGCGGCATACAGGCAACTCCTTTTTGCGCTGTCAAAAGCGGCTTTGAAATCGACAAAGAGATGGTGTGTGTCGATTCTTTTATCATGGGTCTTCTCCAGGATTTGGCGTATCGTGAAAATCTGGTCGATGGTAGACTTACCAGGTCTAAAGGTTCAATCAGTTTGTCTACGATGGGCTTCAGCCTTTCACACAACACGCTAGAAAGAACCTTATATGCAATATTAAGAAGACTAATTCCGCGGTAGTTGGTGCGGCTAGCGGGATCGCCTTTCTTGCGGATTGGGCAGAGCATACTTAAATTCCAATCCGGAGGCATGCATTCGTCTGACCATATTCTGCATAAGAGCTGATGCATGCTTTTTACCAGCTCTTTGCCTCCGTGTTTGAACAGCTCGGCGGGTAGTCCGTCTTTTCCAGGCGCTTTGTTGTTTTTGAGCCGGGATATAGCTATCCTCACTTCTTCATAGTCAGGTGGTGGGACGACTTTTCCATCGTCAGGGATTGGGGTATCGGGTTCGACGTCTCCCTCGCAATTTAGCAGTGAGGAGAAGTGCTCCCTCCATAATTTAAGTACACTTTGTACGTCGGTTACCAGGTCGCCATTATTGTCCTTACAGGAGCTTGCCCCAGTCGTAAAACCTTCCGTCATCCGCCGGATCTTTTCATAGAATTTTCGGGCATCATTCCTGTCAGCCAGCATCTCAAGCTCCTCACACTCACGCCTTTCGGCCTCACTTTTCTTTTTTCTGAAAAGGCGTCTCTCTTCCTTCTTTGCCTCACGATAGCGTTGCCATACACTGCGGGTCGCGCCCGTTCGCACCGTCTCCTTGTAGGCAGCGTCCTTTTTTTTTCGAGGCAGTTTTGCATTCCTCATCGTACCAGTTATTCTTGCGGGCTCGCTGGAACCCTATAGTGGCCTCAGCGGCGGGCGGTACGCAATGAGTGAGAGATATGCTTCCATTGCTCGGTTACATCGTTAGGTCGGGGATTGCCCTCTTCTAGCAGGTGTGAGAGTCGAGTGGAGAAATTATCAGCTGTCTGTGTCACGCGCAACTTCTCCACGTCAAACTTTCCTTCCGTTACTGTGCGCACTTTCTTCGTTGCACAGAGGCGTGTGCGTATCTTGGCTGCGACAAGATAATGGCCAGAGTCAATATTGGGACCACGCAGTGTACGCACGTCCAGAACGGTGGAGCTATGTCTGCCGTCAATCAAGACATGATCAATCTGGTTTCTAGTTCTTTGATCAGGGGACAGCCATGTGGCTTGGTGTATTCGCTTATGCTGGAACCTGGTACTACTGATGACCATATTACGAGCACCGGCGAAGTCAATCAACCTAGTGCCGTTGGGGGATGTTATATCGTGGAGACTGAATTTTCCAACTGTAGGACCAAAGACTCCTTCCTTGCCCACCTTGGTATTAAAGTCGCCGAGCACTATTTTGATATCATGCTGGGGCAGCGATCATAAGTCTGTTCAAGTTTATCGTAGAAGGAGTCCTTCTCTGCGTCGTCCGTCTCCTCAGTCGGCGCATAGGCGCAGATAAATGTTATGTTGAAAAATTTCGCTTTGATGCGGATCGCAGCGAGACGCTCGTCCACGGGGGTGAACGCTAGTACTTGGCGGCGAAGTCTCTTTCCCACCACGAATCCTACACCACGCGCTTTGCCGCGTGTCTGGCCACTGTAGTATACGTCACAAGGTCCGATGGTCGTCTTTCCTTGTCCCGTCCATCGCATTTCCTGCAGGGCGGTGATGTCAGCCTTTGCGTTAACGAGGACATCAACCAGTCGGGCAGCGGCACCGTCCCTTGAAAGGGTCCGGACATTCCCGGTACATGCCCTAATATCCAAATCATTATGCCTTATTCGTTTTGCCGGGTCGTCAACATTAAAGGAGGTTCTCATCCGAGGCTTTGATTTTGTTTTCATTGGAATTAAGTTTTTTACGTGGCGGGTCCCAAACCCAGCGCACAACCCGTTTCGGGGTTTTTGGAAAATATTTACACATTTATATAGCGAGCCGCTTGCTTCAAGACCGACGCCCGCTTGCAGCCGCACCTCATGGTGAACAGACGCTACGCAAAAACCTCGGTGAGCCCTTAAACCAAGTATGCCAGAGTGGCCCCACCGCGGCTCCCTGTCTTTCTGCCGCGAGCCTAGGTAGCTCCCGTTGCCCAGAGTGCACGAACGAGGACGCAAGAGTCGGGATTGAGCAAGGTCACTTTGCAACCATACTCCATTACACTCTAATTTGTAGGAAAATTTTAAGGTTTTAGGGCAACCACATTTTGACCGATAACTCAGTTATCGATAAATTTATCGAAATATATCGATGTCCAAATGAAACCTGGGGCCTTCCCCTTTCGTTTGATACCCATATTGTAGGGAAATTTTAGGGTTTTGGGGCAACCACCTTTTTAACCGATAAATTTATCGAAATATGTCGATGTCCAAGGAGTCCTTCTCTGCGTCGTCCGTCT
This sequence comes from Campiglossa producta, assembly GCA_964058755.1. Lineage (NCBI taxonomy): Eukaryota > Metazoa > Arthropoda > Insecta > Diptera > Tephritidae > Campiglossa > Campiglossa producta. The sequence continues at coordinate 63,619,975 of CAXKVI010000001.1, forward strand.
CCTCAGTCGGCGCATAGGCGCAGATAAATGTTATGTTGAAAAACCTCACTTGATGCGGATCGCAGCGAGACGCTCGTCCACAGGAGTGAGATAACTCAGTTATCGATAAATTTATCGAAATATGTCGATGTCCAAATGAGACGTGGGGCCTTCACCTTTCATTTGATACCCATATTGTAGGGAAATTTTAGGTTTTCGGGCAACCTCATTTTGACCGATAATTCAGTTGTCGATAAATTTATCGAAATATGTCGATGTCCAAGTGAAACCTGGGGCCTTCATCTTTCGTTTGATACCCATATTGTAGGGAAATTTTAGGGTTTTGGGGCAACCACATTTTGACCAATAACTCAGTTATCGATAACTTTATCGAAATATGTCGATGTCCAAGTGAAACCTGGGGCCTTCACCTTTCATTTGATACCCATATTGTAGGGAAATTTGAAGGTTTTCGGGCAATCATATTTTGACCGATAACTCAGTTATCGATCAATTTATCGAAATATATCGAAGTCCAAATGAAACCTGGGGCCTTCCCCTTTCGTTTGATAGGGTTTTAGGGTTTTGGGGCAACCACATTTTGACCGATAACTCAGTTATCGATAAATTTATCGAAATATGTCGATGCCCAAGTGAAACCTGGGGCCTTCACCTTTCGTTTGATACCCATCAAAAAAAAAAAAAAAAACTAATGGCGGCGATATACCAACAGGTTATCATAACCTCTAACGAGATTTTTTAGCCGAGCTTCTCTTTCCAACTTGTGGTGTGTTGCTTTTTGAGTTTTCCTAGAAGTTGGCGGGACCTACAGTTTTTTGCCGATTCCGAACGGCGCTTGCAAAGCAAATGAATTTTTGTCTGAGAAGCTTTTCATGGCAGAAATACACCCGGAGAGTTTGCCAAACTACTGCCAGGGGCGACCCCGTTTAGAAAAATTGTTTTTCTAAATAATTTTTGAAGTTACTTTTGCCGGGCATCGAACCGCCATGACTTGGTGTAGAAGGCCGAACACTTAACCGCTACACCACGGCTGCCGCCATCGTTTGATACCCATATTGTAGGGAAATTTTAGGGTTTTGAGGCAACCACATTTTGACCGATAACTCAGTTATCGATAAATTTATCGAAATATGTCGATGTCCAAATGAGACGTGGGGCCTTCACCTCTCATTTGATACCCATATTGTAGGGAAATTTTAAGGTTTTCGGGCCACCTCATTTTGACCGATAACTCAAATATCGATAAATTTATCGAAATATGTCGATGTCCAAGTGAAACCTGGAGCCTTCACCTTTCGTTTGATACCCATTTTGTAGGGAAATTTTAGGGTTTTGGGGCAACCACATTTTGACCAATAACTCAGTTATCGATAAATTTATCGAAATATATCGAAGTCCAAATGAAACCTGGGGCCTTCCCCTTTTGTTTGATACCCATATTTTAGGGACATTTTACGGTTTTTGGGCCACTGGGGTTTAGACCGAACGAGAGTCACATACATACAAGCAAACAAACAAACAAACAAACAAACATACAAGTGAACCTAATAAAAGCGTGGTAAAAACATGTATTTTCGTCACTCGCGTTACAAAAAAAAGATTGCCTTATATTTTTATGAATAGCTTCAGAAGTAAAAGTACACTCAGAGAAAAAATCACAGTTATATCAACAGTCCTCCACTGTTAATACCAAACAGATTTAACACTCTCAGAACAGACTTCTGCAGTTAATCCAACAGATTTAACAGTAATTCAACAGCGATCATACTCCCATTATGTCATAGAACAAAGCTGCAATTCGACGCCATCAAACATAAGTACGCGATGGCCTGATGGTTAACATCTCCGTTCAGCAGTCAAAGCAGCGTGAGCTCAATTCTCGGTGGAGGCAACAAAGCAACGTGGGAAAGTGTCATTTAGAACAAAGCTGTAATTAGACGCTGGGAAGCATAAGTAAGTGATGGCATAATGTCTATACAGTAGACACCTGGGTTGAGTGTTCAAGAGCGATTCTCGGTGAATTCACAATATAAGAACTCTGAAAAAAAAATTTTTGTTTTTGTTTTGAAAAAAAATTATATTGACTTCACCGAGAATCGAACTCGGAATACCTAAAACAACAAAATTTTCTGTTAAAACAACAGCTAAAACTGTTCACGAACGAACAGCATCTGTTGTTTCAACAGATACCTATATCATTTGGATGGTTTTTGAATGTGAAATATGTTGTTTTAACCTGTAATCCAGTTCGTTCTACTGTATTTTTTCTCTGGGTGTAGGCTGTTCATCAACAGTTGTGAAATTAATGGTCAAGATGTCATTAGTGAATACTACGTACCTACTAATCTTACTAATATTATAAATGTGAATGCAGCGATGTTTGGATGTCCAGACGTTTACTTCTGTTCCTCAATAACGTGAGAATGGCAAGACGGATTTTGTTGAAATTTAGTAGGCAGACAGCTAATAGTCTGGAAGGAGGTATAGGCTTTTTTTTTTTAATTTTGGGGGGTCCGGCCATGCTAGGGACCGTTACTTTTCGATTTTTTTGTTTTTCCATATAAGTCTGAGTACACTTCACCTAAACTTATGAAATTTCGCATAGAGGTGCAGAAACTTCGTACGATATGGGCATTAAACAAAACTGGAAGGTCCCAGGTCTCATTTGGACTTCGACATATTTCGATTAATTTATCGATAACTGAGTTATCAGTCGAAATGCGATTGCCCAGAAACCTTAAATTTACCCTACATTATGGGTATCAATTGAAAGGGGATGACACCAGGTTTCATTTGGACTTCGATATATTTCGATAAATTTATCGATAACTGAGTTATCGGTGAAAATGTTATTGAACAGAAACCTTAAAAACACCCTACAATATGGGAATCAAACGAAAGGGAATGGCCCCAGATTTCATTTGGACATCGATATATTTCGATAAATTTATCATTAACTGAGCTATCGGTGAAAATGTGATTGCCCGAAAACCTTAAAATTGCCCTACAATACGCATAACAAACGAAAGGGCATGGCCCCAGGTTTCATTTGGACTTCAATACATTTCAATAAATTTATCGATAACTGAGTTATCGGTGAAAATGTGATTGCCCAAAAACCTTAAAACTGCCCCACCATAAGGGTATTAAAGGGAAGAGGATGGCCCAGGTATCAATTGGACTTCGATATATTTCGATAAATTTATCGATAGCTGAGTTATCGGTAAAAATGTGATTGCCCAAAAACCTTAAAATTTTCCCATAATATGGGTACCAAGCGAAAGGGGATGTCCCCAGGTTTCATTTGAACTTCGATATATTTCGATAAATTTACCGATTACTGAGTTATCAATAAAAATGTGATTGCCCAAAACCCTTAAAATTGCCCTACAATACGCATAACAAACGAAAGGGCATGGCCCCAGGTTTCATTTGAACTTCGATATATTTCGATAAATTTACCGAATACTGAGTTATCAATAAAAATGTGATTGCCCAAAAACCTTAAAATTGCCCTACAATACGCGTAACAGACGAAAGGGCATGGTCCCAGGTTTCATTTGGACTTCTATATATTTCGATAAATTTATCGATAACTGAGTTATCGGTGAAAATGTGATTGCCCAAAAACCTTAAAACTGCCCTATAATATGGGTATTAAACGAAAGGTTTCATTTGAACTTCGATATATTTCGATAAATTTACCGATTACTGAGTTATTAATAAAAATGTGATTGCCCAAAAACCTTAAAATTGCCCTACAATATGGGTATCAAACGAAAGGGAAAGCCCCAGGTTTTTTTTGCACTTTGGCGTATTTCGATAAATTTATCGATAACTGAGTTATCGGTGAAAATGTGATTGCCCAAAAACTTTAAAATTGCTCTACAATGTGAGTAACAAAGGAAAGGGAAAGGCCGCAGGTTCCTTTTGGGCTTCGATATATGTATTTCGATATATTTATCGATAACTGAGTTATCGGTCAAACGTGATCGCCCGAAAACCTCCAATTATTTAATCAATCTAACTTTCCCCATTGATGGGAATTTTGAAAATTTTTAATACTCTTGGTAAAAGCTTCAGTATACAATAATCTTACTAATATTATAAATGTGAATGTATCGATGTTTGGATGTCCAGACGTTTACTTCTGTTCCTCAATAACGTGAGAATGGCAAGACGGATTTTGTTAAAATTTGGCAGGCAGACAGCTAATAGTCTGGAAGGAGGTATAGGCTATTTTTTTTTTAATTTTGGGGGGTCCGGCCATGTTAGGGACCGTTACTTTTCGATTTTTTGTTTTTCCCATATAATTCTGAGTACACTTGACCTAAACTTATGATGTTTCGCATACAGGTAAAGAAACTTCGTATAATATGGGTATCAAACAAAACTGGAAGGTCCTAGGTCTCATTTGGGCTTCGATATATTTCTATAAGTTTATCGATAACTGAGTTATCGAAGAAAATGTGATTGCCCAAAAACCTTAAAACTGCCCTACAATATGGGTATCAAACGAAGGGGCATGCCCCCAGGTTTCATTTGGACTTCGATATATTTCGATAAATTTATCGATAACTGAGTTATCGGTGAAAATGTGATTGCACAAAAACCTTAAACTTGCCCCACAATATGGGTACCAAATGAAAGGGCATGGCTCCAGGTTTCATTTGGACTTCGATATATTTCGATAAATTTATCGATAACTGAGTTATCGGTGATAATGTGATTGCCCAAAAACCTTAAAATTGCCCTACAATATAGGTATCCAACGAAAGTGGATGGCTCCAGGTTTCATTTGGACTTCGATATATTTCGATAAATTTATCGATAACTAAGCTATCGGTGAAAATGTGATTGCCCAAAAACCTTAAAATTTCCACACAATATGGGTATCAAAAGAAAGGGATAAGGTTTCATCTGGAACTCGATATATTTCGATAAGTTTATCGATAACTGTGTTAAAATTGCCCCACAATATGGGTATCAAACGAAAAGTTATCGATCAAAACGTGATTGCCCAAAAACCTGAAATTACTTAATCAATCTACATTTCCGCATTGATGGGAATTTTGAAAATTTTAAATACCCTTGGCAAATGCTTCAGTATTCAATATAATATTATACAAATATCAAAGTTTGAAGTTTAGCTGAACTATTCGATAAATGCTTTCTGAAACATTAATATCAAGACTTAAAGCCAAAGCAATATTTAACTCACTTTCAATCGATTTCAAGGATATGTATGTATATTTAATTAAGATTTTTGAAAACCGTTTTTCAATACATACAATTTTTTCAAAACTCGAGGAACATAGAGACAAATTATTGATCTTCCAACAGTTTTTTATTTGATCAATCTACCTTACTTGGTGAACTTCGACGACCGAATTCTTATCTAAAATGTTGAAAGGGTACTTCACAGGCGCGGGCAAGACCGCGGGTATATACTAGTATGTTAATATAAGTCAAAATCAATGCCACTGACATCTTCCCAAAAGACGTATAAAATTTCACTTACCCAGCCAGCAAGGTACCGTACATTTTACGAACATTGCGATTTACGAGCTATTCTCGAATAAAAAAACAATAACAAAAGAAGCTTTTCTGTCACGTCAAACAAAAAAATTAAAATAAAAAATTTCAAACAAAAAATTTTGAAGGAAAATTTTCAAACCGATATTTTAAAAGTAAGTATGTTTGTAAAATATCTAATTAAAAACACAAATAACATAAAATATATCTTTTAAATTATTACTAGCGGGCTGGAAGGTGGATTTGCGGAAAAAGAAAAAGGGACAGAGAAAGTAGCTGCTATTCTGGGATCTCGGGATGCCCTCTGGGTTGTATGACCCACTATTTATAAGTTGTGATGCTTAACATGTAAACCAATACACGCTGGCAAAAAGATATACAATTTTATTATTTAATAAAAAACTTTATACCTAAAATTTAGGTTTGTTTATTTGCATTATTTTTCGCATTGAAATCAGTCGGTAAGGCGGTCTAGAAAGTCGGTTTTTCTATCGAAAATTAATTGTTTACGAGTACATTTACGATAAAAAAACGGACGTAAAAAGATTCATATACGAGTGCTTTTTCGATACTTTTACGACAATCGTAGGCAAAAAACATTTCAGAGCGAAACCGGATTCGTAGGCGAATCGTAAACGGATATCATAAACGATATTTTATCAGAGTTTTCTTCGAGAAAACGTCAGTTTACGAACTCGTTTACGATGATTTTTCTGGCTGGGTATTTATTTTGAAGCCAATATGACACAATTTCATGAAGATGGCATGTTTTTATAATAACCTGGATGTAATAGAAATCAAATCCAAGGGAAAAAAATATGTGGATTTTTCTCTCTGTGCTTCGGAAATACCCAAATATAGTTTTTATACAAATAAAAGTCAGAAGCAAAATACTTTTTTCAATTCAATACATAGAGAAAAATATCAGAACCTATCCTAAATTATGGCACAAAGCCGACCACGCTTTTTCCACAATACTACTGTGTAGGGTTTTTAAAATTATTTTCAACTTTTTAGTTCAATACGTTCAAGCGTGAGTTTTAGTTTTTTTAAACTATATTTATTTTTTACTTTTTAGTCAAATGTCCTATGAAATTATCGATAAATATATCAAACCAATGGACTTCCACTTTCGTTTGATACCCATATTGTTAGGAAATTTTAAGGTATTGGGCTCACCTTTTGACAATAACTCAGTTATCGAAAAATGTCGATGTCCAAGTGAAACCTGGGGCCTTCACCTTTCGTTTGATACCCTTATTGTAGGGAATTTTTTAGGTTTTTGGGCAATCATATTTTGACCGATAACTCTAATTTTGGCTTGCGTCATAATGACGCTTACCCGCGTAGGCGATTTTGGCCGTTTCGTATCAAAGCACGCCAGTCATTCCTTTTTAGCGATAACTGACGCCAATTGGAAACCCCAAGGGAGTTCAAGTCATCCTCCACCTGTTGTTTCCATCTCAGTCGAGGCCTCCCCCTTCCTCTGCTGCCGAATTCAGCCGACGATAGGAAAACCTTCTGTGCTGGAGCTTCTTTGTCCATTCGCATAACATGGCCCAGCCAGCGGAGTCTTTGGGCTTTAATTCGCTGAACTATGGTCAGGTCTGCGTAAAGCTCGTACGGCTCATCGTTAAATTTCCTTCGATACTCGCCGTTGGCATCACGGGAAGGACCATAAATCTTCCGGAGAACTTTTCTCTCAAATACTCCAAGGGTCATCTCATCTTCTCTTGACACTGTCCATGATTCCGAGCCGTACATCAGGACTGGTATGATGAGAGACTTATAGAGTATGATCTTTGTTTGTCGAGAGAGGACTTTACTTCTCAATTGCCTACTTAGTCCAAAGTAACACTTGTTGGCAAGGGTGATTCTCCGTTGGATTTCTAGACTGATATTATATTCGGTGGTTATGCTAGTTCCCAAATAGACGAAGTCTCTCACCGTTTCAAACTTGTAGCTATCAACGGTGACTTGGCTGCCAAGTCGCAGGTGCGCCGATTCTTTCTTTGATGACAGCAGATACTTCGTCTTGTCCTCGCTCACCGCAAGACCCACTTTTTTGGCTTCCTTATCTAGTCCAGAGAAGGCAACGCTTACGGCGCGGTTGTTAAGGCCAATGATGTCAATATCATCGGCATACGCTAGCAATTGCACGCTCTTGTAATATATTGTACCGTTGCGGTTTAGCTCTGCTGCTCGAATTATCTTCTCCAGCATCAGGTTAAAGAAATCGCACGAAAGGGAGTCACCCTGTCTGAAACCTCGTTTGGTTTCAAATGGCTCAGAGAGGTCCTTCCCGATTCTGACGGAGCTGTTGGTTTTGCTCAACGTCATTTGGCAAAGCCGTATAAGCTTTTTAGGGAAGTTAAATTCAGATATGGCAGCATACAGGCAACTCCTTTTTGCGCTGTCAAAAGCGGCTTTAAAATCGACAAAGAGATGGTGAGTGTCGATTATCATGGGTCTTCTCCAGGATTTGGCGTATCGTGAAAATCTGGTCGATGGTATTCTTACCAGGTCTAAAGCCACACTGATAAGGTCCAATCAGTTTGTCTACGATGGGCTTCAGTCTTTCACACAATACGCTAGAAAGAACCTTATATGCGATATTAAGAAGACTGATTCCGCGGTAGTTGGTGGGGTTAGCGGGATCGCCTTTCTTGTAGATTGGGCAGAGCACACTTTAATTCCAATCTGCACTCATCTGACCATATTCTGCATAAGAGCTGATGCATACTTTTTACCAGCTCTTCGCCTCCGTGTTTGAACAGCTCGGCGGGTAGTCCGTCTTTCCCAGACGATTTGTTGTTTTTAAGCCGGGATATTGCTATCCTCACGTCATCATAGTCAGGTGGTGATGAGGTGCTCCACCGTTTCCTCCTCCTCATCATCTTTGCAACTCCTGCAGCATCGTCGGTAGGGCACACTTAGCCTTTCTGCATGCCTACCAATGAGGCAGTGACCGGTTAATACCCCTATCAATATGCAGATTTCCCTGCTAGTTAGGGCATAAATGCGTCTAGACCTTTTAAGATCCCATTTTGGCCAGGTTTGTTTCGATATCCGACACCCTGGGGATTGCAGCCATCTTTCGTTGGCTTGACGGAGTGTGTGCTCCTTCAGCATTAGTTTGCATGTGGCAAACGGCATACCTAAGCGCTCTTTATCCCGAAGAACCTGCTTGGTTGTGCCCTGCCTGGCAAGCTCGTCTGCCTTATAGTTTCCCTCAATGTCCCTATGTCCCGGGACCCATATGAGGTTTACGCGGTTCCGTTGGGCCATCTCCTGAAGAGATCGACGACAGCTGAGCGTCAGTTCAGAGTTGAACGTGTATGAGCCAAGAGATTTGATTGCCGCTTGGCTATCGCTGAAAATAGTGATATCTTCTCCGATAACACGTTTGCTTAACCAGGCCGCGGCGTCCCGGATTGCCGAGACTTCCGCCTGGAAGACGCTACAATGATCAGGTAGTCTGAAGGAGAGCTCAAGGTCCAAATCCCTTGAATAAACCCCTCCTCCAACTCTGCCGTCCAACTTCGAGCCGTCGGTGTATATGGAAGTGCCACCATTTGTTTCGGGACACCAATCCGTCCTCTCCCAGTCTTCTCTGCTGGGAATGTTTATTTTGAAACAGCTATCCCCGACTGTAGTGGTCGCACAACGATCTGTGCTTAGAGGGAGAAAGCTGTAAGATTCCAGAATACTGGAGTGTCCAATAGTACCCACACCCCAACTGGAGGTTTCTCTTAGGCGCAGAGCTGATGCCGCCGCTGACCGAAACCCTTCCAGATGAAGTGGTAAAATGCCCAGAATGGCCTGGAGGGCTTCGTTGGGCGTTGTCCTTAGCGCACCGCTTATACAGATCATATTGGATCTATGGACTTTCCGCAACAGATTCAGGTATATTGTCTTGCTCAGTGCCGGCCACCATACGACGACTCCATACAGCATGATTGGGCGAATGATGGCCGTGTAGATCCAACTGCATACCCCCATTTTTTGCCAATGGCTCTTTTGCATGTGTAAAGAGCGATGCAAGCTTTCTTCTGGCGCTGAAGAACATTCTCCTTCCAATTCAATTTCCTGTCCAGAACTATGCCTAGAAACTTGGCCTTATCCGACAAGCCCAGGCGCGTGCCATCTAGTTCTGGTAGGCTTAGTGGCGGTATTTTGTACCGGTTGGTGAAGAGGACAAGTTCCACTTTCCCCGGGTTGATACTAAGTCCGCAGCGAGAGGACCACCTCGAAACCTCTCGCAGTGCTACTTGCATCAGGTCACACAGAGTTTGTGGGAACTTGCCTCTGAATGCAATAGCTAAATCGTCTGCGTATGCCACTATCTTCCTCCAGCTCCTCTACTGATGAGGGGGCTTGTGAGGGCAGTACTGGCAGGTCTCTGTCTAATATTTCATTGTGTAACTGCCAATTAGTGTTACGTGGATTGCGCTTCATGATAGGTTGTTCTACAATAAAGTCTAGAACCATTTCTATGTAACGGTGGTCGGAGAATGAATGTTCTTCCAGAACCCGCCATTTTCTGACCCACTCATAAGCGCATTCACTACAGATAGTGAGGTCTATGACCTCCCTGCGGGTCTTAGTGATAAAAGTAGGCTCATTACCCACGTTGCAAATTACCAGGTTAGTTGTTAAGAGGTAATCAAACAGAGACTCGCCCCTGGAATTGATATCGGAGCTCCCCCATTGGACATGGTGAGCATTAGCGTCCGCTCCAATAATAAGATTACCTGTGCAGAAATTTGACACCAGGTCTTTCACCTCCGTTTGTGGTGGGGGTTCTTCGGCGTCGTAGGGCATATAGACCGACGCCACCGTCAGGCGGGTGCTGTCGACCGTTAGACTGATAGCGGTAATATCACCATTGGTGTAGTTATGTAGGTAGGAGAAAGGAGTTCAACTCAGACTTGACCAAAATACACGTTCTGACTTTGCTCTCCTCGCTGGCTCGAATGAGCTTGAAGCCCTTAGTCCCCAGTCCGCAGATTCTCGAACTATTGACTCAGGGTTCTTGGATGAGGACCACATCCACATCGCCTTTAGAAAGACGACTACTTAAAGCAGCCGAAGCCACTTTAGATTTGTGCAAATTAATCTGAAGCACCACCAACATGAGAGCGCACAGACTTCCCTGCCGTCCCCATATCGTCGAGGTTTGCTCCATCCCGGAGGTTGCCTATCAACGACGAGTTGTTCCGATTAACTGCCCGATGTGGCGTTGCAGGAGTCCTGCTGCCTGTAGCGTTAGATGTTAATCGCTCAGCGTTGGCTGCTACCACCGTGACGTCGAGGACTTCCTCGTCCTGTAGGCTGTCCTCCATCTCCGTGTTGTTCACAGCACTATCGCCAAGGGACGTGGCGGATAACATGCCTTCCGCATCGGAATCCTCCGCTTCCTCTTCTGGTAATAAGTTTTCCGGTTCCCCCGGAGCAGCCGAGAAGGCAGCGCGCTGAGCATCACCACGATATACGTGGATAACGATCTGGCCTACGCTGTAGTGTATTAATGCTAAAAAGTAATTAATTTAATACTTTTCCGGCTTTGTTTTTAAACCAAAAGTACTTAAAACATTATAATGAGAGAGAGCGCTATAGAGAGGGCGCTTTAGTATTATTTTGGTATTATTTTAAAACTATTTGGAATTAAAAATTTTTCAGAGTCTTAAATTAATACTATTTAGTATTAAAACTCAAGTTTAATTCCAAAAAGGCTTAATTTCAATAACGACTGGTATTAAAAGTAAACTTTCATTTTTTACTGTGCATATATTAAAAGTTCTGCTATTTTTTCGGTTGCTATGGGAGCTAGCACGTTAGCGTGTTCTATACGTTTTCCCCTACATAGTGTCATGTCTAAATAAATGAAACCAAAACTGGACTAACGTCACTTATGCTTTAAGATGCTCATATGTATATCAATTATACCAAATAATCCACGACCTTAAAAATGTACTCGGAGAACGCTTTCGGCCTTAACATTTTTTATGAATAATTACAGATTACAGAAATAAAGGTATTTTCACTTTGACATAAACTGTGTTAGTTGTCATTCGTATCTTTTGCCAGTTGATCACAGAGCGCTGCCACCTCAACAAATAATTTTTTTTCGTAATTTTTTTTTTTAATTTTGGGGCTGTTTTATATAGGAAAAAAACATGGTTTGTAAAGTAAAAATACTTACACAATAGGATCCATAAAGCTGCTTTAAAATTTGTAAATGGTTCAAATAATATCTCTGCTCAAAAATGCGTATTAGAAATCAAATTTACCTAAAAATAAAGTATAAAAAACCTTTTACGTCGTACTAATGCGAAAAAACCTTTCGATTTAAGTGTTGAGAGATTAAGGACCGTTTTCGAAAAGCCGGTTAATGATAATTGCGATTAATTTGACAGTAACCGTAAAAAATACGTCAATTAAATCCCAGTTTGCGTCAAGCGTAGAATGTGAAATCGGCCCTATGGATATATTCTTACAGCTGTAAACAAAAAAAAGATCGGATATAACTTACCATCAGCAAAAGCACCAAATAAGAAAATACATTTTTTAGTATTTATGTTGTCATTTTTTTAAATTTTTTTTGGATGCATTTTCATTTTTCTTTTCATTATATTTCCTATTCAAATATTATATTTCCTATTAAAAAATTAGTGAAAATAACGAGTTTTGAGTTGTCTGGCTGAAGTTTTTGCCGTCCCATGGCGAGTCTAGCAATTATTGAAATTAAAAACAGTAAAAGTGGGACAAACAAGAGAAAGCAAATCAATAGGAAAATAAAAGTTCCCGAAACTTGAGGTGTCTGGCTGAAGTTTTTGCCATGGGATGATGTCTAGAAATGCTTGATTCTACTTAAGGATAGCATTTTACGACACATGTGTGAAGATCTGCTATTTAAAAGTAGCCAAAGTTTGTCAAACCCGCTTAAACATGTGAAAGCGCAGTGAAAAGTAGTGAAACTTCTTCTTTTGCGTTGTCTGGCTGAAGTTTTTGACATGGGACGAAGTCTAAAAATGCCTGATGCTACGTGAGGGTAGTATTCTACAAAAAATGGGAAAATATTGGGTAGTTAAAAGCAGCCAAAGTGGCCCAAATGCGTGAAATTGGTAAAACAGAATAAATTTCCATAGGGAAATCCGCGAACTGTGGGTGTCTGGCTGGAGCCTTGTCACTGGTACGGGTCTAACAACACTTGATACTGACGCGGGTAGTATCTACGTCAAATATGTGAAAATCATCCATTATAAAATAATTGAAGTTAGGGTCATTTTTTGGCGACTTTGACCACCGATTCCTAGGCCTTGCTTTGAAATTTCTACATTCTTTCTAGATTCGGGGAGGACTATCGATCGGTATTGGTTTCATCCATTATAAAATAAGTGACGCTTTTAGGCTCTGGGATCTCGCTCTAAACCTTGAAATTTTGCAGCTTCTAAATATGCAGCTCATCTATGTATGAAAATAAATAAATGTGTTATTATTATCTGTACAAAAATGCAAAAACTAGACTCGTATTTTACTTACCTTCGCTTTATTTTAGAAACAAATTTTTTCTAGATACACACTACATTGTGAAATTTAATAAATTATTTCAATAAACTTCAAAATTTTTTCCGTTTGAAGTTCAAATCGGTTATTTTTTGGTATGAAAATACGGTAGCTCATTTTCAAAAGGAAACGTCACTAACACGGTTTATGTCGAATGATTGCAATGGCGACCAAGAAGATCGATGAACACATACATAAGACAAAACACAGCAGTAGGGAAGCCTACTAATGGCGGCATTTTTATATACACTGACGGCTTGAAATCGGACAGTAGAGTTGTAGGAATGGTATTCAAAGGACCTAGGCCTTGAGCTCTCCTTCAAACTTTCTGATCCTCCAGGCTGAAGTCTCAGAAATCATGGACGCCACGGTTTGGATAGCTAAAGTTATCATCGGACAGGATATCTTTATTTTCAGCGACGCTCGGCTGTCGTCAATCTCTTCAAGAGATGGCCCAACAGAACCGCGTGAACAAGGGCCATTGAGGGATACTGTATGGCAGACGAACTTGCTAGGCAGGGCACCAGCAACGCGCCACGGTATGCACTCTATGGGCGGGATCCATGGTATTTATGTGCAGAATACCATTCTGAGTTGGCGGCCTTCGGCCGCGCTTATGATAAATAACCCTGGGCCACGCCATGCCAAGTCCGGGTGTGTGCCAAAACTACTGCCACGATGAAGTCCTTCTGCGTAGTACACCCTTCTGCGTGGCTGCCGCAGAGGCAAACTTAGGCCAGTTTTGAAAGGCCCGTTGTGATACCACCAACACAAGGAAAGTCAGTCCCGGGACCCAGCCATATGGAAAATCCCTGAGTTGTTGGGATTTTCCACATAGCAGAATCCCGGGACTGACACTCCTAAACCGACACTTACTCCTCCTCGAACCACTTAGATGACTTTATGAAGGCCATCAAGTCCTTTATGTCCAGTTCCGCGATCTGGCTTAGGCTATCCAGGAACGGAACTCCCAAAAAGCGCGTTCTCGCGCCGCTTAAAGACGGACAGTTGCAGATGAGGTGCTCCACTGTTTCCTCCTCCTCATCATCTTTGCAACTCCTGCAGCATCGTCGGTAGGGCACACCTAGCCTTTCTGCATGCCTACCAATGAGGCAGTGACCGGTTAATACCCATATCAATATGCAGATTTCCCTCCTAGTTAGGGCATAAATGCGTCTAGACCTTTTAAGATCCCATTTTGGCCAGGTTTGTTTCGATATCCGACACCCTGGGGATTGCAGCCATCTTTCGTTGGCTTGACGGAGTGTATGCTCCTTCAGCATTAGTTTGCATGTGGCAAACGGCATACCTAAGCGCTCTTTATCCTGAAGAACATGCTTGGTAGTGCCCTGCCAGGCAAGCTCGTCTGCCTTACAGTTTCCCTCAATGTCCCTATGTCCCGGGACCCATATGAGGTTTACGCGGTGCTGTTGGGCCACCTCCTGAAGAGATCGACAACAGCTGAGCGTCAGTTCAGAGTTGAACGTGTATGAGCCAAGGGATTTTATGGCCGCTTGGCTATCGCTGAAAATAGCGATATCTTCTCCGATAACACTTTTGCTTAACCAGGCCGCGGCGTCCAGGATTGCCGAGACTTCGGCCTGGAAGACGCTACAATGATCAGGTAGTCTGAAGAAGAGCTCAAGGTCCAAATCCCTTGGGCCTCCTGCCTCGACCCGTCCCAGCGGAGCGGTCGTATCTCAGAAGGTTTCTTACAATACTTTTTGGGGGATGCGACCGTTCTGCTGGGTTAGGTCGATCTACAGAAAGGGAAATTAGGGCTATTTTCGTGGTATCACAACGGACCAAACTAAGGCCCACGTGAGCCTCCGCGTGGACTGCGGAGGCAGCCACTTTAACATACATAACATACAAATCCCTTGAATAAACCCCTCCTCCAACTCTGCCATCCAACTTCGAGCCGTCGGTGTATATGGAAGTGCCACCATTTGTTTCGGGACACCAATCCGTCCTCTCCCAGTCTTCTCTGCTGGGAATGTTTATTTTGAAATAGCTATCCCCGACTGTAGTGGTCGCACAACGATCTGCGCTTATAGGGAGAAAGCTGTAAGATTCCAGAATACTGGAGTGTCCAATAGTACCTGCACCCCAACTGGAGGTTCCCCTTAGGCGCAGAGCTGATGCCGCCGCTGACGGAAACCCTTCAGGTCAAGTGGCAAAATGCCCAGAATGACCTGGAGGGATTCGTTGGGCGTTGTCCTTAGCGCACCGCTTATACAGATCATATTGGATCTATGGACTTTCCGCAACAGATTCAGGTATATTGTCTTGCTCAGTGCCGGCCACCATACGACGACTCCATACAGCATGATTGGGCGAATGATGGCCGTGTAGATCCAACTGCATACCCCCATTTTTTGCCAATGGCTCTTTTGCATGTGTAAAGAGCGATGCAAGCTTTCTTCTGGCGCTGACGAACATTCTCCTTACAATTCAATTTCCTGTCCAGAACTATGCCTAGAAACTTGGCCTTATCCGACAAGCCCAGGCGCGTGCCATCTAGTTCTGGTAGGCTTAGTGGCGGTATTTTGTACCGGTTGGTGAAGAGGACAAGTTCCACTTTCCCCGGGTTGATACTAAGTCTGCAGCGAGAGGACCACCTCGAAACCTCTCGCAGTGCTACTTGCATCAGGTCACACAGAGTTTGTGGGAACTTGCCTCTGAATGCAATAGCTAAATTGTCTGCGTATGCCACTATCTTCCCGCCAGGGAAGGGAGGTTCCATAAAAGGGGGAAAGAACACCACCCTGGGGCGTTCCCCTTGTGACATAGCGTGATAACTCAACCGTACCAAGTGAAGAAGCTATTTTCCTTCCTCTTAGAAGTTGGTCAATTAAACCAGTTAGAGGTGTATCTACGCCCAGATTAGTTAGAGCGGAGTTGATAGCCTCCGGGCTTATATTGTTGAAAGCCCCCTCAATGTCTAGGAAGGCCACGAGACAGTAGTCCTTTTCACACAGCGATTTCTCAATGACAGATACTTGGCTGTGCAGAGCAGTTTCTGTTGATTTACCCTTGGTGTATGCATGCTGATAGCTAGAGATAAGGTTGCTATCAATAGTCGTTGAGAGGTAGTCGCTTAGTATCCTCTCAAAGGTTTTGAGTACAAAGAACGAGAGACTGATCGGTCTGTAGTCTTTTGGCTCGTAGTGGGATGCCTTCCCAGCCTTAGGGATAAACACTACCGTGGCGCTTCTCCAGGAGCCCGGAATGTGGTTGAGAGCCAGGCAGGCTGTGAAGAGAAATAACAGCCATTTAGCTGATAATTCTGTCCAGCCCGGCAGGCTTATACGGTTCAAAGCTCTTAACTGCCCACCTTACCCTTTCCTCAGTGATGGGTATATTTACTGCCAGGTTTGTTGCAGGTGCTAGTGGTGCGTCATGCAGATTCCCCGGAAAATGTGTATTCAAGAGCAGCTCGAGGGTTTCCTCTTCCGTGCTGGTCCAGGATCCGTCAGGTTTTCGCAAATAGCTGACGGCTGTTTGACTTTTCGAGAGGAAGCGTCTAAGTCTCGCTGTGTCGTCGACCTTTTCGACGCCAGTGCAGAAATTTCTCCACGAGGTTCTCTTCGCCTGTCTCACAGCTTTTTTGTAGGCCCTTAGTTTAGCTTTATATTCGTGCCAATGACGCTCAGAGCCGAGGCTCTTGGCCTTGTTAAATTGTTTCCGGCATGATTTGCGGAGCCAGTCCAAATCGTAGGACCACCAATGTGGCCTGTGTTTACCGCGTGGTTTTGGCACTGGACAAGCCTGTCTTAGAGCATTTGAGAGAGCTGATGTAAATGTAGTAACAAGATCCTCAGCTCCGCTACTGATGAGGGGGCTTGTGAGGGCAGTACTGGTAGGTCTTAATATTTCATTGTGTAACTGATGTAACTTCATGATTGGTTGTTCTACAATAAAGTCTAAAAACATTTCTATGTAACGGTGGTCGGAGAATGAATGTTCTTCCAGAACCCGCCATTTTCTGACCCACTCATAAGCGCCTTCACTACAGATAGTGAGGTCTATGACCTCCCTGCGGGTCTTAGTGATAAAAGTAGGCTAATTACCCACGTTGCAAATTACCAGGTTGGTTGTTAAGAGGTAATCAAACTGAGACTCTCCCCTGGCATTGATATCGGAGCTCCCCCATTGGACATGGTGAGCATTAGCGTCCGCTCCAATAATAAGATTAGATACCCGTGCAGAAATTTGACACCAGGTCTTTCACCTCCGTTTGTGGTGGAGATTCTTCGGCGTCGTAGGGCATATAGATCGACGACACCGTCAGGCGGGTGCTGTCGACCGTTAGACTGATAGCGGTAATATCAGCATTGGTGTAGTTAGGTAGGAGAAAGGAGTTCAACTCAGACTTGACCAAAATACACGTTCTGACTTTGCTCTCCTCGCTGGGTCGAATGAGCTTGAAGCCCTTAGTCGCCAATCCGCAGATTCTCGAGCTATTGACCCAGCGTTCTTGGATGAGGACCACATCCACGTCGCCCTTACAAAGGCCACTACTTAAAGCAGCCGAGGCCACTTTAGATTTGTGCAGATTAACCTGAAGCACCACCAACATGAGAGCGCACAGACTTCCCTGCCGTCCCCATATCGTCGAGGTTTGCCCCATCCCGGAGGTTGCCTATCAACGACGAGTTGTTCCGATTAACTGCCCGATGTGGCGTTGCGGGAGTCCTGCTGTCTGTAGCGTTAGATGTTAATCGCTCAGAGTTGGCTGCTACCACCGTGACGTCGAGGACTTCCTCGTCCTGTAGGCTGTCCTCCATCTCCGACTTGTTCACAGCACTATCGCCAAGGGACGTGGCGGATAACATGCTTTCCTCATTAGAATCCTCCGCTTCCTCTTCTGGTAATTCGTTTTCCGGTCCCCCCGGAGCAGCCGAGAAGGCAGGGCGCTGAGCATCACCACGATATACGTGGATAACGATCTGGCCTACGCTTTAGTGTACTAGGCCATTGCACCTTTTGAGTGGCTCGATTGACTCTTTATTCATGGTGAACACCACCTGTCTGTCGGGCCCTACCGCATCCCCGACCAGATTGACACTCCAGTCATGCGTTAGGAGGGACGGATTCCGATAATTCTCTCGGGTTCGTCAGGGATGGCCAGAATCCACGCCCTTGCCCTTGGACGAGCTGGAATGTCCTTCCAGTCGACGACCTCTATCTTTGCGCCCTTGTAGACTTCACCCAGTTTAGCAGCTGCTGCCTTGTACAGTGCTACGGTTTTTGCATCCTCGCATGCGAGTAATTTAATCTGACCTTGGTGCCAACCCGCATCCGTTACTCGCGCCGAACTGCCCGGAAACTCCGGAGCAACGTTGAGAAGAATGTTGCCGAGTTCATTTCGCACGTAACGCCACCGGTCCTTGGGGATGGCCAGACGGTCATTGCCTCGGTCAAGGACGCCTATAAGGATCCTGTCCTTGGTTACCTCAGCAAAGCTTACTTTGCCCGCTCCAGGGGTATTCTGATGCCGCTTGGGAGGGGGATTTAACTCCAGGTCCGATCTCTGGCGCTTGAAAGGGTTAACTTTTAACCTCTTTGGCATGTAAGAATTTTGAAAATCCGGTATCACAGCTTTCGCTAGCTCTACCGATTTACTGGAATTCGGCGACAGCGATTCCTGCGGTACCCCTTCATACCTCTTCAGGATCTTTGCAGCCAATCTTTTCTAGTGGTATGTAAAGCGGCGGGGAGATGTCTCCCGGGAGTGCGGAGCTGTAGTTGCCATCGCGGTCTCTCTCCTTGCCGAAATCTCAATTGCAGCTTCCTTCTCCTTCGAAACTCCGAGGCCAGGTCGTGAGATCGCTGCCACAGACGTAAATATACTGGTTTTCATATCAGCGGTTGATGGGAGTTTAGCATCCGCCGTTGTCCGCTTAGCTGCGTTCGCAACCGCACTGGTGCGAGCTCCCATCAAGGCAATCTTACTCGATAGAGGGTTGGTTGACCGACTCGTGGTTGCCATCGCTGTCGATCCCCCCTTGATTGTGGAACGGAGGTTGTCCTCCGGCGTTGTTGTTGCTTTCTCGCTTGCTCCTCCATAGCTCTCCTCTGCTGAGGAGTGAAATTTGGCGTTGTTTGTTTTTTATGTTTTTCTTTTTATTTACGTTATTTGAGTTCATCTTGTTCGTACGACCCATCGCCGGACAAGGCCAGCTTTGGGTCAAGGGAAGAGTAGGGGAAAATGTGTCGTCCGCCGCGGCAGAGCCCCGTACCGCGGTAAGGCCATGCTTACTCTCTGAGGCGACCCGGTATCAGAGAGGCTCCGTTCAAATACAGCCGCGATTTGCCTCCCGGCTGCAAACGTCCAATGGGCACGGTTTCGCATAACACCCTGGATTGGGAGGGGGAAGATCTTTGTCGTCGCGCCAGAGAGGCTAGGCTGCTCTCGTGATGAAGTGCCGTACGGAGCTATGATCACAAGGGCAGCGTAGCCCTGTGGCTATCGACTTAAAGCCCTCGTACCGCGGCAAGGTATCCACGCTTCACGAGCTGGACATAAGGGACTTGATGACTTTCATCATCCTACCAAACTGTATCATGTTAGCCGTTTCCGTTACCGAATTATGTCAATTTAGGTGATTTTCGAAGTTTTCGATATCGAAGGTGGAAGTGGTTGCAGGGCGATTTTATCCAATTTCATCAGGTATACTCCCAACGATACTAGTATGCTTTGTACCAAATTTCATCGTGCTATCGTAATCAGTTTAAAAGTTACGATCAGTCGAATTTAAAATTTCTTTAAAAGTGGGCGGTGCTACGCTTCGTTTAAAAAAATTATGGAAAACTTATAAGAAGACAAGTAAGGAAGTCTAAGTTCGGGTGAACCGAACATTATATACCCAGCGGTAATTTTCGGAACGGGATAACAAAGATATAGGCCCTAGGAGGATTTACCTAAAGTTTTTACTGTCTTAGCTATTTACCTTAGCGAATTATGTCAATTTATGTGATTTTCGAAATTTTCCAAATCGAAAGTGGGCGTGGTCGGGAAGAGATCTCGTCCAATTTCATCACCTATATTGCTAGTATATGTTGTGCCAAATATAATGAGTCTGAAGTAATAAGTGTACAAGTTTTGACCAGTCGAATATTCCAAATGCCTTCCTTAAAGGTGGGCGTTGCCATGCCCACATCTAAACATTTATCAAAAATCATAATAGATTGATTGAGGTGTTCATCCTACCAGCCTATATCATTTTAGCCATTTTCGTTACCGAATTATGCCAATTTTTCGAAATGTTCCATATCGAAAGTGGGCGTGGTCGGAAAGCGGTTTATTCCAATTACATCAGGTATGCTCCCTATTATGCTAGTATTCCTTGTACCAATTTCATCGTTCTACCGTAATCAGTTTAAAAGTTATGACCCGTGAAATTTTCAAATATGCCTCCGTGAAAAGTGGGCGATGCCACGCCTACTTTTAAAAATTTATCAAAAAATTATAATAGAATGACTAGGAGGTTCATCCTACCAAACTATATCATTTTAGCCATTTCCGTTACAGAAGTACATATGTCAATTTATGTAATTTTCGAAATTTTCGATATCGAAAGTGGGCGTGATTGGAGAGCGATTTTTTCCAGTTTCATCAGGTATACTCCCAACGATACTAGTATGCTTTGTGCCAAATATCATCGTTCTACCCTGATCAGTTTAAAAATTACGACCAGTCGAATTTTCAAAAATGCCCCCCTTAAAAGTGGGCGGTGCCACGCCCACTATAAAATTTTTTTGGAAATATCGTAAAGGAATGACCAGGGGGATTCATCTATAAAATTATATCATTTTAGCCATTTCAGCTGCCGCGATATGCCAATTTGTGTGATTTTCGAAATTTTCGATATCGAAAAAGGGGGCATGTTGATCATCCGATTTCGCTTATTTTCAATAGCAACCTACATTGGCCAAAAAGTAACCTGTATATAAAATTTCATGCAATTATCTCAATTTTTACTCAAGTTATCGTTTACACAGACGGACGGGCGGACGGACGGACCTGCCTTAGTGAACTGCTCTTTTCAACCCAAGAAATTTCATATATGGAACTCTATATCTATCTCAATTATTTTGTGCCGTTACGTACTACCGTTATGTGAACAAAATTAGAATACCCTTGTACTAGTACTAGTACTCTGGGTATAAACATTTTACAGGAGAAGCAAAAAACAACATATTTTACATTGAACACTTGCAAAGAAAGTTTTGTAAATTTGAAAAATCTCCGTTATTATTGCTAGTACCTACTTAAAATTTGTAGTGAGTGTGTATTTTACTATATCTTCTATATATATAAAAATGAAATGGTGTATAATTGTAACGCTAAAACTCGAAAACGGCTGAACCAAATGAAATACTTCCTTTGGGGGATTTGTTTGTTATTACCACGCGCAGGTCATGTCTTAAAATCAGAACAAAATATTAAGGGGGCGTGGTACCTCCCATACAAACTAAATTTTTTAAGCAGAATATCTGTGAAAGGGTTCAAGGTAGGGACCTGAAAATTGGTATAGACCTATATGGTATCAAAAGCCTTCTTACACATAAAAGAAGGGGTAATCGGAAAAGGGGGCGTGGCACCTCCCATACAAACTGAATTTGTCAAGGTGAATATCTTCAAAAGTGTTTAAGGTAGGAACATGAAAATTGGTATAGAGATATAGGATAACAACACCATTCTCACCCATAAAACTTGGGGTTATCGAAAAAGGGGGCGTGGTACCTCCCATACAATCTTTAATTATTTTGGTTGTTAATCTATATACATATATATAAAAATGAAATGGTGTATAATTGTAACGCTAAAACTCGAAAACGGCTGAACCAAATGAAATACTTCCTTTGGGGGATTTGTTTGTTATTACCACGGGCAGGTCATGTCTTAAAATCAGAACAAAATATTAAGGGGGCGTGGCACCTCCCATACAAACTGAATTTTTCAAGTTGAATATCTTCAAAAGTGTTTAAGGTAGGAACATGAAAATTGGTACAGAGCTACAGGATAACAGCACCACTCTCACCTATAAAACCGGGGGTTACCCAATAAGGGGGCGTGGTACCTCCCATACAAACTAAATTTTTTAAGCAGAATATCTGTGAAAGGGTTCAAGGTAGGGACCTGAAAATTGGTATAGACCTATATGGTATCAAAAGCCTTCTTACACATAAAAGAAGGGGTAATCGGAAAAGGGGGCGTGGCACCTCCCATACAAACTGAATTTTTCAAGGTGAATATCTTCAAAAGTGTTTAAGGTAGGAACATGAAAATTGGTATAGAGATATAGGATAACAACACCATTCTCACCCATAAAACTTGGGGTTATCGAAAAAGGGGGCGTGGTACCTCCCATACAATCTTTAATTATTTTGGTTGTTAATCTATATACATATATATAAAAATGAAATGGTGTATAATTGTAACGCTAAAACTCCAAAAACGGCTGAACCAAATGAAATACTTCCTTTGGGGGATTTGTTTGTTATTACCACGCGCAGGTCATGTCTTAAAATCAGAACAAAATATTAAGGGGGCGTGGCACCTCCCATACAAACTGAATTTTTCAAGTTGAATATCTTCAAAAGTGTTTAAGGTAGGAACATGAAAATTGGTACAGAGCTACAGGATAACAGCACCACTCTCACCTATAAAACCGGGGGTTATCCAATAAGGGGGCGTGGTACCTCCCATACAAACTAAATTTTTTAAGCAGAATATCTGTGAAAGGGTTCAAGGTAGGGACCTGAAAATTGGTATAGACCTATATGGTATCAAAAGCCTTCTTACACATAAAAGAAGGGGTAATCGGAAAAGGGGGCGTGGCACCTCCCATACAAACTGAATCTTTCAAGGTGAATATCTTCAAAAGTGTTTAAGGTAGGAACATGAAAATTGGTATAGAGATATAGGATAACAACACCATTCTCACCCATAAAACTTGGGGTTATCGAAAAAGGGGGCGTGGTACCTCCCATACAATCTTTAATTATTTTGGTTGTTAATCTATATCTATATACATATATAAAAATGAAATGGTGTTCAGTCGTCACGCTAAAACTCGAAAACGGCTGAACCAAATTATATACTTCCTTTGGGGGGTTTGTTTGTTATTACCACGCGCAGGTCATGTATTAAAATCAAAACAAAATATTAGGGGGGCGTGGTACCTCCTTTACAATCTTATTAATTCCACCATATTTTATATCTCATCTTATTAATTCCACCATAATTTATAGGTATCTCCTTTTTGTTTATTTCCCCCCTAGCGCGATATTTTCATTCTGTGTTGAATTGGTTTTTGTCGTAGCTGCGTACAAGCCAATTTTTCAGAAACAGATGTCGCTGCATGGTTCAACGCAGTGTTCAAATTGGGTCGTTTTTTTTGGGTTTCATACTAAACACATTAAAATGTTAAGAAGTTGCGTCGTTTTTTTAATTTTTTTTAACGTATTACCATCTTGAATGCATATATATTTTTTCATAATCAAAAAAAAACCATCATGAAATTTGGTATTAAACGAAAATTCTTTGGGTATTTTTGTTTTAATAATGTGTATACCACGGATCTACGTGAAAGCGCACCGACTTCTGTTGGTGAAGTCTTAAGGTACGGGTACATCTAACGACACGACGCGACACGACCAAATAGTTGCCTATTTGATCAACATTGTTGTGTCGCGTCGTGTTGCGTGGTGCTGCTGTCGCTAGGTGTACTCTGCTACATATGCATCTCCCATACAAACTTTTTTCTCCAAGGTGAATATCTCTAAAAGGGACCAGAAAATGAGTACAGAGCTATAGGATAACAACACCATTCTCACCCATAAAACTGGGTGTTAACCAAAATAGGACGTGGCACCTCCCATAGGAATAAAATACTTCATAGTCCATATCTCTGGAAGTATTCATGTTAGACCACTGAAATTTGGCAAGGGGTTATATGGGATCGATCCCTACCACATCCAAAAAAAAAACTGGGGGTAACGAAAAAGGGGGTGTGGTACCTCCCATACGAATGAAATACTTCATAGTCCATATCTCGGGAAGTATTTAGGTTAGACCACTGAAATGTCATGAGGAGTTAAATAAGATTAATCCCTATCATCTCCAAAAAAAACTGGAGATAAACAAAAAGGGGGCGTGGCACCTCCCAAACGATGGAAACATTTCATAGTCCATATCCCTGAAAGTATTTACGTTAGACCACTGAAATTTCGTGAGGAGTTAAACAAGATTAATCCTTGCCACCTCCAAAAAAACTGGGGATAACGAAAAAGGGGGCGTGGTTCCTCCTATACGAAGGAGATAGGGATATGGATTAAAATAGATATAGGGATCGGGTCAGAGAAACATGCAGGGAATTAAATTTGTGGCAGGACAACGTCTGCCGGGTCAGCTAGTCATACTTAAATATAAGAAAAAGTACTTTTCGAAAAATGTGTCAGTGAGGGCCTTTGTGAATTAAGGTAAGGATATACTCATGAGGGAAACTGTAGGGCAGACGAACTTGCTAGGCAGGGCACAACCAATCAGGTTCTTAGGGATAAAGAACGCTTAGGTATGCCCTTTGCTACATGCAAACTAATGTTAGAAGAGAACACACTCCGTCAAGCCAACGAAAGATGGCTACAATCCCCAGGGTGCCGAAAAGCACGCAGCAAGGCTAGGTGTGCGCTACCGACGCGTCGCGACGATGCTGTAGCAGTTGCAAAGATTATGAGGATGAAGAAATGGTGGAGCATCTCATCTGCAACTTCCCGGCACTAAGTGGCGCGAGAGGGCCTTCTTGTGGGTTCCCCTCCTGGTTATCCTACGCCAGGTAGCAGAGCTGGACATAAGGGACTTGATGACTTTCATCAAGTCATCTAAGAAACGGTGTCGGCTAGGAGTGTCAATCCCGGGATTCTGTTATGTAAAGAATCTCGACAATCCGGGGATTTCCCATATGGGCAAGTCACGGGATTGACTTTCCCAGTGTTTACAACCTATAGGCCTAATTAATTATAAGTTTTATTTCACGTACAATGTACATACATATACTCATTTTCAGTTATTTATTTCAATTTTTTTGAACTAGTCAAAGAGTCAAAATCTGCCAACTGTGCAAACGTTTTTTCGATGTGCGAGCTTTTTTTGCGCAATATATTTTTTTCGGCTAACAATCAAAAAAAAAAGACCCCTATTTTTTTATTTTTCGAAATCCGAATTATTTTCGAAGTTATGGGTATTCGAAATTTTTCGAAGGCCTTTGGATTTTATTTATTTACTCGCAATCGGTTTAACCGATTTTGCTCATATTTGGTACAGTTAAAGAGGATGAATAAGTCTCCTCAATAAAATTTTTTTTTACAATAAATAATGTAAAAAAAAAGTTATTAGCCATTGTTTTAAACAACTAAAAAAAAAAAACTTCTCAATCGCTTTGAATTTTGTTACTAGTCTTATTTTATTTGTAATTCATAACAAAAAATAATCTAAAAAAAAAGGTGTAACTTTCGTTGTATGGTAAACTAACACTTTTTTTTTTTTTTTTTAGATTATTTTTTTGTTATGAATTACACAATAAAACCCTCGTGAAGGGTTGACACCTTGCCGCGGTACGAGGGCTTAAGTCGATAGCCACAGGGCTGCGCTGCCCTTGTGATCATAGTGCCGCCGGTACTACATCACGAGAGAAGCCAAGCCTCTCTGGCGCGACGACTAAGATCTTCCCCCTCCCAATCCAGGGTGTTATGCGACCACGTGCCCATTGGACGTTTGCAGCCGGGAGGCAAATCGTGGCTGTAATCGAACGGAGCCTCTCTGATACCGGGCCGCCTCGGAGAGTAACTATGGCCTTACCGCGGCATGGGGCTCTGCCGCGGCGGACGACACATTCCCCATACTCTTCCTTTGACCCTAAACTGGCCTTGCCCGGCAAGGGGTCGTACGAACAAGATGAAAAAAAGTAATAAAAACCTTAAAAATAATGATACAACCATGTATACTGCCCAGCAGAGGAGGAAAATGCTGGAGCAAGCGAGAACGCAACGTCGGAGGACAAACTCCATTTCTTCATCAGCCGAGAGGTCGACAGCGATGGCAACTACGAGTCGATCAGCTCTGGATAATAAGGGGGCAATCCCCAAAGTAAGTACCGGTACAAACACGGTGAAGCCAACAACGGCTGATGCTAGAGCCCTAGTAAGTGCCGGTACCGAAACCAAGTCTTTAACGTCTGTGGCAGTGGTCTCACGACCTGGCCCCAGAGATCCAAATAAGGGAACGACCGCGATGGCAACTACGGGTCGAAATTTACCCCAAAAGACATCTCCCAGTCGCTCTGAGTACTTGGACAAAAGAGCGGCCGCGAGGATACTGAAGAAATACGAGGGTATTTCACAAGAGACGCTATCGCCGAATGCTAGGAAGACGGTGGAGATGGCTGAAACTATCTTACCGAACTTCCAAAGCGATTACGCGCCAAAGAAGGTTAATATAAATCCCTTCAAACGCCAGAGATCGGACGTGGATTTAAAACCTCACCCGAAGCGGCAGCAACACGCTCACGTAATGGGTAAACTCAGCTTTGCTGAAGTGACTAAGGATAGGATCCTCATAGGCGTCATTGACCGAGGTAATGAAAACTGGGCCATCCCTAGGGACCAGTGGCGGTTCGTCCGGAACGCTATCGGTAATGCCCTTCTCGACATTATGGATGAGTCTCCGGGTGCCACTCCGATGGGTTCTGATGCGGGATGGCACCAGGGCCGAATCAAGGTATTCGCTTGCGAGGATGCAAAAACTGTTGCACTGTACAAGGCAGCAGCTGCAAGACTAGGTGAGATCTACCAAGGGGCAAGAATCGAGGTTGTCGACTGGAAGGACATCCCGGCTCGGCCAAGGGCAAGAGCGTGGATTCCTGCTATCCCTGCTGAACCTGAGAGAATTCTCAGGATGCTGAGGATCATGAACCCGTCTCTCCCGACGCAGGACTGGGGTGTAAATCTGGTCGAGGACGCGGTAGGGCCTGATAGGCAAGTGGTCTTCACCTTGAATAAGGAGGCACTCGAGCCCCTTAAACGGTGCAATGGACGAGTGCACTACGGCATGGGTCAGATCGTGATCCACGTATACCGCGGCGATGCACAGCGCGCTGCTATTTCGGCTGCACCGGAGGACTCGGACATCGCAGTGCCGGAAGGGGAGTCGGAGATGTCCGACTCGGAAAGTATGGTATCTGCCACGTCAAATGGCGAAGGAGCAGTGAACAGCTCGGAGATGGGAGACAGCCTGCTGGACGGGGAGGACCTCAACGTCACAGTGATAGCAGCTAGTCCTGAGCGCACCACAGTTGACACTGCCACAGTTAGGAGGATCTCTGCCACGCCAAACCGTGGTCTGAAGAAATCGTCGTTGAAAGATAAGCCTCCAGACGAGGTGGAACTCGACGATACGGCGGTGGCAGGGAAGTCTGAGCACTCTCATGTTGGTGGTGATTCAGATAAACCTGCACAAATCTAAAGCAGCCTCGGCTGCTTTAATCAGTCGTCTCTCTAAAGGCGACGTAGATGTGGTCCTCATCCAAGAACCCTGGGTCAACAGCTCAAGGATTTGCGGTTTGGGGACTAAGGGTTATATTATTCGAGCCAGCGAGGGGGGCCGGGTTAGAGCCTGTATTTTAGTTAAGTCTGAGCTGAATGCATTTCTCTTGCCCAACTATACCAATGGTGACGTTACAGCTGCCAGTTTAACAGTCGACAGTACCAGTCTGACGATTGCGTCGGTCTATATGCCCTACGACGCCGAAGAACCTCCGCCACAGAGGGAGGTAAAAGACCTGGTGGCAAATTTTTCCATGGGTCATCTTATTATCGGAACTGACGCCAATGCTCATCACGTCCAGTGGGGAAGCTCCGATATCAATGCTAGAGGAGAGTCGTTGTTTGACTATTTGTTAACAACTAACCTGGTAGTTTGCAACGTGGGTAACGAACCTACGTTTATTACTAAAACCCGTAGGGAGGTAATAGATCTCACTATTTGCAGCGAAGGCGCTTATGAGTGGGTCAGAAAATGGCGCGTTCTCGATGAGCACTCATTCTCCGACCACCGGTACGTAGAAATAGTTCTAGACTTTTCTGTTGAGCAGCCGGTTATGAAACGCAACCCACGTAACACTAACTGGCAGCTACACAATGAAATACTATCTAGGGACTTACCAGCACTGCCCCCACAAGTCCCCTCATCAGTAGGGGAGTTGGAGGATCTGGTAAAGACCTTTACAACGGCGCTCTCGAATGCCTTAGAGCAGGCTTGCCCAGTGCCAAAACCACGCGGTAAACATAGGCCGCATTGGTGGTCCTACGACCTGGACTCGCTCCGAAAATCATGTAGGACACAATTTAATAAGGCCAAGAGCCTTGGCACGGAGACTCAATGGCTCGAATATAAAGTTGAACTCAGGGCCTACAAAAAAGCTCTGAGGCAGGCGAAGAGAGTATCGTGGAGAAATTTCTGCACTGGGGTCGAAAATGTCGACGATACAGCGAGACTTAGACGAGTGCTCTCAAAAACTCAAACAGCCACAAGCTATTTGCGCAAACCTGACGGATCCTGGACCAGCACGGAGAGGGAAACCCTAGAGCTGCTCTTGAATACGCACTTCCCAGGGAACTTGCATGAGGAACCCGTAGCACCTACAACAAACCTGGCTGTATACATACCCATCACGGAGGAAAAGGTTAGGTGGGCGGTTAAGAGCTTCGAACCGTTCAAGGCTGCCGGGCCAGACGGGATTATTCCCGCACAACTCATAAACACGCTGGAGACATCAGCCAAATGGCTGGTATTTCTCTATACAGCCTGCCTGGCTCTTAGCTACATTCCGTGCTCCTGGAGAAGTGCCACGGTAGTGTTTATTCCTAAGGCGGGGAAGGCGTCTCATTACGAGCCGAAGGACTACAGGCCGATCAGTCTCTCATCCTTTGTGCTCAAAACCTTCGAGAGGATAATAAATGACTACCTCTCCTCTACTATTGATAGCAACCTGATCTGTAGCTATCAGCATGCATACACCAAAGGGAAATCTACAGAAACTGCGCTTCACAGCCTAGTTTCTGTTATTGAAAAATCGCTGTATGAGAAGGAGTACTGTCTTGCGGCCTTTTTAGATATTGAAGGAGCCTTCAACAACATAAGCCCTGATGCTATAAACACCGCTTTAACAAGTCTGGGCATAAGCAGGTCTCTTATTGGACTTATTGATCAACTGCTAAGGGGTAGACGAATAGTTTCATCACTGGGCTCGGTTGACATATCACGCTATGTCACAAGGGGAACGCCTCAGGGTGGTGTTCTCTCCCCGCTTCTATGGAACCTCACTGTCAACTCGATGCTGCGAGACACAAGCTGGGGGGGCGGGAAGGTAGTGGCATATGCAGACGACTTAGCTATAGTATATAGGGGCAAATTCCCACAAACCCTGTGCGACTTGATGCAAGCAGCACTGCGAGAGGTTTCCTCATGGTGCTCGCGCTGCGGACTGAGCATCAACCCGGGAAAAGTAGAACTGGTTCTTTTCACCAACCGCTATAAGATACCACCGCTAACACTACCAAAACTGAATGACGTCAGGTGCACGTTGGCTGACAAAGCCAAGTTCTTAGGCACAGTTCTGGACAGGAAACTAACCTGGAAGGAGAATGTTCTTCAGCGCCAGAAGAAAGCGTGTATTGCACTCTACACATGCAAAAGAGCCATTGGAAAGAAATGGGGGCTCAGCCCCAAAATATGCAAATGGATCTACACCGCAATCATTCGACCAATCATGCTCTATGGAGTTGTGGTATGGTGGCCTGCGCTGAGCAAGGCAACAAACCTTAATCTGCTAGGTAAAGTACACAGATCTTGCATGATCTGTATAAGCGGTGCGTTAAGAACAACGCCCAATGAAGCACTCCAGGCCATTCTTGGCATTTTGCCACTCGATCTGGAAGGGCACCGGGTAGCAGCAGCATCGGCTCTACGTCTAAGGGAAACGTCCGGCTGGGGCGCAAGCACTACTGGACACGCCTGTATTTTGGGATCCTATAGCTTTCTTCCGTTGAGCACGGATCGTTGTGCGACCACAACAGTCGGAGATAGCTGTTTTAAAATCAACATTCCCAGCAGGGAAGAATGGGAGAGCACGGATCGGAGTCCCGCCACTCATGGCGGCACTTCCATTTATACTGATGGCTCGAAGTTAGACGGCAGAGTTGGAGGAGGGGTTTATTCAAAGGATCTGAACCTTGAGCTCTCCTTCAGACTACCTGATCACTGCAGTGTCTTCCAGGCTGAAGTTTCAGCAATCATGGACGCCGCGGCCTGGATAGGCCAACACACTATCGGACACGACATTTTTATATTCAGCGACAGCCAGGCGGCCATCAAATCCCTTGGCTCTTATTCGTTCAACTCTGAACTGACGCTCAGCTGTCGTCGATCTCTACAGGAGATGGCCCAACAGAATCGCGTGAACCTCACATGGGTCCCGGGGCATAGGGACATTGAGGGAAATTGTAGGGCAGACGAACTTGCGAGGCAGGGCACGACCAAGCAGGTTCTTCGGGATAAAGAGCGCTTAGGTATGCCGTTTGCCACTTGCAAGCTTATGCTGAAGGAGTACACACTCCGCCAAGCCAACGAAAGATGGCTGCAACCTCCAGGATGCCGGATATCCAAAGAAACCTGGCCGAAATGGGATCATAAAAGATCGAGACAAATTTATGCCCTAAGGAGAAGAGAAATCTCCATATTAATAGGCGTATTGACTGGGCACTGCCTCATTGGTAGGCACGCAGAAAGACTTGGTGTGCCCTACCGACGATGCTGTAGGAGTTGTAAGGATGATGAGGAGGAGGAAACGGTGGAGCACCTCATCTGCAACTGCCCGGCTTTAAGTGGCGCGAGAATGCGCTTTTTGGGAGTTCCCTTCCTGGTTAGCCTACGCCAGGTCACGGAGCTGGACATAAAGGACCTGATGGCCTTCATCAAGTCATATAAATGGTTCGAGGAGGAGTAACGGTGTCGGTATAGGAACGTCAGTCCCGGGATTCTGCTATGTGGAGAATTCCGTTAATACCGGGATTTTCCATATGGCAGGGTCCCGGAACTGACTTTCCTAGTGTTGGTGGTATCACAACGGGCCTTTTAATACTGGCCTAGGTGTGCCTCTACGGTAGCCACTTGAACCTAACCTACACAATAAAATAAGACTAGTAACACAATTGAAAGCGATTGAGAAGTTTTTTTTTTAGTTGTTTAAACCAATGGCTAATAACTTTTTTTTTCTAATTATTTATTGTAAACAAAATTTTTATTGAGGAGACTTATTCATCCTCTTTAACTGTACTAAATATGAGCAAAATCGTTTAAACCGATTGCGAGTAAATAAATAAAATCCAAAGGCCTTCGAAAAATTTCGAATACCCATAACTTCGAAAATAATTCGAATTTCGAAAAATAAAAAAATACGGGTCTTTTTTTTTTTGATTGTTAACCGAAAAAAAATTATTGCACAAAAAAGCTCGCACATCGAAAAAACGTTTGCACAGTTGGCAGATTTTGACTCTAAAGAAATCGTTAAACGAGCTAAACTTGTATATTTCTGTATTTGTATATTTGTATATTTGGGCACCGCTTGACCGATTTGGATGAAATTTTGAATATAAATAGTATGAGTTGCCATTTGGGGCGGTTTACAGGGTTGCCACATATCTAAAAAAATTTTTTAATTTTGTAAAAAGATATGCCAATATGGGTATCAAATGAAATGTATTTTCAGCGACATGCCAACTAAAATATTTCCAAGTAGAGTTGCCGCCTAGGGTTGCCACTTTACCGAAGCATATTTGTATATCCGGACTATCTCGGGAACCGCTTGACCGATTTGGATAAAACTTTGAATAGAGGTAGTTGGATTGATTCTACGACTATCCATTCGGGGGTTGCCACCGGGAACGTTTTACCGGGTTGGCAGCTATCTAAATTTTTTTTAAATTTTGTAGCAAGATATGCCAATATGGGTATCAAATGAAAGGTATTTTCTGCGACGTGCCAACTAAAATATTACCAAGTAAAGTGGCCACCTAGGTTTGCCACTTTACCGAAGCATATTTATATATCCGCTACTATCTCGGGAACAGCTTCGCCGATTTGGATGAAATTTGGCATATAGATGGTATGATTGATCCTAAAACTATCCACTTGGGGGCTGCCACCTGGAGCGTTTTAGAGGGGCGCCACCTATTAAAATTTTTTTAAATAATGGAGCAAGATATGCCAATATGGGTATCAAATTAAAGGTATTTTCGGCGACATACCAATTAAAATATTTTCAGGTAGGGTTGCCACCTTACCACATTATATTTGTATATCGGTTTTATCTCGAGAACCGCTGGACCGATCGTGATGAAACTTGGCATAGAGACAAATTTCCAGACAGTATTATTGATTTTAAGACTATCCACTTGGGGTTGCCACTGGGGGCCCTGCAGCGAAAGCAACTAGTTGAAAACAACTTAACAACTAGTTGGTGCACCGGACCCAACTAGTCAGTGTTTTTTCTTTTTTCCATATAAGCAACTGGTATTTTTTACGTGTTGATGTCCTACGAAATGTCAATTGTCAGATTTCGACCAGAACATACCAGTAATTTACTAGTCATGATATACTACAATTATACAAGTTGTAAAATACCAGTCCCATACTAGTTCAACCTGGACTAGTATGAATTCCATAAAATGAATTAGTCCTCATACTAGCCCAAAAAGGACTAGTATGAAATATACTGGTCCCATACTAGTCCAAAAAGCATTGAAGCTGGACTAGTATTGTTTTATCATTTGCCTAGTCTAGTTGTATACTAGTTGTATACTAGTATGAAATGGACATTTCCTGACTAGTATGAATTCAGCCAGCAAATTCTAGTATATTAGTCCCATACTAGTCCAAAAAGCATTGAAGCTGGACTATTATTATTTTATCATTTGCCTTTATTTTTATGTTTATTCTTAAGAACGCAGGTACCATCACGAAAAAGCATATGTGAATTATAAGAGAAAAAATAAGCAATAGAAACGAATGAATTTTGTATTTTTTAACTAGTATTATTTCATCCAGAAAAATCTAGTTGTATACCAGTATGGAATGGATATTTCCTGACTAATATGAATTCAGCCAGAAAATTCTAGTTGTATACTAGTATGAAATGGACATTTCCTGACTAGTATGAATTCAGCCAGAAAATTCTAGTTGTATACTAGTATTAAATGGATATTTCCTGACTAGTATGAATTCAGCCAGAAAATTCTAGTTGTATACTAGTATTAAATGGATATTTCCTGACTAGTATGAGCTCTTGCAAAAAATTATAGTTGTATACTGGTATTTTTCTGACTAGTTTGAGGTTTCGCTGCAGGGGGGTTTACAGGGTTTCCACCTATCTCAATTTATTTAAATGGAGCAAGATTTGCCAATATGGGTATCAAAGAAAGGTATTTTCGGCGACATACCAAATAAATTATTTTCAAGTAGGATTGCCACCTTACCGAAGTATATTTATATATCAGGTACTATCTCGGGAACAGCTTCAACGATTTGGATGAAATTTGGCATATAGGTATTATGATTGATTCTAAGACTATCCACTTGGGGGTTGCCACTTGGGGGGTGGACAGGGTTGGCACCTATCTAATTTTTTTTTTATTATGGAGTGAGATATGCCAATATGGGTATCAAATGAAGAGTATTTCGCCGACATACCAACTAAAATATTTTCAAGTAGTTTTGCCGCCCATGGTTACCATTTACCGTATTGTATTTGTATTGTATATTTTTCGGATCATATTTGGATTATTTTAGGATCATTTACGGGTCACTTTAGTATAATTTTGGGGCTATTTTGAGATCATTTTGGGTTCAATTTTGGCTTAGTTTTGGATTAATTTGGGACAATTTTGGGGTCATTTTCGTATCATTTTGGAGTCATTTTGAGATCATTTTTGGTTCAATTTTAAATCATTTTGGGAACATTTGAGGTTTTTTTCGCGGTCGTCTTGGGACTATTTTGGGATTTTTTTGGGATTATTTTAGTGTAATTTTGGGATCATTTTCGGATTATTTTGGGTACATTAAAGGGATCATTTACGGGTCACTTTGGGTCATGAGGGAAACTGTAGGGCAGACGAACTTGCTAGGCAGGGCACAACCAATCAAGTTCTTAGGGATAAAGAACGCTTAGGTATGCCCTTTGCTACATGCAAACTAATGTTAGAAGAGAACACACTCCGTCAAGCCAACGAAAGATGGCTACAATCCCCAGGGTGCCGAAAACCACGCAGCAAGGCTAGGTGTGCGCTACCGACGCGTCGCGACGATGCTGTAGCAGTTGCAAAGATTATGAGGATGAAGAAACGGTGGAGCACCTCATCTGCAACTTCCCGGCACTAAGTGGCGCGAGAAGGCCCTTCTTTGGGTTCCCCTCCTGGTTATCCTACGCCAGGTAGCAGAGCTGGACATAAGGGACTTGATGACTTTCATCAAGTCATCTAAGAAACGGTGTCGGCTAGGAGTGTCAATCCCGGGATTCTGTTATGTAAAGAATATCGACAATCCGGGGATTTCCCATATGGGCAAGTCACGGGATTGACTCCCAGTGTTTACAACCTATAGGCCTAATTAATTATAAGTTTTATTTCACGTACAATGTACATACATATACTCATTTTCAGTTATTTATTTCAATTTTTTTGAACTAGTCAAAGAGTCACAATCTGCCAACTGTGCAAACGTTTTTTCGATGTGCGAGCTTTTTTTGCGCAATATATTTTTTTCGGTTAACAATCAAAAAAAAAAGACCCCTTTTTTTTTATTTTTCGAAATTCGAATTATTTTCGAAGTTATGGGTATTCGAAATTTTTCGAAGGCCTTTGGATTTTATTTATTTACTCGCAATCGGTTTAAACGATTTTGCTCATATTTGGTACAGTTAAAGAGGATGAATAAGTCTCCTCAATAAAATTTTTTTTACAATAAATAATTAAAAAAAAAAAGTTATTAGCCATTGTTTTAAACAACTAAAAAAAAAAACTTCTCAATCGCTTTCAATTGTGTTACTAGTCTTATTTTATTGTGTAATTCATAACAAAAAATAATCTAAAAAAAAAAAGTGTTAGTTTACCATACAACGAAAGTTAAAAAAAACGTTTGCACAGTTGGCAGATTTTGACTCCAAAGAAATCGTTAAACGAGCTAAACTTGTATATTTCTGTATTTGTATATTTGTATATTTGGGAACCGCTTGACCGATTTCGATGAAATTTTGAATATAAATAGTATGAGTTGCCACTTGGGGCGGTTTACAGGGTTGCCACATATCTAAAAAAAAATTTTAATTTTGTAAAAAGATATGCCAATATGGGTATCAAATGAAAGGTATTTTCAGCGACATGCCAACTAAAATATTTCCAAGTAGAGTTGCCGCCTAGGGTTGCCAGTTTACCGAAGCATATTTGTATATCCGGACTATCTCGGGAACCGCTTGACCGATTTGGATAAAACTTTGAATAGAGGTAGTTGGATTGATTCTACGACTATCCATTCGGGGGTTGCCACCGGGAGCGTTTTACCGGGTTGGCAGCTATCTAAATTTGTTATGGTTTGCCTTCGATTAATTCATT
This sequence comes from Campiglossa producta, assembly GCA_964058755.1. Classification (NCBI taxonomy): domain Eukaryota; kingdom Metazoa; phylum Arthropoda; class Insecta; order Diptera; family Tephritidae; genus Campiglossa; species Campiglossa producta. The sequence continues at coordinate 63,655,807 of CAXKVI010000001.1, forward strand.
GTGGTTTAGGGTGATTGGGCATTACTCGCGGGTTTTAGTTGACAGTTTAGATTCACGCTCCGGTTCGACTTTTATCGATTGTTTTCTTGAGTTGGTATGGTTGTGCACAGCTGGCAGCACCAATATTTCCATAGAATGGAAAAATGTACCAATAACGGCACTTTCAATTTCCAGACAAACAAGTATTTGGTGTGTTCCTGGAGTGGCCGGGGTAAACTGCGGGCGAAATTATGGATACTTGCGGGCGCCCGTGAATGTGTCAGCAAAGGGGGAATAGACCTATTGGTGTTATCATTTTGTGATTGAATTTAGTTAAGTATGCGCAAAATGTAGTGGGCAGGGTGTGATTGACAGTTGAATACGATTCTCTTGTGAGGGACTGGTAGGTCAAACAAATGTAAACAAACTAATTAACCCCTATGGCATACCACATGTCCATTGGTTACCATTTTATTTCTTCAATATTAACAATAAATTAACCACGGAGGGAAATCTATGGATGGAACATCCATAATTATTGATATCACATTAAATAAAAATTGATTTTTCTGTCCCATCAATGAATATGGATGTTTCATCAATGCTTTTTTGATAAATCACTATTGAAATGGTATCCATATAAACTATTGATAAATTCTAAATAGTTTAAAAAAACAAAATTTTATATAATTTGACATCTGGTTTCAGTGAGACTCGAACCATGCTCCTCTGGCACGTTAGCCCAGTATTCTACCATTCGGCTACGGCATATTATACAATTTTTAGAAAAATGTTCAATCATAAGAAATTCAAAAAATTTTGAATTTAAAAAAACCGCTCCAACAAGTTGTAATATTGTTAGAAAATCCATAGTAAAAATTGTTGAACTATTATGATTATGCGTCCCAGAAAAATTTACATTTCGTCCATATATATTAATACGCTGTCTCTACCATTATTACTATGTAGTAAATATGGATATGGATATACCGACAATAGAAATTCATATCACGACCATAGATATGGACATGCCGTTCAAATATATTAGTATTCTATCCATAAATATAAAAAATAGTACATCATATCGAAATGGTTGACATATCATTTTACTTTTTATTGGGAGCAAATAATATTTGATAACTCGCTCATTCTGAATGAATATTGCATCAAACTCGGCGCTATCAATAGTGATATTGTCACAACATTCAATGCATTTCTCTCAGTGACCCTATAGCATCCGCAATTTAGAAAAAAAAAATGTTTGTTCGGCTACCGTTTTCTTATCTCAGCCTACGAAACAGCTGAATTCCAATCGTTCTCCACTGGTACCGAAATTTACTTACTATCAATAAAACGCTTTAAATGCTACAAATTTGCTACATAATTAACTATCATTTTGTCTGGTCATTGAATTAAAGATAAAATACAAATAGTGGAAATTTAAAAACAAAAGTTAATTAACCAATTTTTTTTGCAACAAGTTTTCAAGTCGGTCAAATATTTTTAGTTGGACATTATTTCAAGCAATACCTTGTTTGGCAAAATTCATTTCATTTGCATTGAAGTGACTATTCGGATTTGGAGTATAAAATGTTTCCAATTCCCCAATCCAGCAGTTTCGGGTTACCCGGGGCACCCAGGGAACACACCATTCACATGGTTCTGCTACTCACTGCACTTTAGCCCAAATCTGCTACTTTTTATGTAATATTTTTTTATTTTAAAAGAGACTAAACTATAAAATCTTTTCATTTGGTTAATAGATTTGATAAATTTTCTTTATTTCTTTTTGATAACCACTACAAAACCAAAAGTATTCTATTAATTTCATAATACTAATTAAGTTCTCCAGGAAAAAGTAGTAAATGATTTTTGGTACTAAATTTAACTTTGTCCTTATTCTTTTGCTTTAATTTGGAAACAGTAATAAAACTCGTATCATTTCTTTTTCAATCGAATTCCGGATTTAATAATTATCTATCATTTTTTTTTTGTATTAATTAATTTTCCTTTTTAATGTAAACATCATTTTTCTAACCTACTGCATTTTACTTAATTCGGTACTAAAAAAAGGGAAAAAGCAAGGTTCGAGCCCTGACGGCAACCACCGTTTCATCGCGCAACATGGCAACCCTCATATCACACCGTACGAAACCAAACGGAATTTCCTAGAGACTATGTCGTCAACCGCTTTTGGTTTGACACTTTAAAAGAAAAGTTGTGTTAAAAGGCGCCGGACGTGCCACGGAAAAATTATTAAACTAAAAAGGTGAAAAGTATTAATAGAACTAAACTATTACAAACTAAAAGTGCAAAAAGAAAAAGAAAAGGTAACTAAATCTTTGTAAAATAACTAAAAAGGTCGTAGAAGTAAAGAATAAGGAAGCTAAGAGTGAACAAGGGAAAAGGGTAAGTAAGCGGAAAGAAAAAAAAAATAATAATTTTAAAGAGAAATTTGGCAAATAAAAAGTTAAAATGTACATGTGCACGCTGTGGATCGGGCCATAGCAGCCATTTTGGTGTAACCAAGAAAGGAACTTTATTCGGTTGGTTGCACCGGTATGGTGGTTAGGGCTCGATATGCAGACGTGGGACTTCGACATGTTTTCACACTTTCCCGAAACAAATAGTATCAAAATTTCGATTGCAGGGCCTGGATTCACTAGCGGTGAGCCTTGAAATGTACACTGAAAATTGTGTATACCCTAGCATTCAAGTCCAGTAACAATGAGTGCGAGTTTTTTTTTTATCAAAATAACCTACACAGTTGTTAAAAAGGGTTTTTCGCTGATTTTTTCTTTGACTTTGTGTACACAATAATTTACAGAATCGAATGGAAATATCATGAGTAAAGTGTCGGTTCAAATGATTTTTTAATTCGGTGTACATTTTCAATTCCTACACAGTTGGAGAAACCAGGCCCAGATATGGATAACCAAAGCTCCAATTTTGTAAGTGGAAACTTTAATCACTTATGTACTAAAAGTTGGACTCTTTTACCCTCGTTCACTCAAACGCGAATTTAAGGAAAATAGTAAGAACTTCGGTGCCAAATTAGTATAGTTGCTTCAGTTAGTGGAACGTCCTTATATAATGCTAAATTTTTTTTTCTCCTTTTAGTCACCAAAATTGGAGTGCGCAGTACCTAATCACGACAACAACGACGATCCAAGCCTCCTCCAGCATCAACGCGCTACCAGCACCCTGCAAGACTCGCCACCAAACGCCTCACAAGCGTGTCTCAAACGCGCGCCAACAAGGCAACAGCGCTAGTAAAAGCGCCAACAAAAGGCGCCCTCAATAACAAAAGCGCCACGACAGCAGGCGCCAACAACAACAAGGCGTTAGCAACAACAGAGCACAACAACGCGTTGCAACAACAAAGCGCCAACAACAACAGGCGCCATCAATAACAAAAGCGCCAACAACAATAGCGCTTAGGCAAACCAACGCGCCGGTGGCAACAACAGCGCCAGGCAACAATCACGTTTGTGGCAACAACAGCGCCAGGCAACCAACGCGGTTGTGGCAAGCCAAACGCCGGCAACAACGGAGCGCAACTAAGCGCCACCAACAACAACCACAACCGCGCTTGCCACAACAACAACTGCGCCTTAACGAACGCTTGCCACAACAACGCGGCACAGCAGGCGCATGCAACAACAACTACTAAGCGCAACAACAACAGCAACAAGCGCCACAGTAAGCGCCAACAACCAGCGAAGACAACAACAGTGGGGCCGCTCTCTTAAAGGCCCACTGCAACGACAAACAACACAACTAAGCGCGCTGCAACCACAACCAGCTATAACAACCTTAACCAGCTATAACCACAACCAGCTACAACAACCACTACCGGCTACAACAACACCACCAGCATTGTCAACAGCAGGGGCCGACGTAATATAGGCCCGCTACAACATCAAAAAAACAACAACAAGGCGCACATAAGCGCTAACAACAACATCAGCGCGTTGCAAGGGACAACAACAACAAGGATAAGCGCCAATAACAACAACAACAACAGTGAGGCCGCCTCATATAGGCCCACAGCATCGGCAACAACAAATAACAACGCGTAAATAAGCGCCAACAGCAAGCGCCAACAAAAAACAGCGCGTAGCAAGCGCCAACAACAACAGCGCGTAGCAAGCGCCAACAATAACAAAGCGCATATAAGCGCCCACAGCAACAACAGCGCGCAGCCAGCGCCAACAAATACAACAACACCAACTAGAACAACCACAACAGCCGCGCTAAGCATTAAGCGCAAATAAGCGCCAGCTAACGCGCAACAGCAACAACAGTGAGGTCGCCTCATATAGGCCCACTGCACCAAGAACAACAACAACGAGGCGCATATAAGCGCCAATAACAACAACAACAACAGTAAGGTCGCCTGGCCAAAGGCCCACTGCATCGGCAACGTCAATAACAACGGGCAAATAAGCGCCAACAACAAGCGCTAACAACAACAACAGCGCGTAGCAAAGGACAACAACAACAGGCGCATATAAGCGCCAACAACAACAAAAGGCGCATATTAATGCCAACAACAGCAGTAAGGTCGCCTGGCCAAAGGCCCACTGCAATGACAACAACGGGCAGCTAATACAGCCAGCGCCAACAAAAACAACAGCGCGCAGCTAACGCGCAACAACAACAACAAATACGACAACGCACAGCAGCGCCAACAATAACCAAGCGCAGCCAACGCGCAACAACAACAAGTAGCGCAACTGAGCGTTAACAACAACAGCTAGAACAACAACAGCGGGCCGCTTCATATAGGCCGCTGCAACAACAGCAACAACGACTTATCTGGTGAGTCCATGCCAATTGGCACGTTAAATTAGAATTAGTTTTTTTTTGTTTAACTGAATTGAAATGATAGGAAGATAGGAGCGGGAAATTAACTTTAACATGAAAAAAAAAAAGTATATATATAAGAAAGAAAAATGTTTTGAAAAAAGAGGAAATCAAATTTAAAATTAGGAGTTTGTCTACATAATAAGAAAACAAATTTAAATAAGTTAGGAACACATAACTAAAATAAACCTAAATTAGAAAATAAAATAAAAATGTAAATGAATAATAGGGTAGGGGATGAAATATCGGATTTAAACTAAACACAAGGAGATTAAATATTAAATTATAATATAAAGTTAAATTTGTTAACTTAAGGAAATGTAAAAGTTAGGGAGGGGAGATAAAAAAAGAAAAACTTGAAAAATTTAAACTTAGGGAAAATAATCATAAAAACAAACAAATCAAATAAAAAGAAAAAAGGGGGAAATTTGTTTTTTTATAAATAAATAAATGCTTTAACAAAAAAAAAAAGATAACAAAATAAAAGGCCACTATAATAAATAAATAAACAAAGTAAAGCTAAAACAAAATATAAAACAGAAAAAATAAAACCATATTCTAACAACTTATTAAACAACAAATTAAAAATTTAATAAGTAACCTACAATTAAAGAAGTTAATTTAATAAATAACGTAAGGTTAACAATAAATGATAGTTGTAAAGTAATAAATAAGTTTTTGAAAGTCCATACATACCTATTAGTGGGGTGAGGGGAATCAAGTGTTTATATTTTTTTTTGCTTATATTTTCCCTGTTAAGCGGGTAATTTTTAATTAAATTAAAAAAAAATTTTCTAAAATGAATTTTGAATAAATTTTTGTAATTAAAATGGGAATGCTGATTTCTTTGATTTAAAAGGCATATAGGTAGCTGGGTAAGGGGCCATCGAAATCAGGTGCGTCGATGGCCATGGACGAGGGTGGGCCAAGCACCGAGCGCTGCAACAACACCCGCGGCGCCCCTTTATGTTGTTCGGCCTTATTTTTTTTTAATTTCAGCGGTTGTAGCCGGTCGTTTCCGGCTCCTTTAAGTTCAAATTTTGGTTAGTTTTCAGTTATTTTTGATTTTCAATTTTAAATTCAAGTTTTCTCTTTCAGTTAGTTTTCGGTTACTTTTCTGACTTAAACGGTTTTTTTCGTGTTTTTAAACTTATTAAAATTTTCAGTTAGTTTTCGTTATTTTAAAATTTTGGTTTTGCCTTTGAGTTGCCAGTTAAGTTTCTTTTGAATTTGAATTTAACCGGCCTCATTTGTTGTCTTTTCTTGAATTTTTGAATTTAACGGGTTGTCCGTGGCATCCGGGTTTAACCGGGTGTTCGTTTTCAGTGTTGTTTCTGCATTTTGATAGGCATGATAGGAATTTTTCTGTTTACGGCGCAGGACAGTAAGGTTGGCAAGAACCCACCCCAGCCGACAATGACTAGCCACAGTGCACCACTACATCATGCCGACCGCCTTCCTTACTGCTCCATTTTAGATGCGTTAAACCATAACAGATGGCGCCCAACGTGGGGCCTGAAGCGCTGATCTCGATGGCTTTTCTGGTCAGCTTGTGAGGTTCCACCATCTCATATGTCCCAGGTGAGCAGGCCCAGGAGCCGCCACCTGCGTTGCGATGGGATGGTGGGACTGATCAAGTTGTCTGGATTGGTCTTCGTTGTCAGTAGCTAAGGGCTCCACGAGACTTTACGTCACGTCCACCGGAAGTTCTGCATTTCACCCGGCGAGGCAGTGCTAAACGCACTTAGCTTTTTTGTAGTTACATTTTTTTTGTGTCCCGGGTCTGTTGTCCGATGTCGGCTTCGGGAAATATATATAAATATGTCCGCTAAGTGGGGTTTAGATTTTTTTTGGGGATTATTTAGTTTTTTTTTGCCGAACGTGTCTGTCTTTTTGTGTTCGATGTTTTAAATTTTTTTTTTTTCCAAATATTTTTCAAAATTTTTTTTGCTGACCCCAACTAATCCAACCAGTCTCAGGGTGACTAGTCTCAGGACAACTCCTGCATTGCGGTTGGATAAGCTGGGATCTTTGGCGATCTTTCTTGGCTTCGCAAGTCTGGGGAAAGCGGGTCCCAACTGCACCTTTCATTGGGGCGGAGTTAAGAAATTTCAATTTGCAAACCAAATTTTTTTTTGCACGTTACGCTTGCACGCTTCGCAAGTCTGGGGAGACAGGTCGTATCCGCTCCTTTCATTGCGGCGGAGTTAGTAAAAGTGTTGAACCAAACAATTTTTTTTTATAAGTAAATTCAATTTGTTTTTGTTTTGGCTTCCAATATTCCTGCCTGTCTCAGGAGGGCAGCTCAAAAACAGCCCCTGCATTGCGGTCTGGAGTACTGGCACCCAAATAGTATGCATTTGATAAGTTGTGTGTTTTTTTTCCTTCAGTACGCCAACATGTCTCAGGGAGATGGGCGGTTGGATGTACCGGGTTTTTTGTAAATACCTTAGATTTTCATTTTCTTGTTTCCGCACTCCGCATGTCTGGGGAGTTGGTTCCAAACCGCTCCTTTTATTGCGGCGGAGTCAAACGGAAGTGCTTTTGCTAAATTAGATACTTTTTTTTTGTTGTAACCCTAACTGGTCTTCAGTGGCCCAACCAGTCTCAGGGCGATTAGTCTCAGAAGACCACCCCTGCATTGCGGTCTGGCTTACTGAAGTCCATTTTGGGAAAATTAAAATATACCCATGTGAAATTTAAAATTTGTTTTGTTTTGGGGACCAGTGCGTAACCAGTCTCAGGGCGACCAGTCTCAAAGGCGACCCCTGCATTGCGGTGGTACTGGGATCCAATCGTCTAATTTTTGTTTTTTTTTGTTTTATTTACCTATGCCTTCTAATGATGGGAGGTCAGCATTCCCATTGAACATTTAAATACATATACTTTTCAACCCACACACACTTGCATTTTATTACATTTTGATACGTTTGTTTTTTAACCAACATTTCTTTCAGCATATTTTTGTATTTATATATTGCGTTATTTTTATACCGGTAGTTCGATACGATAATCGAACCACATATATACCTTGCACTTTTCGGTATCGTGCAATCGTAAACAGACTCAGTTTTTATACCTTTCATGAACATAAAATGGTATTATAACTTTGGTCCGATGTTTGTAAATATGAGAAGAAGAAGAGATAGACCCATCAATAAGTATACCGAAATGATCAGGATGGCGAGATGAGTTGATTTAGCCATGTCCGTCTGTCCGTCTGTCTGTTTGGACGCAAACTAGTCCCTCAATTTTTGAGATATCTGGCTGAAATTTTGTATGTGGCCACCATTTTGTAATATAGGAATCATTTGTCGGAACTGACAAGATCGGACCAGTATAACATATAGCCCCCATACAACCGATTGTTCAGATATAAGGTTTTTTGGCCAAAACTTCCGCAATTAAAAAGTTAGGAACGTAAAATTTTGCAACTCGAGTAATTTCTATTTATGTAGTGTATTTAGTGAAAATCAACGAGATCGGGCAAATGTAACATATAGCCCCCATACAACCGATTGTTCAGATATAAGAATTTTTGGCCAAAACTTCTGCAATTAAAAAGTTAGGAACGTAAAATTTTGCAACTCGAGTACTTTCTATTTATGTAGTATATATAGTGAAAATCAACAAGATCGGGCAAATGTAACATATAGCCCCCATACAACCGATTGTTCAGATATAAGGTTTTTTTGCCAAAACTTCTGCAATTAAAAAGTTAGGACCGTAAAATTTTGCAACTCGAGTACTTTCTATTTATGTAGTGTATATAGTGAAAATCAACAAGATCGGGCATATGTAACATATAGCCCCCATACAACCGATTGTTCAGATATAAGGTTTTTTGACCAAAACTTCTGCAATTGAAAAGTTAGGAACGTAAAATTTTGCAACTCGAGTACTTTCTATTTATGTAGTGTATATAGTGAAAATCAACAAGATCGGGCAAATGTAACATATAGCCCCCATACAACCGATTGTTCAGATATAAGGTTTCTTGGCCAAAACTTCTGCAATTAAAAAGTTAGGAACGTAAAATTTTGCATCTCGAGTACTTTCTATTTATGTAGTGTATATAGTGAAAATCAAAAAGATCGGGCAAATGTAACATATAGCCCCCATACAACCGATTGTTCAGATATAAGGTTTTTTGGCCAAAACTTCTGCAATTAAAAAGTTAGGAACATAAAATTTTGCAACTCGAGTACTTTCTATTTATGTAGTGTATTTAGTGAAAATCAACGAGATCGGGCAAATGTAACATATAGCCCCCATACAACCGATTGTTCAGATATAAGGTTTTTTGACCAAAACTTCTGCAATTAAAAAGTTAGGAACGTAAAATTTTGCAACTCGAGTACTTTCTATTTATGTAGTGTATATAGTGAAAATCAACAAGATCGGGCATATGTAACATATAGCCCCCATACAACCGATTGTTCAGATATAAGGTTTCTTGGCCAAAACTTCTGCAATTAAAAAGTTAGGAACGTAAAATTTTGCATCTCGAGTACTTTCTATTTATGTAGTGTATATAGTGAAAATCAAAAAGATCGGGCAAATGTAACATATAGCCCCCATACAACCGATTGTTCAGATATAAGGTTTTTTGGCCAAAACTTCTGCAATTAAAAAGTTAGGAACATAAAATTTTGCAACTTGAGTACTTTCAATTTATGTAGTTTGTAGAGGAAAATCAAGAAGATCGGGTAAATATAACATATAGCCCCATACAACCGGTTGTTCCGATATAAGGTTTTTTAGCCAATACTTCCGCATTTAAAAAGTTAGGAACGTAAAATATTGCACCTTTAGTACTTTCTACATATGTAATGTGTATAGTGTAAGTCAGTACAATTGAACACGTATAATATATAGCCTCCATACAATCGATTGTTCCGATAACTCGGATCCTATTATTTTGTAAGTTTTTTTAAATTATAACAAAGATGTGTAATGTGTATAGTAAATATAGTTAAATTGACACAGGCTGTACTGGGTATCGAACAGTGAAAATCGTGACGCTTATTCATGAAAGGTATATAGCCTTCGGCATAGCCGAAGACAGCTTTCCTTACTTGTTTTTATATAATTTTATTTTCAAAACGGCTTTTGTAAAGGGTAGAAAGGGGGGTGAATCTAGACTGTCGAAACACATCCCAATCGCCCTTGTAAACTAAGATTTTTTTTTGTGCTGCTTGTCGCAGCAAGCACACTACCAGATTTGACCACATTTTTTTCCAATCTTGATTAACGGATTTTCCTGGCATGGACCAAGAGACTGAAGGAAGGATTCTCCGAAGTGCCAGTGGCGGACGCGGAATTTGGGGCAAGCCAAGAGGCGGTATAGGAGCAGTTTCGAAACAACCAGCCAACCGGCCTTTGGTAATGCACTCTCCAGTTGGTGGCTTTGGTGGAGGAGATCCGACCAGACTTGTCTTAACTCCTGGTTCCAATCAGAAAGCTGATAAACCAGGCAGTAGTAATGGCTTTGACACATCCATTGGAGTAGAGCAAATGCAGAATCTCTTCGATCCTCCGACTAACCTGGGGACAGGCATACCGGAAGGAGCTAGCGCTCAGTTAGGAAATCCTATGCCTCTTAACAATTTGGGCGATAGGATGACTCCTCAACCGCAGGTCAACAATGCGCCTCCTTCAGACTCTTGGGTACACGTGTTGCATCATCTCTTTAGGTCTTCCCAGGAGGAGATGAGGGATGAGATGCGGACCATCAGGGAAAATATGGACATACTTCGCGCGGCAGTTGGAACTTCACAAGGCCCAAGCCATGCCAGGAACAATACTAGGGACGAGAGAAACCATGCACAGTCCTTCGCAAGCAACCAGGCTAACATCGTTTCTGGTAGCATAGCGGTGAAACCCCAAGACTGGAAGGTTTCCTTCGATGGGACTGGAAGCGTGGCGGACTTTCTGTTTAAGTTGGATACCCTATGCGAAAGGACCCAATGTTCTTCGGAACAAATAATGGCGAGTTTCCATTTGTTTCTGTCAGGACGTGCAGAAGAATGGTACTGGTTGTTTACGAAGCAGAACCCTAATGCTACATATGACTTTCTGTGCTACTCCTTAAAGCGTGAGTTTAGAACGTTGAAAAGTGACCATGAGATCATGATGGATATCTCGATGCGAAAGCAAAAGCCAAGTGAGTCATACGATGTGTTCCATACTGACATAGTGGCTTTAAATGCGCGTCTTAGGGAGCCATTGTCAGAAGCTCTGCTGATTGACATCATAAAAAGAAATGTCAACAGCAGTCTAAAGCTGATGCTTTTCAATGCGGGAGTGAGAGCCTTACATGACCTCCGCGATGTAGCACGGAAAGGAGAGCAGGTACTAAAGGAAAGCAAAATCTTGGGAACAACCTATACTGGACGGCATGTGAATGAAGCTCGCCCAATAGAACAGGATATTAGGATGGAAGGCGAAGATGGTGAAGTGGACCCGCAGCTCGAAGCTTTGGAGTATCGAAGGAACAGGAAACCAGACTATTCCGGAATCCAGTGTTGGAATTGCCAGGCTATGGGGCATTCGTATATCTACTGTGAAGAGCCAGTCAAACATCCGTTTTGTTTTAAGTGCGGCAATAGGGGATTGTTGACTCCAAAATGTCCAAGAGATCATCGGAGACAGGGAAACCAATACCCGAGCGAGAAGATGGGGGAAACTCGTTCGGTGCCATAGCCCCCATATCAGCCAGTACACCAGGAGTTGCCTCGTGTACTGAACGAAGTGGTAGGTCCCGCGCAAACAGTGAGTCGAATGGAAGTGGTGAGCTTCCGAAGGATAGTGGCACCCTGTGATAGTCCGATTGCGCATTTTAACAATTCGAAACCAATTTGCATTTTAAAAAATCATAGTAGGGATGTTGCTTGTCAAGCGCAAATTTCACCTAGTTTGGAGCACAGGGTCAACAACTACGAGCTAGTCAGGTCGAGGATTTTCCAAAATAATACAGAGTCATTTGTGTCCGGAAATATTTTGAAATGTAGGAAGAGGTATCATAGTCGAGTTCAGGAGCGTAAACTTTTGCAAAGCACAACGTTAATGATTACTGAGGATGAAAGACCTTTAGTACGTGTGCAAATTGAAAATAGTTTTCTGGTAGGATTGCTGGACTCGGGTGCGAATGTCTCCATCCTCGGCAAAGATTGTCAGAAGTTTTTGGACACAAATGGACTTAAGTACCACCCATTACAGGCTTTTGTGTATACAGCGGGTGGCGGCAAACAGAAAATATTAGGTTCTATTTCTTTACCAGTGATTTTCAAAAACACAACCAAAATTATTCGTTTCTATCTTGTTCCTTCCCTTATTCAAGAAGCCTACTTCGGAGTTGACTTCTGGAGAGCTTTTGCGTTAGCTCCTGAAATATTTCCAAGTATAGCATGCCTAGAGGTTGTCGAAGAAAAGGGGGGACGAACATAATTTCCATGAGTTGACACGAGCCCAAAAGGCCAGACTGCAAAGGGTAGTATATATGTTTCCATCGTTTGAGAAGTTAGGTCTGGGGCAAACCAAGCTAGTCGAACATCACACTGATACGGGTGATGCGGTTCCAATTAAAAGTAGACATTTTCCTCTTTCGCCACCGAGGCAAGCCGAAGCTTTTAGTGAAATAGAAAGGTTGCTCGAAATGGGGGTTATAGAGGAATCAAACTCACCCTGGTTTAGTCCCGTTGTTTTGGTTCGGAAGCCAGGGAAGGTTAGGCTTTGCATAGACTCCAGGAAGGTCAACGCGGTAACTAAAAAGGATTCATACCCATTGCCTCATATCAACGGTTTATTAAGCAGGTTGAAGGACACTCACTATATTAGTGGTACTGATCTGAAGGATGCGTTTTTCCAGATCAAGCTGACAGAGTCTTCAAAGGAGAAAACAGCATTCGCAGTCCCGGGGAAGCCTCTGTACCACTATAAAGTGATGCCATTTGGGTTATGCAATGGACCGCAGACGATGAGCCGGCTGATGGACATGGCGATTCCCTCGCGGTTGCGGGAGAATGTCTTCGTCTACCTGGATGATTTGATGGTATGCAGCACGAACTTTGAGGACCACCTAAGTAGGGATGTTGCTTGTCAAGCGCAAATTTCACCTAGTTTGGAGCACAGGGTCAACAACTACGAGCTAGTCAGGTCGAGGATTTTCCAAAATAATACAGAGTCATTTGTGTCCGGAAATATTTTGAAATATAGGAAGAGGTATCATAGTCGAGTTCAGGAGCGTAAACTTTTGCAAAGCACAACGTTAATGATTACTGAGGATGAAAGACCTTTAGTACGTGTGCAAATTGAAAATAGTTTTCTGGTAGGATTGCTGGACTCGGGTGCGAATGTCTCCATCCTCGGCAAAGATTGTCAGAAGTTTTTGGACACAAATGGACTTAAGTACCACCCATTACAGGCTTTTGTGTATACAGCGGGTGGCGGCAAACAGAAAATATTAGGTTCTATTTCTTTACCAGTGATTTTCAAAAACACAACCAAAATTATTCGTTTCTATCTTGTTCCTTCCCTTATTCAAGAAGCCTACTTCGGAGTTGACTTCTGGAGAGCTTTTGCGTTAGCTCCTGAAATATTTCCAAGTATAGCATGCCTAGAGGTTGTCGAAGAAAAGGGGGGACGAACATAATTTCCATGAGTTGACACGAGCCCAAAAGGCCAGACTGCAAAGGGTAGTATATATGTTTCCATCGTTTGAGAAGTTAGGTCTGGGGCAAACCAAGCTAGTCGAACATCACATTGATACGGGTGATGCGGTTCCAATTAAAAGTAGACATTTTCCTCTTTCGCCACCGAGGCAAGCCGAAGCTTTTAGTGAAATAGAAAGGTTGCTCGAAATGGGGGTTATAGAGGAATCAAACTCACCCTGGTTTAGTCCCGTTGTTTTGGTTCGGAAGCCAGGGAAGGTTAGGCTTTGCATAGACTCCAGGAAGGTCAACGCGGTAACTAAAAAGGATTCATACCCATTGCCTCATATCAACGGTTTATTAAGCAGGTTGAAGGACACTCACTATATTAGTGGTATTGATCTGAAGGATGCGTTTTTCCAGATCAAGCTGACAGAGTCTTCAAAGGAGAAAACAGCATTCGCAGTCCCGGGGAAGCCTCTGTACCACTATAAAGTGATGCCATTTGGGTTATGCAATGGACCGCAGACGATGAGCCGGCTGATGGACAAGGCGATTCCCTCGCGGTTGCGGGAGAATGTCTTCGTCTACCTGGATGATTTGATGGTATGCAGCACGAACTTTGAGGACCACCTAAAATTATTGGCGGAAGTGGCGAAGTGCTTGAAGGATGCGGGCCTGACCATCAATGTGAAGAAGAGCAAATTTTGTCAGAAGGAAATTCGATATTTAGGATACTTGATAGGAAGCGGGTGCTTAAATGTAGATCCAGGGAAGATAGAGGCAGTTAAGAGTTTCCCAATCCCTAAGTCTCCTCGGCAGGTTCGTAGGTTCGTGGGCATGGCGAATTGGTATAGGGCGTTTATTACAAATTTTGCTGATTTAGCAGGCCCTTTGACCGATTGCCTTCGAAAGTCGCTAGGCCCTTTCAAACTTACTCCTGAGGCAATAGAAGCTTTTGAGAAGCTGAAGGTAGCCCTGAGTTCCGCTCCTGTCTTGGCCCAACCCGATTTCACTAAAGAGTTTGTTATACAGTGTGATGCTTCGAAGATAGGAGTGGGTGGTGTGTTGTTCCAGGTCGATGATGAGGGCGCTGAGCATCCAATCGCATTTGTCTCAAAAAAGCTGAACAATGCTCAGCGCAATTATACAGTGACCGAGCTGGAATGCCTGGCAGCCATAGTCAGTGCCAACCGTTTCCGACCATATGTAGAGGGTTTGCCATTCCGAATTATCACTGACCATTCAAGTCTCAAATGGTTGATGACACAAAAGGACTTGAGTGGCAGGTTGGCTAGGTGGTCCCTTCTGTTACAGCGCTATGACTTCTCGATGGAACATCGCAAGGGCACGTTGAATGTTGTACCCGACGCCCTCTCTCGTTTTGACGTGGATGAGTTGAATTATCCTCCCACACCTTATGAAATTGATCTAGAGGCACCGGAATTTAAAAGCGCAGAGTATAAAGATCTGTCCCAAAAAATTGTGGACAATGAGGACTCTCTGCCGGATTTAAAACTAATTGACGGTCTAATATTCAAAAGGGTTAAATTTCGTAAAGGTGTGGAGGATGAGGAGGACTCGCTATGGAGATTGTGGCTACCGTCAGGGTTAACCGAGGAGGCGATGCCTCTGGCACATGACGCAAACAGAAGCTACCATGGAGGTTGCCAAAAGACTTTGGAACGCGTTCGACAAAACTATTTCTGGCCAGGGCAGGTCAAGGACGTTCGAAATACGCGGGCAGGTGTGATACCTGCAAGGCAGTAAAGGCGACAAATCAACAGTCCAGACCACCTATAGCGCAGACTTTCACTTCGGAAAGGCCATTTCAGCGGTTTTATTGCGACTTTTTGGGGCCTTATCCTAGATCTAAACGGCGGAATCAGTTTCTTTTTATAGTATTGGACCATTTTACAAAGTATGTTTGGTTAAAACCCATGCAGAGGGCTACGACTGTAAATGTTATGAACTACTTCAGCTCTGAGGTTTTTCCAGCTGTCGGGGTCACTGAGTATATCCATAGCGACAATGATAAACATTTTATCTCTAAGGAAATGAAGCAATTTCTAAGTAACTACGGGGTAACCCATATTAGGACAGGGCTATACTCTCCGCAAGCTAACGCGTCGGAACGCGTAAACCGAGAAATTGTTTCAAAAACAAGAATTTTCCTTAGGGGTAGACAAGACCATACAGACTGGGACAAACATATACCCGAGATCTCAGCAGTTTTACGAAGTGATTTTCATACTTCCATTCAGTGCTCTCCGTATTTTGCATTATATGGTCAGAACATGGTCCAGCACGCATCAGCGTATACTATATTGGAGTAACTCGGTAGTCTTAAGGAGGATGGAGTCCCTATAGCAAACAGAGTAGACAAGTTAGCAAACATCCGCGAGCAAATTCGTAAGAATTTAGACCAGGCAAAGGATAGAGCAGTGCGGGTATATAATAAACGTTCTAGACTAGTGAACTATAGGGAAGGTCAGGAGGTTTTTAGGAGAAATTTTGCTTTGAGCAGTTTTAAACAAGGCATAAACGCGAAATTCCTGCCGAAATATCTTAAGTGCCGAGTTCGTCGAAAAGTGGGTAATGCGCTGTATGACTTAAAGGATCTGACGGGTAAATTGATAGGCCGCTTCCATGCTTCGGATATTCGTCCACAATAACCAAGATTTTAAACGTTTTTCTTTTTTCAAATTTACCATTTCTATCTGGGCGTTTTGGCAGTCGGGGACAACTCGCCCAGTATTCTCCCCGAGCACCGTTTTCATAGGGAATCCACATCGCTTTCACCGGAAGCAGTGGATGACCTGGCAATCCTCGTTGGCGGATTGTCTCTCGGAGTTTTGACGACTTCTCCATAATCAAAATGTCTGCCGGCCGCGAAGCTTATAACTAGGAAGCCAAGTTAGCCGGCCCGCTTGTATATCAATTTTTTTTTTCCATACCTTTTCTGTGGGGGTGAATCCACTAGAACAAATTTCTTTCGGAGTTTTGACGAGTTCTCCAATAACAAATGTCTAACGCCGCAAAGCCATTTAAACTAAGAAACAAAAAGCAATCTACATTTTTGGAAGCCCAATTCTGGGGGGCGAGAAACCACAGAGCAAGTGTTCTTTTCAGAACAGCCTGTCCTGGGTCCAGCGTGCGGGGTTGGACTAGTAGGGGGAACAGCGGGTAAGCCCAGCTATGTCTGGCACGGAAGGGGGGTAGGCGTCCCTGGCCTAAACAAATAGAGAAACCACCGCAACATCGGACTTTCCAATTTTAGTATTTTGAAACAAAATAACATTTACTGGCTTACTAGGCCATAGCAGTCAGCTTTTGTAGAGGATTATCTCTCATTATCTGCGTCCGGTTCTCGGAGTTTCGGAGTGGTTTCAGTTTCCGAACCGGGTAGACTTAGAAGCGTCGGACGCTATATTGGGCGATCAAAAGGCATAGTGAGTAAATGAAGGCTGAAATGCTTAGAACTTTGTCAGATGGCCGCTCCATATGTTAAACATGATTTAACATGTTTGCATCGTAATTCGTTCAACAAACTTTGTATGGAAGTGGATCCTTCAGAGTTCTATGCAAATTAGCTCTAAGCTTTATGGGCCAGTCTATTTTAGGGCAGGTAGAGATTAACTACGGCCCCTATTACGGGTAACGGGCAGTGGTTAAATCTTTATCTCCTTGAAGCAGGTACAGGGGGTAGATGATCAAGGTAACCGGATACGCGTTGAAAGCCGGATAGTTCGGGAACTGGAACCAGTCTAGGATTTGGGGTCGGACGCAGAATTTGAAGCTAGTTATTTTACAGGCATGACTTTGGCATTTTATAGGAGAAGATATGTAGGCCAGTCCGAACATTTTACCTGACTTTCTTACAATCCGCCTATCGACGCGAATCGCATATTTTCCTTGCCGAACGACTTCGTCAGTATCTTGCTCTAATCGAGCAAAGCAGTTACTACCCAGTACATATTCTTTTAATCTATTCTTTCAGGAGTTGGTAGGAAGGCCTCGATGGCTATATCATAAATTTCTTAATTCAATTTCCATTAGGATTACCAAGAGATAACTTGGTGGGAAGCCTAACTGAATCCAAAGGCGTTCACTAATTTTATACGTGGCATGATAATAATTTTTTCTCTCGAAGTGGGTCATTCCACTCAGAGCGTATTCTCCATTAATAATTTTTTTTTGTGCTCCATTCACAAATTGCTTTAGTGACTGGTACTGTAATATCGTTTTGCCTCAACGTGGTGGACCGGCGACTTCAAATATTAATTTTTCTTAGTACTTTAATAGTCATTTACCCCAAATCGAGATTTCCTTTCTGAATTCTCACTAACTAGTTAAGTTCGAAATTGTATCCATTTTTCCATTCACATCTCGACTCAATCGTAATGCGGGTCATCGTTACAAGGATTAGTAAGCGAAGCAAGCGAGATGCAGGGTAGGGATTACCCCACCGGATTTGACATTAACTTTGTAATTCAGTTGTTTTTTTTTTTTCTCTTTTTATCTGGCGAATCTTCTTTTGCCCGGCTAGCTCGTGGTAGAACTAGAGACTCTTATCTAGGGGTGAGTCGTGCCCCACGTTTTGGTTTAATTTCCAGAAATGGCGATCTCGCAGGTAAACCTTCTTCCTGTTCGCTTCATTGACCGGTCTTCGAAGCGAAGCAGGCCTGTTATGGTTTGCCTTCGATTAATTCATTGTGGTTTAGGGTGATTGGGCATTACTCGCGGGTTTTAGTTGACAGTTTAGATTCACGCTCCGGTTCGACTTTTATCGATTGTTTTCTTGAGTTGGTATGGTTGTGCACAGCTGGCAGCAGCAATATTTCCATAGAATGGAAAAATGTACCAATAACGGCACTTTCAATTTCCAGACAAACAAGTATTTGGTGTGTTCCTGGAGTGGCCGGGGTAAACTGCGGGCGAAATTATGGATATTTGCGGGCGCCCGTGAATGTGTCAGCAAAGGGGGAATAGACCTATTGGTGTTATCATTTTGTGATTGAATTTAGTTAAGTATGCGCAAAATGTAGTGGGCAGGGTGTGATTGACAGTTGAATACGATTCTCTTGTGAGGGACTGGTAGGTCAAACAAATGTAAACAAACTAATTAACCCCTATGGCATACCACATGTCCATTGGTTACCATTTTATTTCTTCAATATTAACAATAAATTAACCCTATAGCATCCGCAATTTAGAAAAAAAAAATGTTTGTTCGGCTACCGTTTTCTTATCTCAGCCTACGAAACAGCTGAATTCAAATCGTTCTCCACTGGTACCGAAATTTACTTACTATCAATAAAACGCTTTAAATGCTACAAATTTGCTACATAATTAACTATCATTTTGTCTGGTCATTGAATTAAAGATAAAATACAAATAGTGGAAATTTAAAAACAAAAGTTAATTAACCAATTTTTTTTGCAACAAGTTTTCAAGTCGGTCAAATATTTTTAGTTGGACATTATTTCAAGCAATACCTTGTTTGGCAAAATTCATTTCATTTGCATTGAAGTGACTATTCGGATTTGGAGTATAAAATGTTTCCAATTCCCCAATCCAGCAGTTTCGGGTTACCCGGGGCACCCAGGGAACACACCATTCACATGGTTCGGACAACTAGTTTTTACCCCGCGCAAACGGAAGCGTGCCTTATGGGTCAGTTACATAAAACTTTATTTTGGCTTTACCTCAAACTTTGACTTTGACAGAAAAGTTCAGTATACGTATTTAAACCAAGCATGGCAAATTGGAGACCTCAAAGTTGAAGCGAGGTTGAAATTTGGCAAACTCTCAAATTTTGCTTACTTTGCTTGCTTTGACGATCAGATGTTGATGACTTTGCTTTAATTAAAGAATAAAATGTTGGAGAAAATAATAATTAATTCATTTTTTCTCTATTAAATTAATAAATTAACCAAAACACTCTGAATGCAAGGAAATAAATAACGAAAACAAATGTATAATAGAGAAGCCTCAAGGCGTTCATTGTAGCATACCTCTGAGGTGGGACGCAAAGTTTTGAGGTAACAAATGTCAGGCGAGGTTAACAAAGCTTTATGTATTCGACCCTTTAGGGTTCGAACCTTACGACGATGGCAGTAGTTCTGCTACTCACTGCACTTTAGCCCAAATCTGCTACTTTTTATGTAATATTTTTTTATTTTAAAAGAGACTAAACTATAAAATCTTTTCATTTGTTTCATAGATTTGATAAATTTTCTTTATTTCTTTTTAATAACCACTACAAAATCAAAAGTATTCTATTAATTTCATAATACTAATTAAGTTCTCCAGGAAAAAGTAGTAAATGATTTTTGGTACTAAATTTAACTTTGTCCTTATTCTTTTGCTTTAATTTGGAAACAGTAATAAAACTCGTATCATTTCTTTTTCAATCGAATTCCGGATTTAATAATTATCTATCATTTTTTTTTGTATTAATTAATTTTCCTTTTTAATGTAAACATCATTTTTCTAACCTACTGCATTTTACTTAATTCGGTACTAAAAAAAGGGAAAAAGCAAGGTTCGAGCCCTGACGGCAACCACCGTTTCATCGCGCAACATGGCAACTCTCATATCACACCGTACGAAGCCAAACGGAACATTTCCAATATTCATTGGAAATTTCCTAGAGACCATGTCGTCAACCGCTTTTGGTTTGACACTTTAAAAGAAAAGTTGTGTTAAAAGGCGCCGGACGTGCCACGGAAAAATTATTAAACTAAAAAGGTGAAAAGTATTAATAGAACTAAACTATTACAAACTAAAAGTGCAAAAAAAAAAAGAAAAGGTAACTAAATCTTTGTAAAATAACTAAAAAGGTCGTAGAAGTAAAGAATAAGGAAGCTAAGAGTGAACAAGGGAAAAGGGTAAGTAAGCGGAAAGAAAAAAAAAATTATAATTTTAAAGAGAAATTTGGCAAATAAAAAGGTAAAATGTACATGTGCACGCTGTGGATCGGGCCATGGCAGCCATTTTGGTGTAACCAAGAAAGGAACTTTATTCGGTTGGTTGCACCGGTATGGTGGTTAGGGCTCGATATGCAGACGTGGGACTTCGACATGTTTTCACACTTTCCCGAAACAAATAGTATCAAAATTTCGATTGCAGGGCCTGGATTCACTAGCGGTGAGCCTTGAAATGTACACTGAAAATTGTGTATACCCTAGCATTCAAGTCCAGTAACAATGAGTGCGAGTTTTTTTTTATCAAAATAACCTACACAGTTGTTAAAAAGGGTTTTTCGCTGATTTTTTCTTTGACTTTGTGTACACAATAATTTACAGAATCGAATGGAAATATCATGAGTAAAGTGTCGGTTCAAATGATTTTTTAATTCGGTGTACATTTTCAATTCCTACACAGTTGGAGAAACCAGGCCCAGATATGGATAACCAAAGCTCCAATTTTGTAAGTGGAAACTTTAATCACTTATGTACTAAAAGTTGGACTCTTTTACCCTCGTTCACTCAAACGCGAATTTAAGGAAAATAGTAAGAACTTCGGTGCCAAGTTAGTATAGTTGCTTCAGTTAGTGGAACGTCCTTATATAATGCTAAATTTTTTTTTCTCCTTTTAGTTACCAAAATTGGAGTGCGCAGTACCTAATCACGACAACAACGACGATCCAAGCCTCCTCCAGCATCAACGCGCTACCAGCACCCTGCAAGACTCGCCACCAAACGCCTCACAAGCGTGTCTCAAACGCGCGCCAACAAGGCAACAGCGCTAGTAAAAGCGCCAACAAAAGGCGCCCTCAATAACAAAAGCGCCACGACAGCAGGCGCCAACAACAACAAGGCGTTAGCAACAACAGAGCACAACAACGCGTTGCAACAACAAAGCGCCAACAACAACAGGCGCCATCAATAACAAAAGCGCCAACAACAATAGCGCTTAGGCAAACCAACGCGCCGGTGGCAACAACAGCGCCAGGCAACAATCACGTTTGTGGCAACAACAGCGCCAGGCAACCAACGCGGTTGTGGCAAGCCAAACGCC
This sequence comes from Campiglossa producta, assembly GCA_964058755.1. NCBI lineage: Eukaryota > Metazoa > Arthropoda > Insecta > Diptera > Tephritidae > Campiglossa > Campiglossa producta. The sequence goes on from CAXKVI010000001.1 coordinate 63,677,331, forward strand.
GGCAACAACGGAGCGCAACTAAGCGCCACCAACAACAACCACAACCGCGCTTGCCACAACAACAACTGCGCCTTAACGAACGCTTGCCACAACAACGCGGCACAGCAGGCGCATGCAACAACAACTACTAAGCGCAACAACAACAGCAACAAGCGCCACAGTAAGCGCCAACAACCAGCGAAGACAACAACAGTGGGGCCGCCCTCTTAAAGGCCCACTGCAACGACCAACAACAACAACTAAGCGCGCTGCAACCACAACCAGCTATAACAACCTTAACCAGCTATAACCACAACCAGCTACAACAACCACTACCGGCTACAACAATACCACCAGCATTGTCAACAGCAGGGGCCGACGTAATATAGGCCCGCTACAACATCAAAAAAACAACAACAAGGCGCACATAAGCGCTAACAACAACATCAGCGCGTAGCAAGGGACAACAACAACAAGGCGCATATAAGCGCCAATAACAACAACAACAACAGTGAGGCCGCCTCATATAGGCCCACTGCATCGGCAACAACAAATAACAACGCGTAAATAACCGCCAATAGCAAGCGCCAACAAAAAACAGCGCGTAGCAAGCGCCAACAATAACAAAGCGCATATAAGCGCCCACAGCAACAACAGCGCGCAGCCAGCGCCAACAAATACAACAACACCAGCTAGAACAACCACAACAGCCGCGCTAAGCATTAAGCGCAAATAAGCGCCAGCTAACGCGCAACAGCAACAACAGTGAGGTCGCCTCATATAGGCCCACTGCATCAAGAACAACAACAACGAGGCGCATATAAGCGCCAATAACAACAACAACAACAGTAAGGTCGCCTGGCCAAAGGCCCACTGCATCGGCAACGTCAATAACAAAGGGTAAATAAGCGCCAACAACAAGCGCTAACAACAACAACAGCGCGTAGCAAAGGACAACAACAACAGGCGCATATAAGCGCCAACAACAACAAAAGGCGCATATTAATGCCAACAACAACAGTAAGGTCGCCTGGCCAAAGGCCCACTGCATCGGCAACGTCAATAACAACGGGCAAATAAGCGCCAACAACAAGCGCTAACAACAACAACAGCGCGTAGCAAAGGACAACAACAACAGGCGCATATAAGCGCCAACAACAACAAAAGGCGCATATTAATGCCAACAACAACAGTAAGGTCGCCTGGCCAAAGGCCCACTGCAATGACAACAACGGGCAGCTAATACAGCCAGCGCCAACAAAAACAACAGCGCGCAGCTAACGCGCAACAACAACAACAAATACGACAACGCACAGCAGCGCCAACAATAACCAAGCGCAGCCAACGCGCAACAACAACAAGTAGCGCAACTGAGCGTTAACAACAACAGCTAGAACAACAACAGCGGGCCGCTTCATATAGGCCGCTGCAACAACAGCAACAACGACTTATCTGGTGAGTCCGTGCCAATTGGCACGTTAAATTAGAATTAGTTTTTTTTTGTTTAACTGAATTGAAATGATAGGAAGATAGGAGCGGGAAATTAACTTTAACATGAAAAAAAAAAAAAGTATATATATAAGAAAGAAAAATGTTTTGAAAAAAGAGGAAATCAAATTTAAAATTAGGAGTTTGTCTACATAATAAGAAAACAAATTTAAATAAGTTAGGAACACATAACTAAAATAAACCTAAATTAGAAAATAAAATAAAAATGTAAATGAATAATAGGGTAGGGGATGAAATATCGGATTTAAACTAAACACAAGGAGATTAAATATTAAATTATAATATAAAGTTAAATTTGTTAACTTAAGGAAATGTAAAAGTTAGGGAGGGGAGATAAAAAAAGAAAAACTTGAAAAATTTAAACTTAGGGAAAATAATCATAAAAACAAACAAATCAAATAAAAAGAAAAAAGGGGGAAATTTGTTTTTTTATAAATAAATAAATGCTTTAACAAAAAAAAAGATAAAAAAATAAAAGGCCACTATAATAAATAAATAAACAAAGTAAAGCAAAACAAAATATAAAACAGAAAAAATAAAACCATATTCTAACAACTAATTAAACAACAAATTAAAAATTTAATAAGTAACCTACAATTAAAGAAGTTAATTTAATAAATAACGTAAGGTTAACAATAAATGATAGTTGTAAAGTAATAAATAAGTTTTTGAAAGTCCATACATACCTATTAGTGGGGTGAGGGGAATCAAGTGTTTATATTTTTTTTTGCTTATATTTTCCCTGTTATAGCGGGTAATTTTTAATTAAATTAAAAAAAATTTTTGTAAAATGAATTTTGAATAAATTTTTGTAACTAAAATGGGAATGCTGATTTCTTTGATTTAAAAGGCATATAGGTACCTGGATAAGGGGCCATCGAAATCAGGTGCGTCGATGGCCATGGACGAGGGTGGGCCAAGCACCTGGCGCTGCAACAACACCCGCGGCGCCCCTTTATGTTGTTCGGCCTTATTTTTTTTTAATTTCAGCCGTTGTAGCCGGTCGTTTCCAGCTCCTTTAAGTTCAAATTTTGGTTAGTTTTCAGTTATTTTTGATTTTCAATTTTAAATTCAAGTTTTGTCTTTCAGTTAGTTTTCGGTTACTTTTCTGACTTAAACGGTTTTTTTCGTGTTTTTAAACTTATTCAAATTTTCAGTTAGTTTTCGTTATTTTAAAATTTTGGTTTTGCCTTTGAGTTGCCAGTTAAGTTTCTTTTGAATTTGAATTTAACCGGCCTCATTTGTTGTCTTTTCTTGAATTTTTGAATTTAACGGGTTGTCCGTGGCATCCGGGTTTAACCGGATGTTCGTTTTCAGTGTTGCTTCTGCATTTTGATAGGCATGATAGGAATTTTTCTGTTTATGGCGCAGGACAGTAAGGTTGGCAAGAACCCACCCCAGCCGACAATGACTAGCCACAGTGCACCACTACATCATGCCGACCGCCTTCCTTACTGCTCCATTTTAGATGCGTTAAACCATAACAAATTTTTTTAAAATTTTGTAGCAAGATATGCCAATATGGGTATCAAATGAAAGGTATTTTCTGCGACGTGCCAACTAAAATATTTCCAAGTAGAGTGGCCACCTAGGGTTGCCACTTTACCGAAGCATATTTGTATATCCGCTACTATCTCGGGAACAGCTTCCCCGATTTGGATGAAATTTGGCATATAGATGGTATGATTAATCCTAAAACTATCTACTTGGGGGCTGCCACCTGGAGCGTTTTAGAGGGGTGCCACCTATTAAAATTTTTTTAAATAATGGAGCAAGATATGCCAATATGGGTATCAAATTAAAGGTATTTTCGGCGACATACCAATTAAAATATTTTCAGGTAGGGTTGCCACCTTACCACATTATATTTGTATATCGGTTTTATCTCGAGAACCGCTGGACCGATCGTGATGAAACTTGGCATAGAGACAAATTTCCAGACAGTATTATTGATTTTAAGACTATCCACTTGGGGTTGCCACTGGGGGCCCTGCAGCGAAAGCAACTAGTTGAAAACAACTTAACAACTAGTTGGTGCACCGGACCCAACTAGTCAGTGTTGTTTTTTTTTTTTTTCACCCCTGCGGGTTAGGGGTTTAGAATATGCCCGAGGTGGGCATACCGGTCGTAAGAGGCGACTAATATGCACATAGGTAATTGACGTGCCACTCGATGGTTGATCTACGGATATGATGCGTCTCACCTCTCATTACCCATCTTCTCCTTCCTCATGGATGGAGGGATGCCATGACCTAGAAGGTTCCACTGGTCATACCAAATCGCTACCACGACAGTCGGGCAGTACCGCAAGGGAGTACCGCAGCGTACCGGGCAGTGGCGTGCCTTCCATATAAGCCGAAAAGCCCGGCTTGCCTAGCTAATCCCCTATGAGCTGCAATATGTTCATTTGGGTTCTTAAAAGGATATCTGGTTTTTATTTCCCTGCCTGCCACCTTCTACCTAATAGCTGCTAATAGCATAGAAACATACCTAAAGATTTTCCTTCCACCTGCCGGCTGATAGCTCATTTACATAAAATTAGTTCAGTGCGTGATAGCCATCTCTTTCTTACTTACTTAAAACAGCCTTAAACCGCAGGCAAGGACGGCCATCTCGCTTTTACTTATTGGCTTTTACGGGGCTTTCAAAACCCGTACGAATCTGCGTGCTGAAGCAATTGTTTTTTTTTTTGAATTTGGAAGTAATTTTATATGAAACTTTGGCTGGTGTTACCATGATTGTATACCTTAATAATAGTGATAAACAATGGTTACCATACGCTATAAATGCCAAACTGACGATAAAACGAAAATGAAATTTGTTTATGTATGTATCTACAATTTTAACGTGCAAAGCGCTCTACTCAAAAATTATTGGCGCATATTTTAAAGTCGAAAAAAAGAATTCAATAGTGGTAGGTGCTGTAATTTTTTTTATTTGCTAGGCACTATACAATTAAAAAAATATATTTAAGCTTTCTTAGCTTCTGCAATGTACCTAAATGGGTTGGAAAAGCTTAAAAAATCTGCAAACAATAACGTGCCTATTAGCGGAACCTAAAAGTTTAAGTTTTTCCCCGTCTGCAAAAGTCGATAAATATCCTGAACTCTTCTTTGTCTGAAATGTTCTCTGGCAGCAGTATGGGCTTTCGTTGCGGTTATAAAGACTGGGGCTTGCCTCGATTGATATACGTAGGCACGCCAGTGGCGTGCCTTCCATATAAGCCGAAAAGCCCGGCTTGCCTAGCTAATCCTCTATGAGCTACAATATATTTCAAAAATGTATCGTAACAATTTCTTTAACGTTTACATTTGGTTTCACTAACTGCCAATAGCATAAACATATAAATAAAGCTCTTCCTGCCATCTGTCGGCTGATAGCAAAACAATTAACATAAAATTTTTTCAGCGCATATGATGGCATCTCTTACTTGCTTACTTAAAATAGCCTTTAACCGCCTAGGCGATGATTGCCATCTCGCTTTTACTTATTGGCTTTTACCTGGCTTTCAAATCCCTTACTAAAATGTCTTTTTGAAGCTACAGTTTTTTTGAATTTAGAAGAAATTTTGTATGCAACTACGAAGCCAGCTTCGTGCTGTTGTTACTATAAGCTTTAAAGCCAAACTGGATATGTATATACATAAATATCTACAGTGTTAATGTGCAAAGAGCTCTACTCAAAAATTATTGGCGCATATTTTAAAGTAGAAAAAAAGAATTCAATAGTGGTGATTGCTGTAATATATTTTTTTTTTTTGCTAGGCATTATAAAATATAAAAAATATTTTCTTAGGTCCACTTGCACGACGCCGAGTTATCTTTTTAGTTCAGAGTTAATTTGACATTAACTCTGAGTTAAAAATATAAATTTTCGTTGTGCAGGTGAGCCTTGGCTTCTGCGATGTATGTAAATGGGAAATAGTGCAAGTAAACCTTTTCCCTTGGATTGGAAAAGCTTAAAAAATCTGCAAAACAATAACTTGCCTATTGAAGAAACCTAAATGTTTAAGTTTTTCCCCGTGTGCAAAAGTCGATAAATATCTATCCTGAACTCTTCTTCTTCGTCTGAAATGTTCTTTGGCAGCAGTATGTGCTTTTGTTGGGGTTATAAGGACTGGGGCTTGCCTTGATTGAAACACGTAGGCACGCCACTGGTACCGGGGTCATATCCGGCCAAGGACTGTCAACCTCGGCATCACTCCCCAAAACCTTCGGGGAGTGTTTTGTTGTTAACAACAACAACAACAACAACAACAACAACAACAACAACAGTCAGTGTTTTTTCTTTTTTCCATATAAGCAACTGGTATTTTTTACGTGTTGATGTCCTACGAAATGTCAATTGTCAGATTTCGACCAGAACATACCAGTCATTTACTAGTCATGATATACTACAATTATACAAGTTGTAAAATACCAGTCCCATACTAGTTCAACCTGAACTAGTATGAATTACATAAAATGAACTAGTCCTCATACTAGTCCAAAAAGGACTAGTATGAAATATACTAATCCCATACTAGTCCAAAAAGCATTGAAGCTGGACTAGTATTGTTTTATCATTTGCCTAGTCTAGTTGTATTCTAGTTGTATACTAGTATGAAATGGACATTTCCTGACTAGTATGAATTCAGCCAGAAAATTCTAGTATATTAGTCCCATACTAGTCCAAAAAGCATTGAAGCTGGACTATTATTATTTTATCATTTGCCTTTATTTTTATGTTTATTCTTAAGAACGCAGGTACCATCACGAAAAAGCATCTGTGAATTATAAGAGAAAAAAGAAGCAAAAGAAACGAATGAATTTTGTATTTTTTAACTAGTATGATTTCATCCAGAAAAAGCTAGTTGTATACCAGTATGGAATGGATATTTCCTGACTAATATGAATTCAGCCAGAAAATTCTAGTTGTATACTAGTATGAAATGGACATTTCCTGACTAGTATGAATTCAGCCAGAAAATTATAGTTGTATACTGGTATTTTTCTGACTAGTTTGAGGTTTCGCTGCAGGGGGGTTTACAGGGTTTCCACCTATCTCAATTTATTTAAATGGAGCAAGATTTGCCAATATGGGTATCAAAGAAAGGTATTTTCGGCGACATACCAACTAAATTATTTTCAAGTAGGGTTGCCATCTTACCGAAGTATATTTATATATCAGGTACTATCTCGGGAACAGCTTCAGCGATTTGGATGAAATTTGGCATATAGGTATTATGATTGATATGGCTGGGTCCCGGGACTGACTTTCCTTGTGTTGGTGGTATCACAACGGGCCTTTCAAAACTGGCCTAAGTGTGCCTCTGCGGCAGCCACTTGAACCTAACCTAACCTAACCATTATGATTGATTCTAAGACTATCCACTTGGGGGTTGCTACTTGGGGGGTGGACAGGGTTGCCACCTATCTAATTTTTTTTTTATTATGGAGTGAGATATGCCAATATGGGTATCAAATGAAGAGTATTTCGCCGACATACCAACTAAAATATTTTCAAGTAGTTTTGCCGCCCATGGTTACCATTTACCGTATTGTATTTGTATTGTATATTTTTCGGATCATATTTGGATTATTTTAGGATCATTTACGGGTCACTTTAGTATAATTTTGGGGCTATTTTGAGATCATTTTGGGTTCAATTTTGGCTTAGTTTTGGATTAATTTGGGACAATTTTGGGGTCATTTTCGTATCATTTTGGAGTCATTTTGAGATCATTTTTGGATCATTTTTGGTTCAATTTTAAATCATTTTGGGAACATTTGAGGTTTTTTTTCGCGGTCGTCTTGGGACTATTTTGGGATTATTTTGGGATTATTTTAGTGTAATTTTGGGATCATTTTCGGATTATTTTGGGTACATTAAAGGGATCATTTACGGGTCACTTTGGGATAATTTTGGGCTATTTTGAGATCATTTTGAGTTCAATTTTGGATAATTTTGGGAACATTTGAGGGTCTTTTTGGGGTCGTTTTGGGACTATTTTGGGATTATTTTAGGGTCATTTTGGAATCATGTTTGGAGCATTTTGGGGTCATTTTAGGGTCATTTTGGGATCATTTTTAGGTCGTTTTGGGTTCAATTTCAGATAATTTTGGAAACATTTAAGTGTCTTTTTGCGGTCGTTTTGAGATCATTTTAGGATTATTTTGGGATTATTTTATGGTCATTTTGGGTAAGTAGAGTTAGCGCTAAATCAAAAGCACCCCACGGAGAAAAATATTTTTCTCAAATCTAGAAAAATATTTTCTCATTTTCAAATTAGTAAAGAAATTTTAAAAATTTACTTGATTTTCACTGAAGTTAATTAAAAAGTTTTCTTTAAACAAGCAATTTATATTCTTATAAAAAACAAAAACAAAATATAAGAAGAAAAAATGTTTCAAAAATGTTTAAAAAAACTCAGAAAATATTTTCAAAACTATACTTAATTTAAGAAAATATCTTTACTTATATCAAGAAAAAAATAAGAAAACTTTTTTTTGACAAACAACAAAAGCTATGATTGAAACTTTTGAAGAAATCGTGTTATTCAACAGCCCCGCATTTGTGAAAATTTTAAAAAAGATTATTCAAATTTCATACTCCAGATCATGGTAGAAGAATATAGAGGTAGTTCTACTTCTTCTTCTTGGCCGCCATTGCCCTCATTTGACATAAACCGTGTTAGTGACGTTTTCTTTTGAAAATGAGCTACCGTATTTTCATACCAAAAAAGAACCAATTTAAACTTCAAACGGAAAAAATTTTGAAGTTTATTGAAATAATTTATTAAATTTCATGATTTTCACATATTTGATTACTACCCCGCGTCAGTATCAAGTGTTGTTAGACCCGTCCCAGTGACAAGGCTCCAGCCAGACACCCACAGTTCGCGGTTTTTCCTATGGAAATTTATTCTGTTTTACCAATTTCACGCATTTGGACCACTTTGGCTGCTTTTAACTACCCAATATTTTCCCATTTTTTGAAGAATACTACCCTCAAGTAGTAACAGGCATATTTAGACTTCATCCCATGGCAAAAACTTCAGCCAGACACCTCAAAACTCGGGAAATTTCACTCATTTTTACTGCGCTTTCACATGTTTAAGCAGGTTTGCACACCTTTGGCCTTTTTTAAATAACAGATCTCCACACATTTGTCGTAAAATGCCACCCTTAAGTAGAATCAAGTATTTACAGACATCATCCCATTGAAAAAACTTCAGCCAGACACCTCAAAGTTCGGGAACTTTTATTTTCCTATTAATTTGCTTTCTCTTGTTTGTCCCACTTTTACTGTTTTTAAATTACGGATCTTTTCACATGTTTCGTAGGACACTACGCTTAAGTAATTTCAATCATTTCTAGATTTCGTCCCATGGCAAAAACTTCAGCCAGACACCTCAAAGCTCGGTAATTTCACTAATTTTTGAATAGGAAATATAATATTTGAATAGGAAATATAATGAAAAGAAAAATGAAAATGCATCCAAAAAAAATTTAAAAAAATGACAACGTAAATACTAACAAATGTATTTTAAGTGTGGTTTTTTGGTGCTTTTGCTGATGGTAAGTTATATCCGAACTTTTTTTGTTTACTAATAGCGGCGATATACCAACAGGTTATCATAACCTCTAACGAGATTTTTAGCCGAGCTTCTCTTTCCAACTTGTAGTGTGTTGCTTTTTATTTTTTCCTACAAGTTGGCGGGACCTACAGTTTTTTGCCGACTCCGAACGGCACTTGCAAAGCAATTGAATTTTTTGCTGAGAAGCTTCTCATGGCAGAAATACACCCGGAGAGTTTGCCAAACTACTGCCGTGGGGCGACCCCGTTTAGAAAAATTGTTTTTCTAAATAATTTTTGATGTTACTTTTGCCGGACATCGAACCGCCACGAACACTTAACCGCTACACCACGGCGGTCGCCATTTGTTTACAGCTGTAAGAATATATCCATAGGGCCGATTTCACATTCTACGCTTGACGCAAACTGGGATTTAATTGACGTATTTTTTACGGTTACTGTCAAATCAATCGCAATTAGCATTAACTGGCTTTTCGAAAACGGTCCTTAATCTCTGAACCCTTAAATCGAAAGGTTTTGTCGCATTAGTACGACGTAAAAGGTTTTTTAAACGTTATTTTTAGGTAAATATGGTTTCTAATACGCATTTTTGAGCAGATATATTTTTTGAACCATTTACAAATTTTAAAGCAGCTTTATGGATCCTATTTTGTAAGTATTTTTACTTTACAAACCATGTTTTTTTCCTATATAAAAAATCCCCAAAATTAAAAAAAAAATTACCAAAAAAATTATTTGTTGAGGTGGCAGCGCTCTGTGATCAACTGGCAAAAGATTCGAATGACAACTAACACAGTTTATGTCAAAGTGAAGATACCTTTATTTTTTTATATCATGCTCCAGATGGAAAAAATATTCTTATTTATTTTAGTGTTTATTAAGGCAGAATTAGGAAAACACATCTTATTTATTTTAGTTTTTATCAAGGCAGAATTAGGAAAACTGTTCTTATTAATTATAGTGATTATCAAGGCAGAACTGAGAAAACATTTTCGTATTTATTTAGAAATTTTCAAATCCTGGATTTTCTTAATATTAAGAAAAAACTTAAAAGTTCAAAATCATTCCTCGATTTTCTTGTTTGTGCGAGCAACTCGGTCACCCAGGTACAAAAAAATTAAAGTTGTCATATACGAATTTTCCATATGGACACACTCCAACAACACATTTAGGGTAAACAAATTGTAATAACGAATATTGATTGGCATCCAAAGTAGAGTAAAAAAGAGAAGGAATGAGATTTTTTAATCCAGCCGTTTAGAACTTGTAGCCAAAGGGTTAATATTTTAAAAAACAAAATTGCATACAATTTGACATCTGGTTTCAGTAAGATTCGAACCCTGTTCCTCTGGCACATTAGCCCAGTGTTCTACCATTCGGCTATGGCACATTTTACAATTTTTAGAAAAATGTACAATCATAAGAAATTGGAAAAATTTTGAGTTCAAAAAAACGTTCCAACATTATTATTTTCCGACCCAGCCTAGTGTACATATCTATCCAAAATGAATTGACGTTAACGAAAAAAAAAAATTGTTTGTAATAATAATTACACTACTCGACAAATTTTGATCAACTTTAGTCTCCAAGAATAAAATAGAAATTCCTAAAGTAAAATTTTTTCCTGATTCCGAATTTCACTTTCATTTTGCTTTGCCAGTTTCTCAGATATCGGTGAAAATATGAAAAGAATTAGGAAAACATATCTTATTTATTTTAGTTTTTATCAAGGCAGAATTAGGAAAACTTTTCTTATTAATTATAGTGATTATCAAGGCAGAACAGAGAAAACATTTTCGTATTTATTTAGAAATTTTGAAATCCTGGATTTTCTTAATATTAAGAAAAAACTTAAAAGTTCAAAATCATTCCTCGATTTTCTTGTTTGTGCGAGCAACTCGGTCACCCAGGTACTAAAAAATTAAAGTTGCCATATACGAATTTTCCATATGGACACACTCCAACAACACATTTAGGGTAAACAAATTGTAATAACGAATATTGATTGGCATCCCTAGGGCCAAAAAGAGTAAAAAAGAGAAGGAATGAGATTTTTTAATCCAGCCTTTTAGAACTTGTAGCGAAAGGGTTAATAGTTTAAAAAACAAAATTGCATACAATTTGACATCTGGTTTCAATAAGATTCGAACCCTGTTCCTCTGGCACATTAGCCCAGTGTTCTACCATTCGGCTATGGCACATTTTACAATTTTTAGAAAAATTTACAATCATAAGAAATTGGAAAAATTTTGAATTCAAAAAAACGTTCCAACATTATTATTTTCCGACCCAGCCTAGTGTACATATCTATCCAAAATGAATTGACGTTAACGAAAAAAAAATTGTTTGTAATAATAATTACACTACTCGACAAATTTTGATCAACTTTAGTCTCCAAGAATAAAATAGAACATTCCTAAAGTCAATTTTTTTCCTGATTCCGAATATCACTTTCAATTTGCTTTGCCAGTTTTTCAGATATCGGTGAAAATATGAAAATTCCCATTTTTGCAAGACACTATTTCGTATACATAGGTACATCAAAAATTTTTATTTTTGACTTTTTCGATTTAAACTGTTGTATTACGTATTTTACTAGTTCCCATAAACATATCTTGCCTTTATCTTTATAAGTATCTTCAGTAGTTTGGCCACTATGCCACAAAACGTTCAAAATATTTTCAAAAATAAAAGAAATTTTTTACAAAATTTCAGATTTAACTACTTCAGAAAACTTCGATGGACGAGAAAAAGTTAGCTCTCCTATGTTATAGGTAATTTAATTACGAAAATTTTAAGCACACACGGAGGGAAATCTATGGATGGAACATCCATAATTATTGATATCACATTAAATAAAAATTGATAATCCTGTCCCATCAATGAATATGGATGTTTCATCAATGCTTTTTTGATAAATCACTATTGAAATGGTATCCATATAAACTATTGATAAATTCTAAATAGTTTAAAAAAACAAAATTTTATATAATTTGACATCTGGTTTCAGTAAGATTCGAACCCTGTTCCTTTGCACGTTAGCCCGGTATTCTACCATTCGGCTACGGCATTTTATAAAATTTTTAGAAAAATGTTCAATCATAAGGAATTCAAAAAATTTTTAATTTAAAAAAAATGCTCCAACAAGTTGTAATATTGTTAGGAAATCCATAGTAAAAATTGTTGAACTATTATGATTATGCGTCCCAGAAAAATTTACATTTCGTCAATATATATTAATGCGCTGTCTCTACCATTATTACTATGCAGTAAATATGGATATGGATATACCGACAATAGAAATTCATATCACGACCATATATATTGACGTGCCGTTCAAATATATTAGCATTCTATCCATAAATATAGAAAATAGTACATCATATCGAAATGGTTGACATGTCATTTTACTTTTTATTGGGAGCAAACAATATTTGATAACTCTCTCATTCTGAATGAATATTGCATCAAACTCGTCGCTATCAATAGCGATATTGTCACAACATTCAATGCATTTCTCTCAGTGCACTAGTACATTGTGATGTGCCCTTAACTTTACAAGCCACGTTTTATTGAAAGTCCTCAATCAAAAATTTTCTATTTTTACCAGACAAGTTTTCGAATATTTCTATATACTTGACATTTGATAGATGATCCCTATGTAGAATTTTCTTCTGATGGCAAATATGTAATCATTTTGTTTAAAAGTAGAACAGTTTTCAAGATATCTTGAAATTTCAGTTTTTGAGATAAGGTAAAATTGGGATTACTGATCTGTTAATATTTTCGCTATTAACTTCTCGATTTGTATGACATTTGATTTCGTTTTGAGGAGATGGAATACCCTTTTAACCAATGCAAAAATAATTAAAATCGACATTAAGAAGTTTGAGGTATTATGAAAAAAATGTTTTTTTCTTTATCCAAATTTTGATTATTTCTTTTAACCAACTGCTATACCAAGGACTTCGCGAATAAGCTATCATAGCGACTTTGGTCGGTTCCTTCTTTGGGAAGCATAAAATGTAAACAAAAAGATAAAAACTAACAACTTTTAAACACTTTTTTATACATAATTTTAACTTTTCTCAAAAACTAAAATTTCAAAATATCTCGAAAACTATTATACTTTTAAACCAAATGATTACATTTCTGGAATCAGCAGAAAATTCTACATTGAAATTATGCTAACTTTTAACTAACTTTTTTTGGTCCATGGACTTTTTCTGATTTTAAAGTGGTTAAACCTGAAATTTTAAATTTAATTTTTTTTTTTATATTTTTTCAACGTTTTTTCAAAAACGGCCAAACTACTGGAGATATTTTCAGAGATGAAGGCAAAAAATCTTTATGGGAATTTATATAATGTATACTTCAATGGTTTAAACCGAAAAAATTAAAAATGCAAATTTCTTACTTACCTATATGAAGTAGTGTTTTGCAAATTTTGGAATTTTCATATTTTCACCGATATCTCGGAAACTAGATTTGCCACAGAAAAATGGATGTGATATTCGGAATCAGGAGAACATTTTACATTTTACATTAAGGAAATGTACTTTCATTCTTGGAGATTTTTTTTGTCGAGTAGTGTAGATGGATCTATTACACCAATATAACTTTTTTTTTTTTCAAAGTAAATTTTCGTATAATTCTTGGAACTTTTTTCAAGCAAGTTTTACGTAGTCTTAAAACTGAAGCTTCCAACTTTTCAACAAAAAAAAACGCGTGCAATTATCATAGCTATTGAATATATATCATCGAGAGGCAACTACTACATAATTATGCCAATTTTACTGTGTGTAATTAGGCGGATTTCAAAATCGCCCAAGTGACAAGGAAAATCGTATTTTAGGGATCAAAATAAGATACTTTGCCGAAGCATACCCCTAAAACGTATTCTAATGTCGCGACTTTTTACTTTTGACTTTGAGGGCCAAAGATTGAAAAATCCTATGTTGACCCATTTAGAGTGCCCAAATCGTGCCCAAATGTATGACCGACCCCCACTAACTTTGAAGGGCTGAAAAACATGTCAAATCCTTTTCAAATGAACAAAACACTATGTATATTTCAAAATGGTCAACAATTCTCTACCCAAAACCGTTGCGAATTTCAAAATCGGTTGAAAGTTTGATTTTTAATGATTTTTTTTCAACGAAAACTCTGAAAAATCGGTTTTTTGGCCTTAAAACCAGATTTTGGGGTGTTACAAATCCTTTGAAGGGTGTTTAGTGTATAACTCGACCAGATGAACAATCTCTACGAGGTCGCTTTAAAAGTGTATTTCATTTTTTTTTTATGTAGCACTGTGTTATTATACGAAAATTTACTTTGAAAAAAAAAAAAATGTATATTGGTTTAGGAGATCCATCAGCAGAGACCCTTGGTATGAAAATAACAAAACGAAATGTTCAAGTATTACAAGCTAAAAGTCAGGACTGGAGTCCATGAAAAATCGTATTTTTATCGCCTGAGAAACATGTCCGTTTTAGAGCCTGAAAACACACAATTTTTGAAAATACAAATTTCGAGATAATAATTTATCTATAAGGAGTGAGTTTTTTTGGCCGATGGATAGGTTCTGAAAAAAATTGAGTAGCTATATAAACAGTGAAGACGCCAGAGCCAGCTAAAATTGGCAAAAAAAAGATAAAAATGACGTATTTTCAGTACCAGTTGTTTAATACCAGGTACTCGCTATATGACTTACTATTTACGTTTAAACAAACATCTCTCTTCTACCTTTAAAACGCCATATCGAATGTAAGGATATCTCTAATAGAAATATTTTTACAGCCATAATAGGGTAAGCCTAAAAATTACGTTTTTCAAACTTTGAAATTCGAAAAGTCCGAAACGAGTGGTTATAAAAATTAAATGTGTGCAAATTTGTTCCTTTAGGACCCTAAAGAAGTGTCCCTCAAAGTTTGAGCGAAATACGAGACTAGTCAGCAACGATTTTTGCTAATATTAAACGTTTTCATATGGATTGACTCGATTACAAAGTAAATTATTTGTCTGGAAAATATCATAAACTTGAAAATAAATTCCGATTTTGGTATTTTCGACAAGAATTTAAGACAATTTAGAATGGAAGAAGTTTTTGGTGCGATGGCGGCCAAGAATGAAATTGTGCGAACTTTTAAAAAATTATTTCAAAATATAGTGCAGCAAGCCTGTGGGATACAAAGAATACCTCTAGGTCCTTTGCACCTCTCACAAGCGCTATTTCACTCACTCTCATAGGCCAGAAGCGAAGCTCCTTCTTTATTTAGATTTTTGGGATGAAAAATAATTTCAGTCGCTTTTAAACAAGCGTTGAAGTAAGATCATGTGTTCTTACGCATGCTATGTATGGACAAAAATGTTTGTGCCCCTATTACATACATACATACATATCTGTAAAAATAATTTTTTTAATTCATTTAGGCAATTCACAAGGTCTGTTATTGGTTTAAAACTGCCATAATTTCCATGCTGTCATTTCTCATATAAAATTTGAATAGCACATCAAAATTGAGCAGCCTATGTATATGAAGGGTGCTATTTGGTTTTTCAATTCGCTTTTTTGAAATGTAATTTTTTTCTTTTCAATTTTTATTTTAATTTGTCTAGTTTGAAAAGTGGGAGAAGCAGGAAAACAAAATTAACAATTTCCAGATAAGTTTTTACAAAATTTCCATTTACAGTTTTCAGTTCAACTAATCATAGGGGAATATTCGCCAAGTAAAAGTGGCCAAGTCTTATTTTGCTATAAAAAGCTTCTATGTAAAAATGTATCTGTTGACGTCAACTAAGCAAAGATATAATAATATTTACTGTAATACTTAAATTAAAATTACATTTTATTATCCAAGCTTTATTTACGTGAGGGCATACGATAAATTTAACAAATCAGGTGAAGCTTTTCTGTAAAATTTTATAGAACTATTTATCCGAGATTTTACATCAGTAACCGTATTTGACATTCCATTGTGCTAACCCGTAATTTTTGTTACTATCTGTTGCCCGGAGACAAGGAAAAATCAAATCTTACATAATGAAATACTTATTTTTTATTTTTAGTAATTTTCTTATCTCGATTTTTCTAATCCTATTTTTAATCAACAAATCGTGGGGTTATATTCAATAACAGCCATCAGCAATTTTTACGAAAATTAGTTTTTAAGGCACTCTGACTCCATGACAATTATTATAAGCTTAAAATTTCACTTAAATGGTACCATATTTTCATTTTGAAAATTTCTCTACCTATCAGGAAAAATGTTTTTTTTTTTTCGAAGCGCAAAAACCTCTGTCAGCATAATTACACAGTGCTACAAAAAAAGAATACACTTTTAAAGCGACCTAGTAGAGACTGTTCATCTTGCCGAATTATACACGAAACACCCTTAAAAAGATTCGTACGACCTCCAAAATCTAGTTTAAGGCAGACCTGTTAATAATTGATTAGTAATCGGTAATGATTAGCATTTCATTGATTATTTTTTGAGAAGCCACCTAATGATTGATTACCAATTACTTTCACTTTTTAATTATTATTTTTTCAATTGATTAAAAAAAATCAAAAAAAATCAAAAAAAAACAAAAAAATTAAAAAAAAATCCCAAAAAAATCAAAAATTCAAAAGTAATCAAAAATAATCAAAAGTAATGATTACTTTTGATTTTTTGATTTTTTTTGATTTTTTTCCAGTACTGTTGTAGAAAAATATGTTCATACATAAATATTCACTTGCACAAACATACAAATGTATAGGTGAAGCAAGAAGTAACGGTGTAATTCCAACAACAACGACGAAGGCGTTGAAATATGTTGTGCAAACACAATTATATAGTTACATATATGAGTGATTCAGCAACTGGAGCTGACATATGGCAAACAAGAGGTGTTCTAAAGGAGGCTGCACTATTTTTCAACACACCATTAATATCGTCCGGTCCGGTTGAAAGGCTGTTTTCTTTTGCTGAAATTATTAATGCTCCAAAGCGTGGTTCATTATCTGACATTTCTTTACACTTACATTGTTAAAATCAAATTTTAACTCCTAAGTATTGGCGTGCTGTATCTGCCGAACGCTCAACACAAATACTTTATATGAGTGAACGGCGAAAATTTGCGTGTCGATACGCACTCATGTCCACCTACATGAATTATTTTTAAACTTAATACCGTTATTGTTGACTATTTGTGTTATTGTTCTTTAATTGTCATTACATTATTACTTACATATTATTCACAAATATTACTAAATAGCATTACTTAAACAAAAATGAATAAAAATAAAACGAGTCTACTTCTACTATTCTCTACTCCAACAAAATGACTACGTCGTCCATTTTGGCCGAAAGTTATTAATCTCGGACCTCTCTCTATGGATAATAACCACTTAATTTTTGATCAATTGATCATTACTAGTCTCTTTTGGGCATACATATGTAGTTGGTATGCCCACGTTTTACTTTGTGTAGCATACTTATAAGTGTTCGAATAGAACCATCCGACCGTACCCATAGGGTTTTAAACGAGAAATGCACGACACTACCCGTTTAGATATAAAAGGGACAAATTTTCACCACTACAACGCATATAACCATCAATCCTGGCATTTTTTGTCATATGTACATATACTTAGCGATCAAGGTTCATTCTAGAAATCCATGAGCCCCAAAGTGTAAGTAGGTGTATATATTTGCATACAAAGATACACAGATGTTTATACTTTTAACAACAAAACTTTAAAATCATCCAAAAAAAATCAAAAAAAATAAAAAAAATCAAAAAAAATCAAAAAAAAATCAAAAAAAATCATAAAAATAAAAAAAAATCAAGAAAAAATCAAAAAAATCAAAAGTAATCAAAAAAAGCCGTTTTTGATTACTTTTGATTACTTTTGATTTTTTTGATTTTTTCTTGATTTTTTTTAATTTTTTTGATTTTTTTTTGATTTTTTTTTTTGATTTTTTCTAATCGTAATCAATTAGTAATTGCTTTTTCTTCAAAGCAATTAAAATAATCATTAGTAATTAAAAAAATTTATGTCCCGACTTTGTGGTTTTGACTTTGAGTTTCGAGGCTCAAAGTTTTAAAAATCCTACGTTGACCAATTTAGAGTGCCCCAATCGAGTCCAAATATATGACCGTCCCCCACTAACGCCCCTCCTAGGTGGTTTCCAATACAAAAATATAAAAAAATCAACATTTTTGGCGCTTTATATGAAAAAATTAGCGGTGGTTTATTACTCTACATTTTTTTTTACAAACTTTGGCCGCTTCGTATCAAAGCCCGCCAGTCGTTCCTTTTTAGCGACTACTGAACACCAAGGGAGTTCAAGTCATCCTCCACTTGTTGTGTCCATCTCAGTCGAGGTCTCCCCCTTCCCCTGCTGCTGAATTCGGGTGTCGATAGTAAAACCTTCTGTGCTGGAGCCTCCTTGTCCATTCGCATAACATGACCCAGCCAGCGAAGCCTTTGGGCTTTAATTCGCTGCACTATGGTCAGGGCTGCGTAAAGCTCGTACAGCTCATCGTTAAATTTCCTTCGATACTCGCCGTTGGCATCACGGGAAGGACCATAAATCTTCCGGAGAGCTATGTCTGCCGTCGATCACGGCATGATCAATATGGTTTCTTTTTCTCTGATCGGGCGACAGCCAAGTAGCCTGCTGTATTCGTTTATGCTGGAACCTGGTACTACTGATGACCATATTGCGAGCAGCTGCGAAGTCAATCAACCTAGTGCCATTGGGATGTTGTATCGTGGAGACTAAGTTTTCCAATTGTAGTACCTTCCTTGCCCACCTTGGCATTAAAGTCGCCTAGCACGATTTTTGTATCATGAGGGGGCAGCGATCGTATGTCTGTTGATCATAGAAGGAGTCCTTCTCTGCGTCGTCCGTCTCCTCAGTCGGCGCATAGGCGCAGATAAATGTTATGTTGAAGAACCTCGTCTTGATGCGGATTGCAGCTAGACACTCGTTCACGGGTGTAAACGCTAGTACTTGGCGGCGCAGTCTCTTTTCCACCACGATTCCTACACCACGCGCTTTGCCGCGTGTCTGGCCACTGTGGTAGGTCCGATGGATGTCTTGCCTTGCCCCGTCCATCGCATTTCCTGTAGGGCGGTGATGTCAACCTTTGCATTAACCACACTCAGAAAAAAGTCTCCTTACCGCAAGGAAAAAATGCCTTATTTTAAGGAAAAATTTCCCTCATTTGGCTCCAAAGAAATGGCATCCTTAGCATAAGTAAAATATTTCCCCCAGTTTAAGGAAACCGTTTTTCCTTACTATAAGTACTTATTTCTTTGTTCTAAGGAAAATTTTACTTGTAAACAGGAAATCTTCTACTTGTATTAAGTAATTTTTTGGGAGATCTAATTTAGGATTTTTCAAAAATAAAACGCAAAATTTCAATATTTAAATTTGTACTTTAATTGTATATTAATATAATGTAATTTATAAAATAATAGGTAATTATAATATAAAGATTGAATTTTATATTCTTTTTTAGTCAATTTGTATTCAGCGTTTTCGCTACTGTCAATTAATAAATAATTGTTTTTATAACTAAATTAATAAAGTAGGTAAATAGTAGGTATGGTGGTACTTCGCATAGAGACATCGACCTGGTTTTCTTTTCTCCCGGAGAATATAGTAAATAGTCTTAAAATATAAAAATATATAGTGGAGCCAACGAGGTATAAAACTCACCTTTTCTTCGTTGGGGAACTTTTCAATAATCTGATCTGCAATTGCATCAAATGTAGACGGGTTTGGTTTAATTTCGTCTTTTAAAAGATAGTTCGTTACACACTTCGCCAGTGTAGTCGAGAACTAAGCAAATATATGTAATTACTAAAATGTTGGTTTGTAGATATTAAGCTGATTTTAAGTGAGTTTTCTTTTAATTTTTGAATTCTTTCCAAAAAAAGAAATTAACAAATATTCAAATATTAAAAGAAAACTCACTTTTTCCCATACAAAATGTATTTTTTTGCAAAGCTTATGATAGGTTCCCAATACTCACCAATTTAGCCACAGAATCCATAATAGTTGATGTAGCCGCTGGGGAACAATCCAGAACGTTCATTATCTTCATTATCCAGAACGTTATGTGAACACCTTGATGTAGCCACAAGGGAATTATCCAGAATGTTCTCTTCACTATCCACAACGTTCTCTTCACTATCCGCTACTTTATCTGCACAGCTTGTTGTAGCCGCAAGGGCAGAGTGGTACAGTTCAGAGTTGACCCCTAAAGTAAACAAATACTAGCACTAATTTTTTGTACACTTACCTGTTCCTTTTGCCCCTGTAACAACTTGTGCTCAAAGACTACTCGTGCCCCGTATAATGAATTGGGTACAACTTCATATATATGCTGCGGTTTTAAATACTTTAGGGTTTCGGCTGTAAATCCGCAATCTGTTATTTATGCAGGACGACTATTAGGTTATGGTAATTGTTTAAACATAGTTATTTCAATGGTTTCATTTTACAAGACGGGCCAATGTTTAATTTTTATGGAATATTGTCGAAATTGGTGTCAAAAGACGCATGAACTCTAACCAGCGCGAAGCACTGTTAACAACAAGACAAGCCCGACCACTGTTTATTTCATATAATTAACCGTCTTATAAAATTCACCTTTTTAATTAATTACCACTTACCTTTAAAAATATTATAAAAAACTTCACTTTTTAGTTATTGCAGTTATTTTGAATTTTACACTTTTTATCACTAGCATAAAGGCATCGTTAATTTTATCGAAGTCCATAGCGAAAATACATTTTATTCCACACTTATAGAAACACTACCCTACAAGAACAGTGACGGTCATTTGACACAACATGTGATACTCATTACTGGCTGTCTAACTATCAGCACTCCATACAAACTATTGATCACACGTTCAAGGAGGTTTGCAAAATGCTGGCTAAACAACTGTGTACGTGTGAGTTTTTGTCTCATTTCAGCACATTAGTTACGCCGTCTAAATAAGCATATATCTGCACTGCTCTCTCTCACTGTATTTTTATGTCATTTCTAACCATAAGACTATCAATACTGACCATTGCAAAAAAGCTGAAATTGCCAGTGCTGACCATAAAACTATCACAGCTGGCCATTGTCATAAAATGTCAAAAATGATACGTTGCTGTTCTTAGTATTACATTTCTAATTTTTATTAATGAACAATGTTTCAAAGATAACACAATCAGTATAAGCAATGTCAATTTTGGGTGTGTGTTAGTGAAAATATCAGCGTTTCTTGTAGGGTAGTGAGCGATAACTACAGATTAGGGTTGCACTTTCCGATAAAATGCTTCTCGAAAGGATACAGAAGCGGCATACAGTTAAATTTTTTCATTGGTATGGGCTGTGTACATCAGCAGGGTATTGAAACGATGAGTACTTCTTTTTGAGGTTAGGTAGTCACTGTCACTGCTTAGGCTTATTGCTGTCAGTGATGATAGTCATTCATGACGCAGACATTAATCAGCAATGATGTCATCGTTGAGCCAATATTTTTATCAGCGAATTTGTCACTCTTGATTGAATTTTTATACATCATGAAAAGATGATGGCGGTGCGGCCGAAAACATATGTCAGCGAGGATCAGTGTCCCGTTGGGTAGCGTCGCAAGCAAGGCGTCGATATTTTAAGGAACTTATTACTTGTATTAAGGAAATTGGGTTCCTGAAGTTAAAGACAACATTAACTTAATTTGAGGAAAAAAGTCTTTAAATTAAGGATATTTTTCCTTATGTTAAGTAAATCGAAGTAAGGAAACTGGTTCGTTGTTTCAAGGAAATGCTTTTTTCTGAGTGCAGGACATCCACCAGCCGGGCAGCGGTACCATCCCTTGAAAGGGTCCGAACATTCCCGGTACATGCCCTAATATCATTCTCATTGCCCTTATTTCGTTTTGCCGGGTTGTCAACATTAAAGGGGGTTCTCATGCGAGGCTTTGTATATCGTTTCATTGGACTTGATTTTTACGTGGCGGGGCCCAAACCTAGCGCACAACCCGTCTCCGTGGTATAAAATTTGAATAGCACAATAAAATTGAGCAACCTGCCCTACAAAACGGGCTGATATTTTTACTAACACATTCTCATTCTACATTTTGACAAAAACACTGACAATTATCATTAATTGTTATAGCTGAATATCTTATGAGGATAAAATTATTATAACAAATGATGTATTTTCCAAACTTGGCATATTTTCAATTTGAACCTCAAAATTATTTTTCTCAAAACTTAAAATTTGAACAGGGAAGTTTTAAAATTCAAATTAAAAAAAAAAAGCGGTATAACAAAGTTAAGTATACAAATCTAACCAAGTTAATTTAATTAAATTAAAGGTTTCATTTTTATATCGGAGTTTGCAAAAGAACCACACCAAAACCACCATGATCGAAGTTCTAATAGGAGAAATAAATGACGGGAGACTGTAACGAAGCTTTTCCGTTGCCCCGTTGCTTCTTCAATAATCGCTGGGGTATACTCGCCGTCTCCAGGGTTCAGTTACAATAAATTTGTAAGTACGGGACACCGTGCAAATCGTGTTTATATAATCTTTATTTAATTCTAATCTTATTTCTAAAATCTCAATTAATTCATTTTAAATTCAGTACTTGATATTTCGGGATATTCAATTATCGTGGTGTAATTTAACGGGCCGGCCGTGTTCCGTTAGGCGGATCCCGTTAGCTCTGCCGCGCCTTACGTTGGGTGTTCGGCCGCGCTTGACGCCCTTGCTCTGCGTTGGCGATGCTCCGTCGCGTTCGCTGTTGGCGTAACTCTATCGTGCCTTGCGTTGGCGGTGCTTTGCTTGGTGGTGTCTCCCTCGCGTTGGCGTCGCTCTGCCGCGCCTTGCGTTGGTGATCTGCTCGCGTTTGACGTTGGCGTCACTCTGTCGGGCCTTGTACTGGTGTTCTGCTTGCGTTTTATGTCGGCGTCGCTCTGTCGCGCTGCTGACGTTTGATGTTGGCGTCGTTCTGCCGCGCCTTTTGCTGTCGCTCTGCTTGCTTCTGATGTTGGCCTCTCCGTGCCGCGGCGTGTGCCGCCGCTCTGCTGGTGTTCGATGTTGGCGTTGGCGTAACTGCGCGGCGCTGGATGTTGACGTCGCTGCCTCGCGGAATACTTGCGGCGCGGTTCACTTGGACGCAGGTGAGCGGGCGTCGCCTGTTCGCGGTTGCGCGTTACTGTTAAGGGGCCTTTGCTTTGCGGGTGCGAACGAGGTCTCGAGTAGTGTTTGGTGGTGTTACCGACACATTCACTAGCCTAAGTCCCCGACTCACTCCTATGAAACGCTTCTTTCTTGCGTAGGTATTCGCAGCCACAATCAAGAAGGGCTCCAGTAGTAGCTCCGTTCGCAACCACAGCTCCGTGCTGACTGACTTCTGTGCTGCTGTGTCGCTTCTTTTATAGCTGTGGTATCTGGTGTTGCTAACTCCAATTGTTGCGTTGCCACTATTGTGCTGAAACATGTTGTGTTGGTCGTGTTGTTGAGACTTGTTGTGTTGTGGTTGTGTTTCTGCGACTTGTTGTGATGGTTGTGTTGCCGAGACTTGTTGTTACCGCCTCCGTGCAAGTTGTTGTTAAAGCCTGTTGTTACCGCCTCCGTGTGGTTTGTTCATGTTGAGGCTTATTATTACCGCCTCAGTGCGAGTTGTTCTTGTGTTGTGTGGTGGTGTTGTTTGCGTTTTGTGTGGGCCAAATTAATGTGTTTATATTTGGTCCTCACAAGACCCTATCATGAAAGCTATTGGCCGTAGATATAGGGCACGCGTGGCTGCTAAATAGATATAGGCTACGCTCACACTGCAACCGACTTTTGTAAACAAACTTTGCCCGGCCGTAAAAATTGAACGCGCTCGAACTTGAACTTGTGAGCTCATTTAAAACACATGTGTGCGGATATGTATTTGCTGCCGGACGGCAAAAGTCAGTTACAGTGTGAGCGTAGCCATACTCATGTGACCATCTGCTCGTTTCGGGGACCAAACCCCACAACGCAACACAAGGACAAAGAGTAGTAAATAGTTTTTAAGATCTAATTTATATTGTTATATCTATTTTTAATATAAAGTTTTTTAGTTGTATTTTATGTATTTATATCAAATTTTAAATAAATATTTAATCATTTTATTTGATTTTAAAAAACCAATATGTATACACAAAAAAAAAAATTGGAAACGTCATTTTCAAATCAGCTTTGACAGGTTATGATAGTTGTGACATCACTGTGATCATATTAATGAAGTCATCATTGATCCAAAATTAGCGTGAGAGTGAAGAGTACAGATATATGCTTATTTTAAATTATTAATGTGCTAGAGGGAGACAAAAACTCACACGGACACAGATGTTGACATCAACTATTTTTGTCTCCCTCTAACTTATTACTAATTTCGATTAAGCATGTATCTGTCTCACTCTATTTTTGAATCAATGATGACATCATGATGAAGTCGTAATGATATCACATCTGACAACTGTCATACCTGGCAAAACTGATATTAAAATTATGTTTCAAAATTTTTTTTACTAAAATATTTATTTTTGATATTGAAATAAAATGGCTGATAAAAGTATTATTATTGATAAAAATTGCATACATATAAATAACACACAGCATACCAAACAAAGACGACAAAGGGTCCTTGGTTCACTGCTCTAAACTGCGCTAAAGCTCATCAACGTTGCCGATTACCTCCTCACCTTTGTCCTCATACTTCAATGACGGGGGTAATGGCAAATCAAGAACAGTTCCAAGTCTTGTTATCAAATTTAGCTTGCACTTCCCTCTTCTATTTATCTGGAACCTATTTGCACTTCCTTTTCCAGAAAATTCCTACTCAAAAATCCAAAGTTGAATTTACTTTAATTAAATTAATTTGGTTAAGTTTTTATACTTATCTTCCTTTGTTGCAGCCAAATTTATTTTACCGCTTCTTTTCTATTTAAACTTGAAAACTAAAATATTTTAATTTACTTTTTCTAAGTTTTGAAAGAACTTGAAAATGCATCATTTGCTATAATCATTTCATCCTCATGTGACAGTCAGCTATGACAATAAATGACAATTGTCAGAGTTTTCGTCAAAACGTCATCAGAATTGATAATTTAGAGTGTGAGTGTGTTAGTAAAAATATCAGCCCGTCTTGTAGGGTATACATATCAAGTGTTCTATTTTGTTTTTCAATTTGTTTTGTTTTGAAATGTAATTTTTTTTCGTTTCAATTTTCTTTTCAATTTGTTTAGTTTAAACTGACATTACATCGTTACATTAGGGTGGTAGAATCTGAGATATGGTGGGTAAGTACTAGAGGTGGTTGCGTCCATGATTTTTGCAACACGACACGACACGTTCACAAAACAGATTTTCGAAAAAACGCACTAACACGCACGGGGAAAAATTACTAAAACACGACATGCATTAAACACGCACGAAAAAAAAGCAAAAGCCTTTTTTTATTTTTTTATGTTTGTATATCTATTTTATATAAATGCGCAATGCTTTAAAGTTTTCTCCCTTTTTTGCAATAACCACAATTCTAAGGTATATAAAATTTGATATGTACCGATAGGTCTCGCCGGGCAGGGGGTGCGACAACAAACCAAAAATTAAAAAAAATTAATTATAATATGATTTGAAAGTCACACCACTGCAAGTGCTAAACACGCATTCACTTTATAGAGCCGCTGTTGTGTGTGTATGTAGGTGCACTTGCATTGTTGTGCTTTCATTCATTGCAGTTGGGGAGAGTTCGAGTGTGAGTTGTTTTGTTGGCAGCAATGATAAACGAAGACATGCATGGATGAAGGGGGTATGCCGCATTCTCACTCAATTTCTGTTTTTGGCATTGGTGAATAGTGTTTATGCAGATCTATATTTCTGTCTTAGCAGAATCTGCCTATCGTGAAAATTGTAGAAGATAATTCATGGATGATTGAACTTATGTTTTTTAGTGCATATTATGCAACGTCTTTTATGGCTTTGCATAATTTTTATGTCAGTTTTCCATAAAGACTTGAAAAAACCTCAAATGTTTAAGCAAAACTTTAAAGCCGATTTTCTCGTTTCACTCAAAATACGACATACCCCCTTCATCCATGCATGTCTTCAAACATGAGCCAGCCCGTCAACTTTATTGAGCGTAGGTACAAACAGTGTTTACAAAAACAATATCCGTGCATGGGTATTCAGAGAAGCAAATGCTTGCTCAGACATGATGTTTTGAAAAAAAAAGCACAAAGCCCTTCGTGTCTTGACTTAGTGAAATAAAATAGAAAAGAAAATTGATAAAACTAAAAAAGTAAAATAAGAAATAGAAAAGTGATTGAAAGTAAAAATAGAAATTTGTTGGAAATGAAAGGAAAGAATATAAAATAAATAAAAATAAAACAAAATGAAATAAATAAAATTATAAAATAAGGGAAATAATGGGAAAGGGAAGGAATGGATAAAAGGAAAACAAAGGTAAGATAAGGTAAGGAACGGAAAATATGAGAGAAAAATCAAAGGCAAATAAAGGTATTGAAAGGAAAGGAATGGGAAAAAAAAGGAAGGGAAGAAAGGAAATATAATGTAGGTAAAGGAGTGCAAAAGAGAGGCAAATAGAGAAAGACAAAGAAAGGAAAGAAGAGAAAAAAAAAGGAAAGAAAAGTTAGCGAGGAGGAAGGTACGGGAAATAAATGAAAATAAAAAGAATGAAAAATAAAGGAAAAAAGATAATGAAAAGCTAAAAAAAATAAGTAAAGGAAATGACTGGAAAAGAAAGAAAACTAAAGGAGTTACGGAAAGGAAAAAAAGAAAGTAAGGAAACGGTAGGAAAGGAAAGGTAAGAGAAGGAAAGGTAAGGAAAAAAGGGAAAGAAAATAAAGGTAAGAAAAAAAATAAAACAAAAGAAATGAAATGAAAAAAAAAATGAATAAAATGAGAGGAAACTAAGGGAAATGAAACTAAAGCAAAGGAAACGAAAGGAAATTAAAGAAAAAGAAAATAAAAGGAAAAAAGGAATGTAACAGAAATGGAAAGAAAGGTCAGGTAAGAAACGAAAAGAAAGGAAAATAAAAGAAAAGAACAGAAAAGAGAGAAAGAAAGAAGGGAAATAAAATGAGATGAAAGGAGAGGAAAGGAAAGGAAATAAAAGCAAAGGAAAGGATAGGAAAGTAATACGTATGAAGACTACTTAAGAAGAATAAATAATTATCAACATTGAAACTATATTACTGAATGGTGTAAAGAGGGAGGAAAAGGCAAAATGAACAGGAATGTATAGAAACCAAAAATATAAAAAATATGAAAGGAATGGAAAATTTAAGAAACAGAAAAAAGGTAGGAAAATAAAATAAACTTGTATGGTTGAATTTCAACCACTGGGCGAACTCTAGTATTTGTAAATGTACTTTGTACATGGTATGTACTTATACATCTAAAGCGTATAATGTACTAGCGGACCCTCACCCGCTTCGCTGGGTGAAAGAAAAAGAGAAATGAAAGTTGTTCTTTGTTTTTTTTCTTGTGAATTAAAAGGCCATTATTTTGTGACTTATTCTAATAACAATTAGGCAATTCACAAGATGTTTTATGGTCTATTGCACTAATTTGATAACACAGCTCTTGTGAGCACTATGATGAGTTGGACGGTCGTATCTGATAACTATAAATTGAATTTTTGTAAAATCATTTTAGGAAAATGTTAATTTTTTGTTTTCCTGCTTCTTTTTTTTCAAACTGAACAAATTGAAATGAAAATTGAACAGAAAAAAATAACATTTCAAAACAAAATCATGACAGTTTTAAACTAATAGCAGATACGCGAATAGGAGATCTTGTGAATTGCCTAAATGTTTTATTTATTTTATTTTCATGCGGTGTATAAATATACAGTAACGATGGTTTCCCTACTTATATCTCTATCCTAATTTTCAGCCACCTACCTTAACCCCATTTAGAGACATTCAACCTCAAAAATTAAGTTTGTGTGGGAGGGGCCACGCCCCCTTTTCACATAACCCCTACTTTCGGTTTTGATATCCTATAGCTCTATAGCGATTTCCAGGTCTTTACCTTAGACCGTTTCACAGATATTCTGCTTGAAAATTTAAGTTTTTATGGGAGATGACACGCCTATATTTCTGATAAGCCCCCTTTTATGTGTGAGAATGCTTTTGATATCATAAAGGTCTATACCAATCTTCAGGTCCCTACCTTGAACCCTTTCACAGATATTCTGCTTGAAAAATTTAGTTTGTATGGGAGGTGCCACGCCCCCTTTTCTGATAACCCCCTTTTTATGTATGAGAATGCTTTTGATATCGTAAAGGTCTATAGAAATTTTCAGGTCCATACCTTGAACCGTTTCCCAGATATTCTGCTCGAAAAATTGAGTTTGTATGGGAGGTGCCACGCCTCCTTTTCTGATAACCCCCCTTTTCATGTGTGAGAATGCTTTTGATATCATATAGGTCTATACCAATTTCCAGGTCCATTCCTTGAACCCTTTCACAGATATTCTGCTTTAAAAATTGAGTTTGTATGGAAGGAGCCACGCCCCCTTTTCTGATAATGCACCTTTTCATGTGTGAGAATGCTTTTGATATCTTATAGGTCTATACCAATTTTCAGGTCCCTACCTTGAACCCTTTCACAGATATTCTGCTTGAAAAATTTAGTTTCTATGGGAGGTGCCACGCCCCCTTTTCTGAAAACCCCCCTTTTTATGTGTGAGAATGCTTTTGATATCATATAGGTCTATACCAATTTTCAGGTCCCTACCTTGAACCCTTTTACAGATATTCTGCTTTAAAAATTTAGTTTTTATGGGAGGTGCCACGCCCCCTTTTTTAGTTATAAACCTTCTCCACATGTGTCTCTTCAATGTGGCAAAGTTTGGTTAACATCGGTTCAGCCATTCTCCGTAAAGTTCATTCCCTGTAGGGAAAATCTCTAGTTCAGAGCTAGTTCGCTTCTAGTGCGTTCCGAACCAGTACTAGTTCGCAAACTATCTTTTTTACATGAAATCAACTGGCGAATTTAACATGGCGATGTCCTAGGTTGGAACTAGTACAAAATTCGACAGTTTGGATCTAGTTCGTTTATTGGTACTATTTCTATAGTTCTGAATATAAATTAAATACAAAAACATAAATTCAAATTGGCATACTATTTCAAGTATAATTTTTTCATCAGAATAATTTTTTTGTCATATGTAGCCGTCGTACTCATCTATCCAACGCTATAAAAATTTTTTTCTAGAGATGCCACATTACCACTCAAGAAGGGTTTAAATCTGCCGTTCGGACGTTCCTAAAAAGTACCTTATATTTTAGATATATGATTTCCCTAAAATGCTGCCAATTGGTTAGTGCTACAAAAAAATTATATATACACGATTAATAGAGGAATAAACAAGGACTTGTGCTGCATTAACAGTATCTTGCTGGAGAAGTTTTTTATTGGAAAAATATCGATTTTAATTTTGTTCGGACGTTCCATTTTTTTCCAAAGGATAACAAACTTTTTTCACAACAAAAAAAATATTGAGCACATATTTTATTGTAATTGATGAATATATCTATTATATATAAATGCGCAAACATAACAGCTTTCTACCTTTTTTGCAATAACCACAATTCTAAGGTATATAAAATTTGGTATGTATCGATATGTCTCGCCGAGCAGGGTGTTCGACAACAAACCAAAAATTTAAAAAAATTAATTATAATATGATTTGAAAATCACACCACTACATGTGATATACAACATTCGC
This sequence comes from Campiglossa producta, assembly GCA_964058755.1. Taxonomy (NCBI): domain Eukaryota; kingdom Metazoa; phylum Arthropoda; class Insecta; order Diptera; family Tephritidae; genus Campiglossa; species Campiglossa producta. The sequence goes on from CAXKVI010000001.1 coordinate 63,707,190, forward strand.
TTTATAGAGCCGCTGTTATGGGTTTATGTATGTAGGTATGACCACTTGCATTGTTGTGCTTGCATTCATTGCAGTAGGGTGAGTTGTTTTGTTGGCAGCAATAAGATAACATGAGCCAGCGCGTCAACTTTATTGAGCTTAGGTACAAACAGTGTTTACAAAAACAAAATCTGTGCGTGGGGATTCAGAGAAGCAAATGCTTTTGAAAAAAAGCACAAATAAGCTAGATCATGCACAAGGCCCTTCGTGGCTAGACTTAGTGAAATAAAATAAAATGGAAAATTGAAAATAAAGTAAAATCAGAAATAGAAAAGTGATTGAAAGTAAAAAAATAAAATTTGTTGGAAATGAAAGGAAAGGGAATAATATAAAATAAATAAAAATGAAACAAAATGAAATAAATAAAAGTATTAAATTAAGAAAACAATAGGAAAGGAAAGGGATGGATAAAAGGAAAAAGAAAGAAAAAAGGAAGGTAAGTTAAGGTAAGGAACGGAAAATATGACAGAAAAATCAAAGGGAAAGGAAAGGAATGGAAAAGAAAAAAGGAAGGGAAGAAAGGAAATGTAATGTAGGTAAAGCAGTGGAAAAGAGAAGCAAAAGGAGAAAGACAAAGAAAGGAAAGAAGAAAAAAAGAAGGGAAAGAAAAGGTAGCGAGGAAGAAGGTATGGAAAATAAATGAAAATAAAAAGAAAGAAAAATAAGGGAAAGAAAGGTAATGAAAAGCTAAAAAAATAAGTTAAAGAAATTAATGAAAGAAAAATAAAAGCAAAGGAGTTGCGGGAAGGAACAAAAGAAAATAAGAAAACGGTAGGAAAGGAAAGGTAAGAAAAGGAAAAGTAAGGAAACGAAATGACAGGAAAGGAAATTTAAGAAAAAAAGTGAAAGAAATTAAAGGTAAGAAAAAAATAAAAGAAAAGAAATGAAATTAAAAAAAATGAATAAAATAAAAGGAAACTAAAGCAACGGAAACGAAAGGAAAGGAAAGAAAAAGAAAATAAAAGGAATGTAATGGAAATAAAAGAAACGAAAAGAAAGAAAAATAAAAGAAAAGAACAGAGAAGAACAGAAAAGAAAGAAGGGAAATAAAATGAAATGAAAGAAGAGAAAAGGAAAGAAAAGGAAAAGAACGGAGAAGATAAGGAAAGGAAATAAAAGGGAAGAGAAGGAAAGAAAAGTAGAAGAAATTAATTGAGATGAAAGGAGAGGAAAGAAAAGGAAATAAAAGCAAATGAATGCTAAGGAAAGGAAAGGAAAGAAATACGTATGAAGACGACCTAAGAAGAATAAATAATTATCAACATTGAAACTATATTACTGAATGGTGTAAAGAGGGAGGAAAAGGCAAAATGAATAGGAATGTATAGAAACCAAAAATATACAAAATATGGAAAAGAAAGGAAAATTTAAGAAATAGCAAAAAGGTAGGAAAATAAAATAAGGTTTTGTGGTTGAATTTCAACCACTGGGCGAACTCTAGTAAATATAAATTTACATTACTTGCACATTCTAAACACCACAATAACATACATTAAGGTGATACTAAAAACTAACAAATTTTCTATATTTTTTTTGGGCAATTAGTTTATAATTGACTGCTAGTGTTAAGTTAAAGAGCTCAATTTTTGCAAGGTTTTCTTATCAATTGCCAACTTTTGAGGGGATAACACCCGAAAAAATTTTTTTTATTAATCATCCTAATACACATACATAAATTAAAACTTTTGTATGTAGAGCTGGGTCAAGTTGCTTCCTAAACGCACTGACGGATCATATCCTTTTTTTCTGATATCCAAATTTGGAATACTAACTTGAAGCTTTCCATACAATTATCTTGAGAAATTTTTTTTTTTTCGTTCGGACGTTCCAGTATTTGATACACTTAAATTCGGGAATCCTTCTAATTAACTTAGGGAAAAAATTTTTTGCCACCGGAAAGACCCTGCAGTCAAACTTAACTAGTTTTATACTAATCAAATACCAGTCAGCTAGGCGGCTTCAACTAGTTCGAGTTCTGTAATTTTTCCATATTAGCAACTGGTATTTTTAACACGGCGATGTCCTACGAGATGGCAATTGTCCTTCTCTGCATCAGCACCATACCAATTGGCTGACTAGTCAGCCCCTGCATCAGGAATATACCAGTTGATATACTTGTTATTATACACATCAGTATCATACCATTTAAGATACTAGTTCGTATATACGTCAGGATCGTACCAGTTGAAGGAATAGTTCATATATACATCAGAATCATACCAGTTGGCAGACTAGTTCATATATACATCAGAATCATAGCAGTTGAAAGACTAGTTCATATATGCATCAGAATCATACCAGTTGACAGACTAGATCATATTTGCATCAGAATCATACCATTTGGCAGACTAGTTCATATATGCATCAGAATCATACCTGTTGACAGACTACTTCTTATATGCATCAAAATCATACCAGTTGACGGACTAGTTCATTAATGCATCAGAATCATACCAATTAACAGACTAGTTAAAAAAATCATCGGAATCATACCAGTTGTCATACTAGTTCATATATGCGTCAGAATCATACCAGTTTTTATAGTAGTTCATTTATGCATCAGAATCATACCAGTTGACATATCAGTTCATTTATGCATCATAATCATATCAGTTGACATACTAGTTCAAATTTGCATCAGAAATATACCATTTGACATACTAGTTCATATATGCATCAGAATCTTACCAGTTGACATACTAGTTCATATATACATCAGAATCATACCGGTTGACATACTGCTCAGTCTATGCGGCAGGACATACTAATCATTATGCCCATTCAGATCGTACCACTTGTCATACTAGTCCACGAATTTGGATTCATTGCAGTTGGTATACTAGTCGGTCTATGCACCAGTATCATAGTCAGCCTCTACATCAGCAATATACCAGTTTATTCTTTAGAAAGCAGAGACTATTTGTATTTACCCAAACACGAAAAAGCATCTGTGAATTACAAGGTAAAAAAGAAGTAGTTACAAGAGAAAAAGAAAAGCAATTGTCCTCTTCTGCATCAGCACCATACCAATTGTTATACTAGTCAGCCTCTGCATCAGCATTATACCAGTTGATATACTAGTTCATACACAGCCAAAAATGAGCTAAAGGCTCTGAGTTCGATTCTCGGTAAAGTTAACACAAGTTTTTTTTTCTATATTTTTTAAATTATGTTGTTTATTGTATTTTTAATTTAATTATTGAATTCTACTTGCAATGGCTCCTTTCAAATTCCGCGTTCGTCAAGTTTGATTATATAGGTGAAGGCCCAATTACATTCAACTTTGTAGGATCCACTTTCATACAAAGTTTTTTAAACGTAAAGCGAAGCGAAATTTTTGCAAATGCTCAAAAACGAGGCGCGCATTTGTCAAAGTTTTATGTAATTGGGGCTTTGGGGTTGTATTTTTAGGTAAGGTAAATTAAGGTTAAGTTAGTCGTCCACTGCGGAGTTCCGGACCCAAATATGATATATAGATAAAATTAAGTCTTATTTTTACATCAAAAAGAGTCAAAGAAAGACTGCTTTCATGCTGGGCCATACACTCGAGTTAAGCATTGGTAGAGTTAATTTATATTGTTGTTGTCAATATACTCAAGTTTATGCCGCAACGTAAAAAAAATTGGCGGTTATATACCAACAGGTTGTCATAACCTCTAACGAGACTTTTGCCGAACTTCTCTTCCAACTTATAGTGTGCTGCTTTGATTTTTTCCCTATGAGTTGGCGGGACCTAGTTTTTTTTTTAATTTAAAAATCTGTGACTGTTCAAACAGTTGAATGCAGTTAGGTTAGGTTAGGTTAGTGGCTGCCGCAGAGGCACACTTAGGCCAGTTTTGAAAAGCCCGTTGTGATACCACCAGCACTAGGAAAGTCAGTCCCGGGACCCGGCCATTTGGAAAATCCCAGCGGTCTGGTTTAGACTATCCAGGAAGGGAACTCCCAAAAAGCGCGTTCCCGCGCCGCTTAAGGCCGGGCAGTTGCAGATCAGGTGCTTCACCGTTTCCTCTTCCTCATCATCTTTGCAGCTCCTACAGCATCGTCGATTGGGCACCCCTTCTGCGTGCCTACCAATAAGGCAGTGCCCAGTTAGAACACCTATTAATATTAAGATTTCTATACTTCTTAGGGCGTGAATGCCTCTAGATCTTTTATGATCCCATTTCGGCCAGGTTTGTTTGGATGTCCGGATGTCAGAAAACTTTCTGAATATAAACTGAAAAAGGTGTAGTATGATTTCAACCCGAGTTTCATACATACTTGCATACTAGTACGAACCAGGATTTTTCTGACTAGTATTATTTCGCCCAGCAAATTATAGTTGTATACTAGTATGTTTTCTGATTAGATTCCCTGTAGGGAAAATCTCTAGTTCAGAGCTAGTTCGCTTCTAGTGCGTTCCGAACCAGTACTAGCTCGCGAACTATCTTTTTTACATGAAATCAACTGGCGAATTTAACATGGCGATGTCCTAGGCTGGAACTAGTACAAAATTCTACAGTTTGGCTCTAGTTCGTTTATTGGTACTATTTCTATAGTTCTGAACCATTTCTAAGCATAGAAACGAATATAAATTAAATTCAAAAACTTAAATTCAAATACGAATCCAAATGCCTTTTAACGACTCCTCAAACACTGGTTTCGAACTAGTGAAAATGTAATCACTAACGTAGTAGTTTTTATTGGCCACTTTATATCTAGTTATGTACCTGAAATTTGTTCACTAGTGCCTGAGTTCCCTGCAGGAAACTAGTGAAATTGTAGTCACTAACGTATTAGTTCTTATTGGCCACTTTATATCTAGTTCTGAACCTGAAATTTGTTCACTAGTGTCTGAGTTCCCTGCAGGGTTGGCATTGATTGGTTTAAGGGTAATCAGCAAAGAACTAGTATAAAACGAGTATAGTAAACGAGCAGACACCTAGCTGAGTAGTTTGGAATTGATTAGTTTGAAGGTAGTCAGAAATTAACTAGTATGAATACACCACAAAATTTTTAGTCGTAGAACTATAATGTTGCTGAGTAGTTTGGCATTGACTGGTTTAAAGCTAATCAGAAATGAACTAGTATGAATACACCACAAAATGTACAGTCAATGAACTACATTGTTTGCCGAGTAGTTTGGCAATGTCTGGCTTAAAGGAAATCAGAAATGAACTAGTATGAATACACCACAAAATGCATAGTCAATGAACTAGAATTTTCGCTAAGTAGTTTGGCATTGAATGGTTTAAAGCTAATCAACAATGAACTGGTATCCATATGCCACAAAATGCATAGTCAATGAACTATATTGTTTGCTGAGTAGTTTGGCCTTGACTGGTTTGAAGCTAATCAGCAATGAACTAGTATAAATACACCACAAAATGTATAGTCAATGAACTATATTGTTAGCTGAGTAGTTGGACATTGACTGGTTTAAAGGTGATCAGCAATGAACTAGTATGAATACACAACAAAATGTATAGACAATGAATTATATAGTTTGCTGAGTAGTTCGACATTGACTGGTTTAAAGGTGATCAGAAATGAACTAGTATGAATACACCACAAAATGTATAGTCAATGAACTATATTGTTTGCTGAGTAGTTCGACATTGACTGGTATAAGGTGATCAGAAATGAACTAGTATGAATACACCACAAAATGTATAGTCAATGAACTATATTGCTTGCTGAGTAGTTTGGCCTTGACTGGTTTGAAGCTAATCAGCAATGAACTAGTATAAATACACCACAAAATGTATAGTCAATGAACTATATTCTTTGCTGAGTAGTTGGACATTGACTGGTTTAAAGGTGATCAGAAATGAACTAGTATGAATACACCACAAAATGTACCGTCATTGAACTATATTGTTTGCTGAGTAGTTCGACATTGACTGGTTTAAAGGTGATCAGAAGTGAACTATTATGAATACACCACAAAATGTATAGTCATTGAACTATATTGTTTGCTGAGTAGTTTGGCCTTGACTGGTTTGAAGCTAATCAGCAATGAACTAGTATAAATACACCACAAAATGTGTAGTCAATGTACTATATTGTTTGCTGAGTAGTTTGGCATTGACTGGTTTAACGCTAATCAGCAATGAACTAGTATGCATACGCCACAAAATGTATAGTCAATGAACTAGAATTTTCGCTGAGTAGTTTGGCATTGACTGCTTTTAAAACTAATCAACAACGAACTGGTAGGCATATGCCACAAAATGGTTAGTCAATGAACTAGTATGTTTGCAGAGTAGTTCGGAATTTGACTGCAGGGGAGCATCAGAGTCTGTGTTTTGGGGAAAAAATTTGAATGAAATTTAAAAGGTATGTAAGTTTTTTTTACTACACAGTTTATTTTGCGTCCGAACGCTTCAAAAAAACACTTATTTTGCATTCACTTTATATATGATTTGGAATCGTTTTCCAGATGTATCTATCAGGGTGCGGTGAACGCTCAAAATACGATCTCTCAAACAACTTATCACTGCATAAAATTCAGTGGTTGGTATTTCTCGCGAAGCTACATTTTTAACGAATGCATGTGCAATCTCTCGCAAGCAACAGCAATGGTGCAAGCGTAGTTAATTCTATTTTTAGCCATCGATCGTTCGTTGCGAGCGTGCATAGCAAAACCCAAACAATAGCTGTTATTGAAAAGAGCACTTACGCTATTTCTCGCGATTGTTTGCGATTTCTGGCGATCGCGATTGCCAGCGATCGATCGCGAACGTTTGTTTGAAAATCAATTCCATTTGATAAAATACATTTTTTTTTTTGAGAATGTAGATGAAATATCTTTAAGTTTTTCCTGATAACTTAAAGTAAAAAATAATAGTTCCCAGTTTTATAACAAAATTTAAGATATACTTAAAATTTTTCTAAAGTGCTATTTTATGTATGCATATGGATATAGATATGTATGTACACGTCAGTATGTAAGCTTCTTTAGCACATTGGTTTGGCAGATTTATATGAAAAAACCAGATCAGCATATTTAAATCTAAAGTATCAATGAGAGACCTGTAGAAATTAATATAAAGATCTTTGACTTTCAATATTATGTTTTCACCGTTCTGCAAAATAAAACCAATATTATTTTCAAGGAAATCAAGTTTCTTTTCATTTGGCCCAATCTAATGCATATGTACGTCACAGATATTAATATTTTTCAGAAAATTTTATGGAATACAATTTTGCGCAAACATCTATTTAACAACTTTACGCTACCTAAAAAGGCTTATCGCTTATTTATACTAAACAGGTAAAGAAAAAAAATATTAAAAAATTCTATTCTATCAACATATGCAGGAACTTAAGTGCATCTGAAAATTATTGGTATAACAATTGCGAGCCATGAATGCAACTAGCTAAAAATTACCAGTCCCTGTGATCCCTTATACATGTGAGATGCAGCAAAAACATTTCTTAAAAACACATGTCTACATGCTTGTGTACATGACCATAGATTATTTCTAAACAATGGTATTCATCATTGAGTTGACCTTGGGCTTTTAGACAGTTTTTGTTTTTTATTATTTTATTTCATTTTTTTTCGTGAGGAAATATGAACTGAACCACTGGTTAGCAGAACAATAAAAAGCATTTTCTTTCTATACCGGAACCCTTAAATACCATAACAAAGAAAATAACTTTGTATATCGTATATAACACTTACATTTCTTAAAATGTCAATTTCCTTGAGACATATGGGTCATTCCATATGAAATTTAGCACTAAAATTTAAAAATGCCCACTATATTTTTTTTTTCTGCTGAGAATGGAAAATAAGTCGACACCTATTTTTTTATTTCACCCATATTTGTCAATTTTTGAGTTATGAATTTTTGAATTTTAAGATGGATGGTCTTATTTTTTTTTCAACGGGATCTTAGACTGAAAACGCAAATGTAAACGATTAATAACCCCTGCGGGTTAGGGGTTTAGAATGGAATGGAATGTCTGCCGCAAGGGCGACTAAAATCCATAGACTCAATAGCGTACAGCTCTGTCACGTCCCTCTTACAACAGCAACAGTGAAGCCGATTAATTTCTCGAAACCGAAAACTTTTTTTGTAAATTGATTACGTCATTCCGCTGACACATATTTTCCTTGATAAGACGGTACCCTGGTTTTGACTTCAGTATAAAAAAACTCTAATCTGCGATACTCTGGCGACAAACTTCTTGTGGTGCCATCGGCCGAAATCGACAAATATTCAAATATTCAATAATGCAAAGGTCCGAAAAGAGGGAATCTACCTCCAAAGTTATTCCGTTACTGTTTGGGTTAGCATATTTCGCAATATTGATAACTTTTTGGCCTGAGCAAATGCTATCTAATTTTTCAGTAAAACCATTGTATGGGACATAAAAACTGTGCTTGGTTGACAAAGGGTTAATACGCTTGTTTACAAAGCAAAATGTTTCAGTTGTCAATTCTACCTTGTTGAATTTGCCTTGGATCTATCTAAACAACCTAAAATTAAAAATTAATTTTTTTTTTAATTTTTTACAACATTTTTATAAACAATTTGTAATTGAGGAAAAAGAGTACTGAATTTCGTTTTTTTTTTTATTTAATCATAAATTGGTCTTTTAATAATTTGAATCTTTATCAAATGTCCCAAATTATGATTTTTCAATGTTTGATGTTTTTCCCATATTTGTATTAATAAAATCTTCACTTTGTTTACTTGCAAACTAATAACAGAGATAAATCTTGCACGTACAACTTTCTTTAAACAGATGAAATCAAAATTTTGCATCCACACCGTAAGAAGAACGATTGCGATTGCTCAAAAATACAATCTTCTCAATTTGTGCTCCTAACTTATCGCGAGAAATGCAAAGGCAAACGAGCGAGTGTATGCAATTATTTTATTGGAAACGAGCGAGCATACCAACGCGATCGCTCGTAGCAAGGCTGCTGGTATCAAAGAGAATCACCACTCGTTATGAAAGCAACGAAAAAGATGGATGCCGTTTTCTTACAGGGTTTCGGTAATTTCGATATAAATATGTTATTGTCTAATCAAAACAAAATGTGTAAAAGAAAATAGACGAGAAATGAAATAACACAAAAGTCGAAACAAAAATTTACCAGCTGTCGAATTTACAAAACTGAGGAAAACAAAATTACCGAAACCCTGAAAGAAAACGACATCCATCTTTTTCCTTGCATTTATAACGAGTCACGGCTCTTGTTGATATATTCTCTTTGCCAAAATGTACCATTTTTGGTACGAATTTTTTTTTGGGGTACGGAACTTCCAATTTTGGTACGTTTTTGCCATTTTAACGTACTAAATTTTTGATTTCGCTGAAGCACTTGACCGCGTTAAACATAAACTAAATTATTTTTAAAATATTTTGAAAGATTTTAATTTTTTCATAAATTTTTGAAATTATTGAGCAAACTAACTTTACAGAGCTACTCATTACATTTGTTAAAAAAGGTTGCCGGCACAAAAAAGCAGAACAAAAACAGAACATTTGCTTAAAAACAGAACATTATTATTACTTTCCTTAGAAAAAAAAAAAAAAACGCAGAACATGCTCCTTAAAAAAAGAACTGTTCTGCCAAAAACAGAACGGATGATCACCGTATTGATAATACTTGAGGGCAGTGTTCTACAAAAAATGTGGAAAAATTGGTAGTTAATTTCCATAGGAAAATCCGCGAGCTTGGGGTGTCTGGCTGGAGCCTAGACCATGGTACTGGTCTAACAACACCTTATACTGACGCGGGGTGGTAATCTACGACAAATATGTGAAAATCAGGGGCGCAGCCAGAAGAAAATGTTTGGGGTGGTTCTTAATTTTTTTATACCCAGCTGTACTTGTACACAGGGTATTATAACTTTGTTACGATAACGGTTGGTTGTACAGGTATAAAGGAATCGAGATAGATATAGACTTCCATATATCAATATGATCAGGATCGAAAAAAAATTTGATTGAGCCATGTCCGTCCGTCTGTCCGTCCGTCCGTCCGTCTGTCCGTTAACACGATAACTTGAGCAAATAATGAGATATCTTCACCAAATTTGGCATGCGTACTTATTTGGGTTCAGAATAGATTGCTATTGAAAATGGGTAAAATCGGACCATAACCACGCCCCTATTTCGATATCGAAAATTTCGAAAAACGTATAAAATGGGTTAATTCAATATTAGAAGCAGCTACAATGATAAAATTTGCAATATGTATTGATTTAGATGTTCTAAGGCCGATTTTATAAAAATTTTTGAAAAGGGGGCGTGGTACCGCCCACGTATATTTGAAGAAATTTTAAAATTTTGACTCTTAATAACTTCAGAACAGTTTATGCTAGTATAACGAAATTTCGTAGAGGACATACTATTGTTGTGGTAAATTCAGCTATAGAAAATAAACGAAATCGCTTCGCGACCACGCCTACTTTTTCATAAAAGTTATATTGAAAGGAGGTGGAAATATTGAAAAGTCCATATCTAATTAACTGAATTCGCTATAATAATATAATTTGGTACATACATCAACTTTCATATTCTTTACATAATTTTTTCAAAATTTTGGAAAGTGGGCGTGGCACCGCCCACTTATGAGTCAAGCAATTTTTAAATTCGACTGCTAACAACTTCAGAACGGTGTGAGATAGATTTACGAAACTAGGTATACAAAACAAAGAATAACAGCATTTTATGTGCACAGCTGGGTATGTAATGTTCGGTTTCACCCGAACTTAGACTTCCTTACTTGTTTTTATTAATATTTTCCTAGCACAACTATTTACAAAATTATTTTATAGCGCCAGTCAGGAGTAGCGTAAAGAAAGCATTTAAAAAAGATAATTATACACATATACATTAGACTGGGCCAAAAACTCAAAACTTCTTTTTTTCAAAAATTATACTGATTTTCTTTTTAAGAAAGGTGAAAACAAATTACTGTAATTTTTTCAGATTTTTAAATTAAAGTCTAGAGGTCTATCATCGCTAGTTTAGATTTTACAGACTCATATTTGGTATAAAAACTACAAACCATTGTTGTAAAACACCATTTACCTGAACATATTTTTTAAGGAAATCGAATTCCCTACAAAATTTGCATCGAGCAAAATTTTCTCAGACTAGCCGTTTTCTAGTATTCTAGCTTCAAAAATTAGCATGTTTTTTCGATTTCCCATTTTTCTTTCAAAAATTGTCAAAAATGCAAATATCCATGTACAACAAAGATAGATACAGATTCTTAAAGGAAATTGAGTGGGCTACAAAAAAGGTTACACAACTTTTTTTTTGTAAAGTTACTTTTTCAAAACTTATTTGGTCTTAAATTAAAAAAAAAAATCATATTTCCGTCTTTTTTTGGTGTTTTTGATCCAACTTTTTTCTTAATTTTGGTTTATTGATATTCTACATGATTAATTATCATTATATTATCAATATTATAACAAAAAAATACACATTTCTCATATACGTTCAAACATATTTTTGCTTAATATAGGCTTTCTCTGCGGGGGTGTAGTTCTACAGTCTTCAAATGGCGCAGCCATGTGTTTTGGCGAGCTAAGTCCAAATCCGTGATCAGAAGTAGCCTAACAGGTCGCAGTTCTTCACTGACCTTCACAAAATAATATTGGACTTTTTTGCACGGTTAGGGCCGAACCTCGGGCCCGTTGTTAAATTCTGATATCGAATTCGGATTCAGCATCCAATTTCCCTTAAGAATATGTATTTAGATTTATTCGATGTTTATTTTTTCATGTTTCGCAAATTTTCAAACCAAAATCGGGAATTCTGAGAAAATTTCAGTCTAGGTAGCTTTTGTAGGGAATTCAATTTCCTACAAAAATATGTTCAGGTAAATGGTGTTTTTCAACAATGATTTGTCGTTTTTATACCAAATTGGAGGTTAAGTCTGTAAAACCTGAAAAATTACAGTAATTTTTTTCACCTTTCTTAAAAAGAAAATCAATATAAGTTTTGCAAAAAAAAACGAAATTTGGAATTTTCGGGCCAGTCTAATATACATATGTACTACAGTGGTTAAAAAATTTTTTTTTTTGGAAAATCTAAAACGCTACCCCGAAATATGATTCCTTGTGACAAAAAAAGAGGATGCTATTTTTTTTTTTTTTTAAGGTGCTTTAGAGGTCGCGCTACTCGGTTTTATAAAAAAAATGAGATGCTTGCAAATTTAATTTAATTTTAACATGTTTAAGTGCAGTAAAAATTTGGGTTTTTGTGTGTTGTTATTCTGTTTTCATTGACGAATATTCCTGCAATTCAATAGCCTTCTTGGATGACTAGAAAGTGTTTAACTCCTGAAAGTACACAGAGCCAACAATGCCTAATAAAATAGAACAAAAGTCATAAGATATCTCTATAGATTTTCTTCAAGAAGATGTGCTTCTTATTATTGTAGAGACCGTCTTTTTAATTTTATTAAGAAGATTTTCTTTTTAATATTTTAAATGAAAAATAAAATGATATCGCCCTCACCGAGAATCGAACTTACAATTTTCGGAATGATAAACCCAGCTGTTAACCATCAGGCCATCGCTCACTTTTGATTGCCAGCTTCTAATTACCGATATGTGTAGAGTTGTTAATGTTTCAAAGGAAAATCTTATAAATATATTTAAGAAGATTTCTTTTTAACATTTCTAATTAGGAAAAAAAGAGAGAGAATCGAACTTACAATTTTTCGATTGCTAAACCCAGCTGCTAACCATTCGGCCATCGTATACTAATAATTGCCAGCGTCTAACTACACCTTTGTACTAAATGTATAGTTTTTTTAATAAGAATTTCTTCTTAAAACCAAAAAGATTTCCCTACAGTTATTTCTTCGTTTGCACCGTTGCGACTACCCCTTTGCCCAAAAGCTGATCATGAAGACAATCTTATTAATTTTATTAGGCATTTTTGGCTCTGTGTATATTTCGAAATTGAAAACGGTGCAACTAAAACGCCTACACTGATCTCATTGCGCATTGGTTTTTTGGATATACTTCGCATCTAGAAGGTTTATGACATCGCTGATTATGAATCCGATGTCAGTTTTTTTAAATTCAAAATGGCGGGTCCAATATGGCCGTGATTTTTTTTTTATTGGATTTTATTGAAACTTGGTACTCAGGGGTTTATGCGTTGTCTGATTACGAATCCAATATCGGTTTTTTTAATATCAAAATGGTGGATCCAATATGGCGGTGCATTTTTGAAAACTAATTTGACTGTGTGAAACTCGTCACTTATGGATTTATGACATCGATTTATATGAACTAGTATCGCTTGTGATCGAAAATTCGACCAATAAAAACTTTTGAGGGTCGAAGGGTCGCTAGCCCCGTACACCCATCCTTAAAATTCGGCGACGCCCCTGAAAATATATCGTCAGTTTTTTCAATTTCCTTTCCATCGGTGCATATTTCATTTATATATATTAATATATAATGTATAAGATGCCAGTTTTGCCAAACATGCATAGGAATCCGATGTCAATAAATACGCCACACACAGAAAAATTTCTTACATTTTTAGTTAACATGATTCATGTTAAATCAACATGAACACCTCTTGTACGTAAAATAAAAACAATTTCGGAAAATCAACACGAACATTTTAACATGAAGCGTATGGTTAAAATAACATGAAGTACTTCTGCATAAGAATTACATTAGTGTGTATCCCTTACACTATATTCGGTTTGTTTTAACATGAACAAGTGTTGTTTTCGACTGCCATCTGTTCCCCAACCTTTTAATTACATTAGTGTGTATCCCTTACACTATATTCGGTTTGTTTTAACTTGAACAAGTGTTGTTTTCGAGCATCATCTGTTCCCCATCAAAGCTTGTGAACAGAATTGTTCTCAAAAGAACAGAATTTAAGTCAGTGTGTAGATACCGACTTGATGAAAAGTTGTAGATATTATAAATAATTAATATATTGTGAAATTTACAGTTTCTTAACTTGCGAATAAGTTGTGAAGTTTTGCAAAAAGTTTTGGGTAAGTAATTTGTGTTGTTTTTCATATTTTGTAAACGTTTCCTGCTAAAACACGTCCAAAAATGTCGGGGTTGGTTAAAAACAACGAGCACTATACATAAATACCATGGAAACGCTTTAGGATTAGGGATACCGGGTAGAAAAGGCGTCGTTTGATACTTATCCCTACATTAATTGGACGTGTGCTACCAGTTTTACAATCGCTTGGATAATTTAAAGAGCTTTCAATGAAACAATTTTTATTTAATTTTCAGATTGGGGCTTGTTGTTGCTGTTTTCGATGCAGAAGTTGCCAAAGATTGGATTAAAATAAGTATATGTATGTACATATGTGTACTTTTATTATTTAAAATGATGATCGTGTTAATTTAACATGATGATCGCGTTAATTTAACATGATAGATCGTGTTAATTTAACATGATGATCGTGTTAGTTTAACATGATGATCGTGTTAATTTAACATGATAGATCGTGTTAATTTAACATGATGATCGTGTTAATTTAACATGATGATCGTATTAATTTAACATGATAGATCGTGTTGATTTAACAATATAAACATGTTGAATTAATAAATTAAACAAGCATTATATTCTTTCATACCTGAAAATATGTATGTTAATGGTTTTCGATAAATGAATTAACTAAATAAAAATTATTAAAAAAATCAAAAACAAGGTGTTTTACTTTAAGGGTTAATTTAACAATAAATACCTGTTAAATTAACAAGATAGATCGTGTTAATTTAACAATAAAATCCTGTTAAATTAACATGATAGATCGTGTAAATTTAACAGGACGAAAGTGTTATTTCAACATAGTATAGTGTTAATTAAACATGTCTGATCGTGTTGATTTAACAAGAAAAATAATGTTGTATCAACAGGAAATCATGTTGATTCAAACCTTTGTGATCATGTTAAATTCACACTGTTCCTTCATGTTGATCTAACATGTAGGAACAGTTAAAAACCAACTTCATGTTAAAACAAACTGAGCGATAGTGTTGAAAAATAATAACCTGAAAAAGTGTTAAAAAAGTGTTGATTCAACATGAAAATTATTCTGTGTGTACAAGCATTATATTCTTTCATACCTGAAAATATGTATGTTAAAGGTTTTCGATAAATGAATTAACTAAATAAAAATTATTAAAAAAATCAAAAACAATGTGTTTTATTTTAAGGGTTAATTTAACAATAAAAACCTGTTAAATTAACATGATAGATAGTGTTGATTTAACATAACATATCGTGTGTAGTGATGATCAACAGCAGTCGCAGGCCGGTCGGCCTTCGGCGCATCATTGGTAAGATCAGGATAACGTGCCAAAATGGCGTGGAACTGGTCAGCTCCTCTTAGGGACAGAACCCTGTTTGGCAGCATTATGATTTGGCATAGTGCTTGAGCGCGCGTTGTTCGGTCGATGATCGTTTGGTTTTTTAAATCCACTAACACGTCGTAGTGTTTCAGGAAATCTGCACCTATTATAGGTTGCGCCACGTCGGCGATGATGAAAGACCATCCGAATGGCCGTCGTAGACCTAGGTCCAAAGTTATGTATCGTTTACCATAAGTATTAATTTTAGTGTTGTTTGCAGCAACCAGTTGCATTGCGGCAGGTTGCATACTCTCACCACTACGTTTGGGCACCACCGAAATTTCGGTACCCGTGTCGATGAGAAATTTCGTATCGTTACAACAACAACAACATGAGAAATTTCGTCTAAGAAGTTCTGTCTACAACATAAAGGCGGCTGGAATTAGTGTCTGCCTCCGACATGGCCGCTCTGAGCGGAGGACCCACTAGTTTTCCGAGTGTTTTGGTTTGAACGTACATGGCGATCGGCATCGCGTTGCATCTTAGCCAAAAGTACGATGGTACCAGCAAAAATCGTGGTGTGAATCTCGCGCTGCATCGCCAAGAGTGCTGCTTGGTCTTGAATGCTGTTGTTTATGCGCTATGGTTTGCTTTTCTAAACGACCCAGTCTACTTATCAACTCGGCAGTGCTTGTCGGTGCATCAGCGCTTGCTGTACCAACAACTTCAATGTCGCTACACTTTGTTGGAATTGCCCATATGCTATCCGCTTTCTTAGCCAAATTTTCAACTTCGTCCTCCATTGTTACTAAAAACGTGTTGAATATGCAAGGGCAGCCGCCGTAACCATAAGGATTTTAGCATTTCCTTACCCAGTTGTTGGTTAGCCAAATCTTTCATTGCGCGTAATAATGACGTCGATTTCTTTTCGCCCAATTCACAACCTTCGACCAAACGTCTGAACCTTTTCTCGTTTGTTTCACAAAATTCTCCAATCAACCTGTTCTTCAATACATCATATTTGCCAGTGGCGGGTGGCGCGGCAATAATATCGCTGGCATGTGCAAGCACTGCTAAGTCGATTTCAGCAACCACTGTGAAATATTTGGTTTCATCAGTAGTAATTCCTGCTCGTGCGAATTGTGCTTCCACATGCGCAAACCATAAACGGGGATCTGGCTTCCAAAAAGGCGGTGGTTTAACTGCGAGTCGTGCTACTTGAAATGGTGCAATTGCGTCTTGAAATGCTTCATCGTTGTTGTTGTTGTTTTCGCCGCCTCCGGGCATACTAAAAAAAAAAATAATAATGGCGGCGATATACCAACAGGTTATCATAACCTCTAGCGAGATTTTTAGCCGAGCTTCTCTTTCCAACTTGTGGTGTGTTGCTTTTGAGTTTTTCCTACAAGTTGGCGGGACCTACAGTTTTTTGCCGACTCCGAACGGCGCTTGCAAAGCAAATGAATTTTTTGCTGAGAACCTTCTCATGGCAGAAATACACCCGGAGAGTTTGCCAAACTACTGCCGAGGGGCGACCCCGTTTAGAAAAATCGTTTTTTCTAAATAATTTTTGATGTTACTTTTGCCGGGCATCGAACCGCCACGACTTGGTGTAGAAGGCCGAAGACTTAACCGCTACACCACGGCGGCCGCCTCCGGGCATGGTGCTGGAAAAAACGTCGTTGTTGTTGCAATCGAAATGTAGCTAGCACCACGAAATCCAATGTTTCACTGTCGTCGGGGTCACCAATTATAGAATATACGCCGTTCTATACTTTAATATTAAACTCAAATCTATTTATTAAATATAAATTAAATGGAAATACAAAATTAGTTAATTGATCAAAAGCTGATTCGTAGAAAACTCAAAACTCAGTGTCAGTTGAATTCAATTCATTACGTGAAGTTGGTTGCGGTTTGTTAAGATTTATCTCTTTTCTGTTGTTGCCACTTTGTGCGGCAAGTGTAGATTGAGGGTATTCACTACACTAGTATCATTTGGAGTATACCTGATGAAATTGTATAAAATCGCACCCAATTCGGTAACGAAAATGGCTAAAATTATATAATTTTATAGGTCAACCCTCCTGGTGGAGGGCGTGGCACCGCACATTTTTAAGGAAGGCATTTTTGAAAATTCGGCTGGTCGTGACTTTTAAATTGATCACGATAGAACGATGAAATTTGGCATAAAGCATACTAGTATCGTTCGGAGTATACCTGATGAAATTGGATAAAATCGCCCTCCAACCACGCCCACTTTCGATATCGAAAACTTCGAAAATCACCTAAATTGACATAAGTCGGTAACGGAAACGGCTAACATGATAGAGTTTGGTAGGATGGATCCCCTAGTCATTCTATTATGATTTTTTGATAAATTTTTAAAAGTAGGCGTGGCACCGCCCACTTTTCAGGGAGGCATATTTGAAAATTTCACGGGTCATAAGTTTTAAACTGATTACAGTAGAACGAAGAAACTGGTACGAGGTATACTAGCATAATAGGGAGTATACCTGATGTAATTTGACGAAATCGCTTCCCAACCACACCCACTTCCGAAATGGAAAATTTCGAAAATCATATGAAAACTACCGCTGGGTATTTAATATTCGGTTTACCCGAACTTAGACTTCCTTACTTGTTTTAAGTATTTATGTACATATACATGAATAAAAAACGCTAGGCAAAACTATTATAATGGTAAAATAAAAAAAATCTGTATCTTTGTATTTAATAAAGTGTTTAACTGAAGTTTGGGATGGAGTGAAGTGGAATTAAGATACTTATAAAAACGAGATGGCTCAAAAGCCTTAAAATTGGCCAACAATATGGGTATCAAACGAAAGGGAATGGCCCCAGGTTTCATTTAGACCTCAATATATTTCGATAAATTAATCGATAACTGAATTATCGGTGAAAATGTGGTTGCTCAAAAACCTTAAATTTTCCCTACAATATGACTATCAAACGAAAGGGGATGACCCCAGGTTTCATTTGGACTTTAATATATTTCGATAAATTTATCGATAACTGAGTTATCGGTGAAAATGTTATTGAACAAAACCCTTAAAATTACCCTACAATATGAGTATCAAACGAAGGGGAATGGCCCCAGGTTTCATTTGGACTTCGATATTTTTCGATAAATGGATCGATAACTGAGTTATCGGTGAAAATGTGATTGTCCAAAAACCTTAAAATTGCCCTACAATATGGGTCTAAACGAAAGGGATAGCCCCAGGTTTCAATTGGACTTCGATATATTTCGATAAATTTATCGATAACTGAGTTATCGGTCATAATATGATTGCCCAAAAACCTTAAAATTGCCCTACAATACGGGTATGAAACGAAAGGGCATGAGGCCAGGTTTCATTTGGACTTCCATATATTTCGATAAATTTATCGATAACTGAGTTATCGGTGAAGATGTGATTGCCCAAAACTTTAAAATTGCCCTACAATATCTGTAACAAACGAAAAGGAAAGGCTGCAGGTTTCATTTATCGGTGAAAATGTAATTGCCCAAAAACCTTAAAAATGCCCTACAGTATGGGTATCATTTGGATTTCAATATATTTCGATAAATTTTTCGATAACTGAGTTACCGGTGAAAACGAGATGGCTCAAAAGCCTTAAAATTGACCGACAATACGAAAGAGCATGACCACAGGTTTCATTTGGACTTCCATATATTTCGATAAATTTATCGATAACTGAGTTATCGGGGAAAATGTGATTGCCCAAGAACTTTAAAATTTCCCCACCATATGGGTATCAAATGAAAGGGGATGGCCACAGGTTTCATCTGGACTTTAATATATTTCGATAAATTTATTGATAACTGAGTTATTGGTGAAAAATCCTTAAAATTGCCCTACAATATGGGCATCAAACGAAAGGGGATGGCCCCAGTTTTCATTTGGACTTCAATATATTTCGATAAATTTATCGATAATTGAGTTATCGGTGAAAACGAGATGGCTCAAAAGCCTTAAAATTGGCCAACAATATGGGTATCAAACGAAAAGGGATGTTTCCATGTTTCATTTGGACTTCGATATATGTATTTCGATATATTTATCGATAACTGAGTTATCAGTCAAAACGTGATCGCCCAAAAACCTCAAATTATTTAATCAATCTACCTTTCCCCATTGATGGGAATTTTGAAAATTTTAAATACCCTTGGTAAATGCTTCAGTATTCAATAATATTATATAAATATTCGATAAATGCTTTCTGAGACATTTATATCCATACATAAAGCCAAAGCAAAATTTATCTTTAGAAACCTCACTTCCAATCGATTTCGAGGATATGTATATAAAATAAAATTTTTGAAACCCGTTTTTCAATACATACTATTTTTTCAAAACTCTAGGAACATAGACAAATAATTGATCTTCCAACAGTTTTTTATTTGACCAATCCTAACTTGGTGAACTTCGACGACCGAATTTTTTCTTAAAATGTTGAAAGGGTACTTCGCAGGGGCGGGCAAGGCCGCGGGTATATACTAGTTAATATATATGGGCGAAATGTAAATTTTTCTGGGATGCATAATCATATTAGTTCAAAAATTTTTACTATAGATTACCTAACAATATTACAACTTGTTGGAACATTTTTTTCGATTCAAAATTTTTTTTTAATTTCTTATGATTGGAAATTTTTCTAAAAATTGTATAATATGCCGTAGTCGAATGGTAGAACACTGGGCTAACGTGCCAGAGGAGCAGTGTTTGAATCCCACTGAAACCAGATGTCAAGTTGTATGAAATTTTTTTTTATCAATTTTTATTGTATGTGGTATCAATAATTATGCATGCTCCATCCACAAATTTCCCTCCTTATAAATGCCCTTTGATTAAGGGAAATCATTCTGCATACGAAGAGAATTTCTTATTTGCATACCGACAGAAAAGAGGCATGGAGTCTATGACGGAATTTCTATGTTACGCCTAATCCACACAGATTTCTACAAAGCTTTAGCTCTGCTTATACTAAAAGGACTGCATAAGTTCACAGTATTTTCGTGCATTTCAAATGTTTTCATCCCCTTTCCAATCATTAAAACTGCACATTTATCTTCAAAGTTAATTCCGAATTGTCCTGCATTGCATGTTTCGCTACCCAGCGGTGGTCCTCAAATGCTTTGCATGTTGCACATGCTTTTACGCTCATATCCATAATTATGGAACTGCGCGCGTTCAGCTTTTTTTTCGGAAATTTGCTTGATACCCATGTAGGACTGCATAATTTCATCATTAAGGCATTGTGTTCTTCCTTTGTAATACTAAAATCCAACAATGAACTGACGTTTTATCAAGGAATGCATATATGAGTATACACAGGACCGGACTTATGGTAGGACCACAGGACCATGCCCCAAACTTGCCACTCTGATAAAGTGAAGATGACAATGGGGCGTCTGGAGTTTGTGACTGGGCGTGACATGGGGGGAGGGGGGGTCAAAAACTACAAAAAATCGCGTGACGTCATATATGCACGACCCCTAAGGGAAAGGTCAAAAATAGGTTCCGAAGGGTAAAACTTAAGAAAAAGTTGAACAAAAAAAAAGACTAATCCTATTAAAACAAAACAAAATATTAATTTAATTTATTAAAACCACATAAAAATGAATCATTATCTGATGAGCACATACACACAGAAGAATTTTCATGTTGAATCACCACTTTTTGAACTTAACTTCTTAGTTGGCGATATGAAGTTTCAATTGAGAGTAAAATTGGAGAAAATGTATGATGATGCAACGGAATTAGAAAACTGTAGCCGACTTTCAGGCGTATGTTGCAGTTTCAGGCATAAGCGATTTTCACCACGATGTTACGCTGTGCAAATAAATAGGAAGTGAAATTCTCGACCGATTTGGTAGAAGTTTGGCATACAGATAGTATGATTCATTCTAAGATTTAGCACATGGGTGTTGCCACTTAGGGCGGTTTACAGGGTTGTCACCTATCCCAATTTTTTTTTTAAATATAGAGCTAGATATGCCAATATGTTGATACCCCAGAAATGTATTTTCAGCGGTATTCCAAATATGAAAATTTTAAGCGGGGTTGCCATCTAAAGCGATTTATTTATTTTTTCGTATATCTCGCGTTTTTTATAAACTTTATTTATTTTTTCGTATATCTCGGGAACTGCTTGACCGATTTGGATAAAATTTGGCATATAGACAACTTGATTCCATAACAGGGGCCTAAGCTTTTGGACCCTTTGCATAAGAGGGGTGTCACACGTTACATCCATATCGACGCGATCCATGGCTGTTACATCCATAAACCTAAGGTACAGGATCATAAGTGTGCAAAGGTTCGAAAAACCGGGTTTGACCCCCAACTCAAGATTTTGAGGGTGTCCGGCAAATTTCTTGTACCCAGTTCTTCTTATCTCATTGAGATCTACCAGAAAAATGCTATCTCGTCCCAGGTATTTTTTCGTGTTGCGCAGTGTAATAGATTCAATGACATATAAAAAAAAGGCTGGCCCTTTTTATATAAGTCAATATAAAGTAACATTTATTGGCAGGTATATATGTATGTACATATGTATATTAGACTGGGCCAAAAATTCCAAATTTCGTTTTTTTTTTCAAAACTTATATTGATTTTCTTTTTAAGAAAGGTGAAAAGAATTACTGTAATTTTTCAGATTTTACAGACTTAACCTCCAATTTGGTATAAAAACGACAAATCATTGTTGAAAAACACCATTTACCTGAACATATTTTTGTAGGAAATTGAATTCCCTACAAAAGCTAACTAGACTGAAATTTTCTCAGAATTCCCGATTTTGGTTTGAAAATTTGCGAAACATGAAAAAATAAACATCGAATAAATCTAAACACATATTCTTAAGGAAAATTGGATGCTGAATCCGAATTCGATATCAGAATTTAACAACGGGCCCGAGGTTCGGTCCTAACCGTGCAAAAAAGTCCAATATTATTTTGTGAAGGTTAGTGAAGAACTGCGACCTGTTAGGCTACTTCTGATCACGGATTTGGATTTAGCTCGCCAAAACACATGAAAGTTAATGTATTGAGGTCACAGATCCGTCAACATTTTTTTTTTTTTTTTGTGGCTGCGCCATTTGAAGACTGTAGAACTACACCCCCGCAGAGAAAGCCTATATTAAGCAAAAATATGAACATATATGAGAAATGTGTATTTTTTTTTGTTATAATATTGATCATATAATGATTATTAATCATGTAGAATATCAATAAACCAAAATTAAAAACACCAAAAAAGACGGAAATATGATTTTTTTAATTTAAGACCAAATAAGTTTTGAAAAAGTAACTTTACAAAAAAAAAAGTTGTGTAACCTTTATTGTAGCCCACTCAATTTCCTTTAAGAATCTGTATCTATCTTTGTTGTACATAGATATTTGCATTTTTGACAATTTTTGAAAGAAAAATTGGAAATCGAAAAAACATGCTAATTTTTGAAGCTAGAATACTATAAACGGCTAGTCTGAGAAAATTTTGCTCAATGCAAATTTTGTAGGGAATTCGATTTCTTTAAAAAATATGTTCAGGTAAATGGTGTTTTACAACAATGGTTTGTCGTTTTTATACAAAATATGAGGTAGAGTCTGTAAAATCTAAACTAGCGATGATAGACCTCTAGACTATAATTTAAAAATCTGAAAAAATTTTTTTTTTCACCTTTCTTAAAAAGAAAATAAACATAATTTTTGAAAAAAAAACGAAATTTGGAATTTGGCCCAGTCTAATGTATAAAATAATTTTGTAATAGTTGTGCTAGGAAAATGTTAATAATAAAAAAAAATTAAAAACCACCCCAAACATTTTCTTCTGGCTGCGCCCTGCTTGATTCATTCTTAGATTACATACATGGGTGTTGCCACTTTTCGGTTTACAGTGTTGCCACTTATCTCAATAATTTTTTTTAATATTAAGCAAGATATGCCAATATGGGTATCAAATGAAAGGTATTTACGGAACCGCTTGACCGATTTGAATAAAATTTGCATATTTAGGCAGCGTCGAAGCCTAGGGTTGCCACCTAACTGCATTTTATTTATCCTTTGATATCTCGACCACTATTTCGGTTGTTGTATGATCCTTCCTAATTTTTTCCACTTGGGTGTTGCCACTTGCGGTGTGTTACGCGGTTGATACCTATTTGGTGTTATTGAAAATCTCTTTTGGAGAACTAATACTGTTGGTAGGTAAGATTTGGTGACAACATCGAGGAATACCGAGCAAGCTCGGTCACCCAGGCCCTAGAAAATTGTAGCAGATTATTTTAGTGGTTGAAGGAGTAATTTCAGCTAATTTTTGAAGTTGTATGCCTAGGTGCTCATAAAAACAAGCAAGCAAAAGTCTCATTCTCATTTGTTATTGTCATGCTTAAAATGCTTATTTTCCTACGCTTCGAATTTTGAAGAAGCAATATTTTGGGCTACCAGGCAAACATAACAATTGCCTTCCAAAACAAACGACCCCAAAAACTTTTATTTTGTCAAATTTAGTCTTCTTCTTCTTTTGTGATTGATGGTCAGACGATGGCAGGAATGATATTAGGTATTGCAAAAAAAAAAATGAGTTGATGACCGCCAGCGAGATTCGAACTCGCAATAAAAACCTACAAGGTAAGTTCGATAAAGTCGATAGAAATGGTAACAATTATGCCCGTTTTTCAAGTCCTTATACGAGTGGTTTCCTAAAATCCTCATATAACTCTGTTGAATTTTAGTGGCCCAACATGAATACTTCCAGAGACATGCAACATGTCCTGCCTAATGTGAGCTCACTGTCCCACCTTTAACACTCTCCTTCCTATATTTTTTCCCCTTCACACTATCTCCCTCCCTTTTTCTCTTCATTCCCCTCGTTCCTTCTACCAAGCCCCTCTTTCTCTGTATCCCGTTCGTATTGGCCCCTGTTAATTTAGGCATACATAATTCTACCCATGTACCAAATTTGAAGGAAAACGCACCATGTATAAGATATTTTCAAATGGATCGGTTCCCTGGTCCACTTCCAGGAAGTAAGAAATTGTGAATCTAAATCATTCTCGAATACACCTTATTCATGTTTCGTTATTTCTGAATTTAAGAAGTTAACTTCTTTCACGTGTACTGGCTACACGCGGTTTTTTTAACACTTTTTCAAGTTATTATTTTTCAGCACTATCGCACATGTTGTTTTAACATGAAGTTACTTTTTTACTGTTCTTACATGTAACATGGTTTCATTTGGACTTCGATATATTTCGATAAATTTATCGATAACTGAGTTATCGGTCAAAATATGATTGCCCAAAAACCTAAAAAATTTCCTACTATATGGGTATCAAACGAAAGGTGAAGGCCCCAGGTCTCTTTTGGACATCAACATATTTCGATAAATTTATCGATAACTGAGTTATCGGTCAAAATATGATTGCCCAAAAACCTAAAAAATTCCCTACAATATGGGTATCAAACGAAAGGAGAGGGCCCCAGGTTTCACTTGGACATCGACATATTTCGACAAATTTATCGATAACTGAGTTATCGGTCAAAATGTGGTTGCCCAAAAACCTTAAAATTTCCCTACAATATGGGTATCAAACAAAAGGTGAAGGCCCCAGGTCTCATTTGGACATCGACATAATTCGATAAATTTATCGATAACTGAGTTATCGGCCAAAATGTGGTTGCCCGAAAACCTTAAAATTTCCCTACAATATGGGTATCAAACGAAAGGTGAAGGCCCCTGGTTACATATTTCGATAAATTTACCGATAACTGAGTTATCGGTCAAAATGTGGTTGCCCGAAAACCTTAAAACTTCCCTACAATATGGGTATCAAACGAAAGGTGAAGGCCCCAGGTCTCATTTGGACATCGACATAATTCGATAAATTTATCGATAACTGAGTTATCGGTCAAAATGTAGTTGCCCGTAAACCTTAAAGTTTCCCTACAATATGGATATCAAATGAAAGGTGAAGGCCCCAGGTTTCATTAGGACATCGATATATTTCGATAAATTTATCGATAACTGAGTTATCCGTCAAAATGTAGTTGCCCGAAAACCTTAAAATTTCCCTACAATATGGGTATCAAACGGAAGGTGAAGGCCCCAGGTCTCATTTGGACTTCGATATATTTCGATAAATTTATCGATAACTGAGTTATCGGTCAAAATATGATTGCCCAAAAACCTAAAAAATGCCCTACAATATGGTTATGAAACGAAAGGTGAATGCCCCAGGTCTCATTTGGACTTCGATATATTTTGATAAATTGATCGATAACTGAGTTATAGGTCAAAATATGATTGCCCAAAAACCTAAAAAAAACCCTACAATATGGGTATCAAACGAAAAGTGAAGGCCCCAGGTTTCACTTGGACATCGACATATTTCGATAAATTTATCGATAACTGAGTTATCGGTGAAAATGTGGTTGCCCGAAAACCTTAAAATTTCCCTACAATTTGGGTATCAAACGAAAGGTGAAGGCCCCACGTCTCATTTGGACATCGACATATTTCGATAAATTTATCGATAACTGAGTTATCGGTCAAAATGTGGTTGCCCGAAAACCTTAAAATTTCCCTACAATATGGGTATCAAACGAAAGGTGAAGGCCCCATGTCTCATTTGGACATCGACATAATTCGATAAATTTATCGATAACTGAGTTATCGGTCAAAATGTGGTTGCCCGAAAACCTTAAAATTTCCCTACAATATGGGTATCAAACGAAAGGTGAACACCCCAGGTTACATATTTCGATAAATTTACCGATAACTGAGTTATCGGTCAAAATGTGGTTGTCCGAAAACCTTAAAATTTCCCTACAATATGGGTATCAAACGAAAGGTGAAGGCCCCAGGTCTCATTTGGACATCGACATAATTCGATACATTTATCGATAACTGAGTTATCGGTCAAAATGTAGTAAATTTATCGATAACTGAGTTATCGGTCAAAATGTAGTTGCCCGTAAACCTTAAGATTTCCCTACAATATGGATATCAAATGAAAGGTGAAGGCCCCAGGTTTCATTAGGACATCGATATATTTCGATAAATTTATCGATAAATTTATCGATAACTGAGTTATCCGTCAAAATGTAGTTGCCCGAAAACCTTAAAATTTCTCTACAATATGGGTATCAAACGAAAGGTGAAGGCCCCAGGTCTCATTTGGACATCAACATAATTCGATAAATTTATCGATAACTGAGTTATCGGTCAAAATGTTGTTGCCCGAAAACCTTAAAATTTCCCTACAATATGGGTATCAAACGAAAGGTGAAGGCCCCAGGTTTCATTTGGACATCGACATATTTCGATAAATTTACCGATAACTGAGTTATCGGTCAAAATGTGGTTGTCCGAAAACCTTAAAATTTACCTACAATATGGGTATCAAACGAAAGGTGAAGGCCCCAGGTTTCATTAGGACATCGATATATTTCGATAAATTTATCGATAAATTTATCGATAACTGAGTTATCCGTCAAAATGTAGTTGCCCGAAAACCTTAAAATTTCTCTACAATATGGGTATCAAACGAAAGGTGAAGGCCCCAGGTCTCATTTGGACATCAACATAATTCGATAAATTTATCGATAACTGAGTTATCGGTCAAAATGTAGTTGCCCGTAAACCTTAAGATTTCCCTACAATATGGATATCAAATGAAAGGTGAAGGCCCCAGGTTTCATTAGGACATCGATATATTTCGATAAATTTATCGATAACTGAGTTATCCGTCAAAATGTAGTTGCCCGAAAACCTTAAAATTTCCCCACAATATGGGTATCAAACGAAAGGTGAAGGCCCCAGGTCTCATTTGGACATCGACATAATTCGATAAATTTATCGATAACTGAGTTATCGGTCAAAATGTAGTTGCCCGTAAACCTTAAGATTTCCCTACAATATGGATATCAAATGAAAGGTGAAGGCCCCAGGTTTCATTAGGACATCGATATATTTCGATAAATTTATCGATAAATTTATCGATAACTGAGTTATCCGTCAAAATGTAGTTGCCCGAAAACCTTAAAATTTCTCTACAATATGGGTATCAAACGAAAGGTGAAGGCCCCAGGTCTCATTTGGACATCAACATAATTCGATAAATTTATCGATAACTGAGTTATCGGTCAAAATGTTGTTGCCCGAAAACCTTAAAATGTCCCTACAATATGGGTATCAAACGAAAGGTGAAGGCCCCAGGTTTCATTTGGACATCGACATATTTCGTTAAATTTACCGATAACTGAGTTATCGGTCAAAATGTGGTTGTCCGAAAACCTTAAAATTTACCTACAATATGGGTATCAAACGAAAGGTGAAGGCCCCAGGTCTCATTTGGACATCGACATAATTCGATAAATTTATCGATAACTGAGTTATCGGTCAAAATGTAGTTGCCCGAAAACCTTAAAATTTCCCTACAATATGGATATCAAATGAAAGGTGAAGGCCCCAGGTTTCATTAGGACATCGATATATTTCGATAAATTTATCGATAACTGAGTTATCCGTCAAAATGTAGTTGCCTGAAAACCTTAAAATTTCCCTACAATATGGCTATGAAACGAAAGGTGAATGCCCCAGGTCTCATTTGGACTTCGATATATTTCGATAAATTTATCGATAATTGAGTTATCGGTCAAAATATGATTGCCCAAAAACCTAAAAAATTCCCTACAATATGGCTATGAAACGAAAGGTGAATGCCCCAGGTCTCATTTGGACTTCGATATATTTTGATAAATTTATCGATAACTGAGTTATCGGTCAAAATATGATTGCCCAAAAACCTAAAAAAAAACCCTGCAATATGGGTATCAAACGAAAGGTGAAGGCCCCAGGTTTCACTTGGACATCGACATATTTCGATAAATTTATCGATAACTGAGTTATCGGTCAAAATGTGGTTGCCCGAAAACCTTAAAATTTCCCTACAATATGGGTATGAAACGAAAGGTGAAAGCCCCAGGTCTCATTTGGACATCGACATAATTCGATAAATTTATCGATAACTGAGTTATCGGTCAAAATGTGGTTGCCCGAAAACCTTAAAATTTCCCTGCAATATGGGTATCAAACGAAAGGTGAAGGCCCCAGGTTACATATTTCGATAAATTTACCGATAACTGAGTTATCGGTCAAAATGTGGTTGTCCGAAAACCTTAAAATTTCCCTACAATATGAGTATCAAACGAAAGGTGAAGGCCCCAGGTCTCATTTGGACATCGACATAATTCGATAAATTTATCGATAACTGAGTTATCGGTCAAATGTAGTTGGCCGTAAACCTTAAAATTTCCCTACAATATGGATATCAAATGAAAGGTGAAGGCCCCAGGTTTCATTAGGACAGCGATATATTTCGATAAATTTATCGATAACTGAGTTATCCGTCAAAATGTAGTTGCCCGAAAACCTTAAAATTTCCCTACAATATGGGTATCAAACGAAAGGTGAAGGCCCCAGGTTTCATTTGGACATCGACATATTTCGATAAATTTACCGGTAACTGAGTTATCGGTCAAAATGTGGTTGTCCGAAAACCTTAAAATTTACCTACAATATGGGTATCAAACGAAAGGTGAAGGCCCCAGGTCTCATTTGGACATCGACATAATTCGATAAATTTATCGATAACTGAGTTATCGATCAAAATGTAGTTGCCCGAAAACCTTAAAATTTCCACCCAATATAGGTATCAAACGAAAGGGGAAGGCCCCAGGTTTCATTTGGACTTCGAAAAATTTCGATAAATTTATCGATAACTGAGTTATTGGTCGAAATATGATTGCCCAAAAACCTAAAAAATTCCCTATAATATGGGTATCAAACGAAAGGTGAAGGCCCCAGGTTTCTTTTGGACTTCGATAAATTTCGATAAATTTATCGATAACTGAGTTATCGGTCAAAATATGATTGCCCAAAAACCTAAGAAATTCCCTACAATATGGGTATGAAACGAAAGTTGAAGGCCCCAGGTTTCATTTGGACATCGACATATTTCGATAAATTTATCGATAACTGAGTTATCGCTCAAAATGTGGTTGCCCGAAAACCTTAAAATTTCCCTACAATAGGGGTATCAAACGAAAGGGGAACGCCGCAGGTTTCATTTGGATTTCAATATATTTCGATAACTGAGTTATTGTCAAAATGTGAGGCCAAATACCTTAAAATTTCCTTACAATATGGGTATCAAACGAAAGTGGAGGCCCAGAGGTTTCGTTTGCACTGCGGTATACTTCGATATATTTATCGATTACTTCATAACACATTTAACTAAAAAGTAAAAAATAAATATAGTTTAAAGAGCGAAAACACACGCTTTTAAAGAATATTGCACTAAAAAGGTAAAAATAATTTAAATAAAAAACGAAGATTATGGAACAAAGCGGACCACGCTTTTCCACAATACTACTGTGTAGGGTTTTTAAAATTATTTTCAACTTTTTAGTTCAATGCTCTCTAAAAGCGTGAGTTTTAGGTTTTTAAACTATATTTATTTTAAACTAGCTGACCCGGCAGACGTTGTCCTGCCACAAATTTATTTCCCTCTCTGTTTCTCTAACCCGATCCCTATATCTATTTTAAACCATATCCCTATCTCCTTCATATAGGAGAAACCACGCCCCCTTTTTCTTATCCCCAGTTTTTTTGGAGGTGTCCGGGATTGATCTTATATAACTCCTCACAAAATTTCAGTGGTCTAACCTAAATACTTCTAGAGATATGGACTATGAAGTATTATATTCGTATGGGAGGTGCCACGCCCCCTTTATCGTTAACTCGAGTTTTTTGGGAGGTATTAGGGATCGATCACATATAAACCCTCACCAAATTTCAGTGGTCTAACATAAATACTTGCAGAGATATGGGCTATGAAATGTTTCCTTCGTATGGGAGGTGCCACGCCCCCTTTTTCTTTATCTCCAGTTTTTTTGGAGATTTCAGTGGTCTAAACTAAACACTTCCCGAGATATGGACTATGAAGTATTTCATTCGTATGGGAGGTGCCACGCCCCCCTTTTCGTTATCCCCAGTTTTTTTGGAGGTGGTAGGGATCGATCTCATATAACCCCTTACCAAATTTCAGTGGTCTAACATGAATACTTCCAGAGATATCGACTATGAAATATTTAATTTGTATGGGAGGTGCCACGCCCCCGTTTTCTTTATCCCCAGCTTTTTTTGGAGGTGGTAGGGGTTGATCTCATATAATCCCTTACCAAATTTCAGTGGTCTAACATGAATACTTCCAGAGATATCGACTATGAAGTATTTCATTCGTATGGGAGGTGCCACGCCCCCTTTTTGGTTAACCCCCAGTTTTATGGGTGAGAATGGTGTTGTTATTCTATAGGCCTGTACCGATTTCCAGGTCCCTACCTTAAACCCATTTAGAGATATTCACCTTGAAGAAGAATGTTTGTATGGGAGGTGCCACGCCCCCCTAATATTTTGTTCTGATTTTATAACATGACCTGCGCGTGGTAATAACAAATAAACCCCCTAAAGGAA
This sequence comes from Campiglossa producta, assembly GCA_964058755.1. NCBI lineage: Eukaryota > Metazoa > Arthropoda > Insecta > Diptera > Tephritidae > Campiglossa > Campiglossa producta. The sequence continues at coordinate 63,738,103 of CAXKVI010000001.1, forward strand.
GTATATGATTTGGTTCAGCCGTTTTCGAGTTTTAGCGTAACGCCTGAACACCATTTCATTTTTATATATATAGATTGTATGGGAGGTACCACGCCCCCTTTTTCGATAACCCCAAGTTTTATGGGTGAGAATGGTGTTGTTATCCTATAGCTCTATACCAATTTTCATGTTCCTACCTTAAACACTTTTGAAGATATTCACCTTGAAAAATTCAGTTTGTATGGGAGGTGCCACGCCCCCTTTTCCGGTTACCCCTTCTTTTATGTGTAAGAAGGCTTTTGATACCATATAGGTCTATACCAATTTTCAGGTCCCTACCTTGAACCCTTTCACAGATCTTCTGCTTAAAAAATTTGGTTTGTATGGGAGGTACCACGCCCCCTTATTGGATAACCCCCGGTTTTATAGGTGAGAGTGGTGCTGTTATCCTGTAGCTCTGTACCAATTTTCATGTTCCTACCTTAAACACTTTTGAAGATATTCAACTTGAAAAATTCAGTTTGTATGGGAGGTGCCACGCCCCCTTAATATTTTGTTCTGATTTTAAGACATGACCTGCGCGTGGTAATAACAAACAAATCCCCCAAAGGAAGTATTTCATTTGGTTCAGCCGTTTTCGAGTTTTAGCGTTACAATTATACACCATTTCATTTTTATATATATAGATGTTTGTATGGTGAACCCCCAGGGGGGTTCCAGGGGGTGTGCCACTGGCATCGGTGAGTCGGTCTCCAAAGTTAGTGGGGGTCGGCCATACATTTGGACTCGATTGGAGCACTCTAAATGGGTCAAAGTGGGATTTTTCAAAATTTGCCCCTACCCAAAAGTTCGACCCAAATTGGCGGACATCGGAATTCGTTTTAGAGGTATGGTTCCTTCGGCAAAGTTTCTTATTTTGATCCCTAGAATACGATTTTCACAGAGCAATGAGCGATTTTTAAATCGACCCGCCCTACTATACAATGTTGAAATAACACTTTACGTCCTTTTAAATTAACACGATCTATTATTTAAATTAACATGCTAAAAATCAAGGTCTGGAACCGAATAAAATAACGTTTCGGTTTCAGTCCTTGCTAAACATAAAATACCTCGTATTACATACATATTTTCAGGTAAGATCTTTCGTATAACAAATCTATCATGTTAATTTAATAGGTTGCTATTGTTTAATTAACACGATATATCATGTTAATTTAACACCTCGTATATAAAAAATTAATAATATTTGTACAGCATTAACAAGTGTTTTTATAAAAATACACATATATACAAGATAAACTAAATTTACCGGACTAGTATTTTTTGAGAAAGGTGGCTCTAGCTGGAGTACTATAAGCTTTACAAAACTAACTATATTCATTGTCGATGGGGGACTTCGTGACAAATAAGCGGTTCAAAAATAGTTGTCCACGCATACTAAATTTTGCGAGAAAAATCTAAAAGTCTCTTGGTAATTTTCTCAGGTAATTTTTCGAAAACACTTACCGTTTTTACCTTTAACCCCGAATAACTTTTTTAGCACACATGGGTTCGATGAGGAATTTTGAAGCTTTCTTTCTGACGGCGAACCTAAGCTCTCTACCAAAGTTTGGCTCTGAGGGAATTATTGTTATTTAACCACTATTTTTATGTCTATATTGACCGGACTATCATGCCATCTCTTGGAATAAAGAAGAAAATTTCAAATTAGAAGAATAGAAAGCAAAACAACACAATTTCGAAAATCTAATGACGCACAGTGAAATTTACAACAAAGCGAGATAAAAGTGTATGTCATATCAATTAGCCAGAGTACATAAAAAAATTTTTTAAGTGAATATGTTGTATTGTGATAAAAGGGATGGTGATGCCTAATTTCCTTTACGTGCCATAAGTGTGTATAAGTAAAGGCACTCAATATCGAAGTACTCAAAAGTGATATCATTCTAGTAAATGCCTTCATGATAACATCATATTATCTGCCACTCTTAAAGGTGTTTCACCCCATTTTTAGATACACCTCTTTAGTATCATAGACAGAGTAATAAATCAGTTACCCAAAACCCATACTTTCATTAATTATCTCAAGAAAATTGTATGCAACACCAGTCCAACGACTTACGATTTGGACACTGTACTGTGAAAGGCTATTTTTCTTAGTTTGTGTGTGTGTGCAACTGCTTTTAGATCTAATATTTTCCCAGTTGCTGTTGTTGAAATGATAAAGTGGCATTACCCAATCATTTTTCGAAGGCGAATCAAGGAAAACCACGTAAATAAAATTCGAAACACTTATTTCTTATTTTTTTGCGTATACACATCATCGTCTTCGTTAATATAATTCTGGCTTATATAGAAAAAGTTAAACAAACAAAATAATAAGTTGACACGCTTCAAAACATCGAAGAGATTAAGGCCGAGTTTCTCTTCAATTTAATTGTATCTTAGAAATCTTAGAAATTGGCGGGACATACATGTTTTATGCGGACTCCCAACGGCAGATGAATTTACACTCGGATAAGTTGCCAACCACAGCCGATAGACGACCCCGTTTTAAAAAACCTAGAAATGTGCAACAGAGAACCACATCATATATAATCGAAAATATTATAATACGGAATTTAAACTTTTAGTCCGAGAACAGTGTGTTGATGCAATCAACATAAGGGGTTGTATTATAAAACTGGGCCGAGGATTGAATTGTATGTGTTACAGGTTTCAATCTTTTGAGTTTGCATTTATTTTCACGAGCGATAAAAGTATGTCCTTTTTAGGGATTGTCGTTGCACTTAATAATCAATTCCCATCCCGACTATTAAAAATCAGTAGATTTGGCTAAGGTACCACCTACCATAGTAACAAATTAATTCCTTGTAAAAGCTCGAAAACGTGTAGCGTCAAAATGACTTTGATATAAGAAATGTTTGAAATCAAATTTATCAATGTAAACTATTTTGGGTTCGATTAACCGTATTTTTCGAAAACTGTGGATCCCACATCTCTAGTACTTATGCTTACTTTCAGCCTCTGTGACTTGGAAAGAAAAACTGTGAAGACAACCGGAGAAAAAGCTGCAACATCAACAAGAAAGCGAGAAAATTCTTAGCCAATGACTGCGACAGACATGGTAGGCAGGAAAATGTATTTTCACGATAGAAATGATGAATGACATTGTAAATTATCTACCGCTGATGTTGATGGAACCAGTTAGGGTGACTTTAGGTGGGTGCTATGATAAGGTGGTTGTTTATCTCACTACATATTCATGGACTTACTTACATATACATATACAGCATTTATATATGGGTGTTTCCAGCGTTACGGACGTTCCATGCTGGCACACTATTTTAAGTATAAAACCTATAGTAAGTTTTTTTTCTAGAGATGACACATTACCACTGAAGAAGCGTTTAAACATACCTCATATTTGAGGTCATTTAAGATTTCCTTAAAGTTTTACGAATTGGTTCGTGCTACAAAAAAATGGTGCATACACGATTAAAAGAGGAATAAACAAAGACTTATAGGTTAGGTTCAAGTGGCTGCCGCAGAGGCACACCTAGGCCAGTATTAAAAGGCCCGTTGTGATACCACCAACACTAGGAAAATCAGTTACGGGACCCTGTCATATGGAAAATCCCTGTATTATCGGGATTCTCCACATAGCATAATCTCGGGACTGACGCTCCTAAACCGGCACCGTTACTCCTCCTCGAACCATTTAGATGACTTTATGAAGGCCATTAAGTCCTTTATATCCAGCTCCGTGACCTGGCGTTCGCTACCCAGGAAGGGAACTCCCAAACAGCGGATTCTCGCGCCACTTAAAGCCGGGCAGTTGGAGATGAGGTGCTCCACTGTTTCCTCCTCCTCGTCATCTTTGCAACTCCTACAGCATCGTCGGTAGGGCACACCTAGCCTCTCTGCGTGCCTACCAATAAGGCAGTTAATACACCCATTCCCTGCAAAAATCGTTGGATTATGTGTTCCAATTTTTTGATAATGGAGAACTCCAATAGTAATCGTTTGTATACCTCATCGGACCTCGTTCAGATTTTTGAAAGTCGATCATTGCTCGTGCCTTATCGACGAAAATTACGACACTATCGCTCTGGCAGTATATACTCCAAGGAGTAACAACATTGGAGTACATTGCAAAGTACTCTCACGGTAGGTACTCCATGGAGTAGCAGAAACAAAGCGAAGGTTGGAGTAGGTGGTCCAGTCCTAGGACATCGCAATGTTAATTGGAGCACAATTTTTATATGAAAAAGTATTACATTTGGACTACTCTGATGCTCCAATTGGAGTACTCTTTGGATAGGAAATTGAGTACTCTCAATTTTTGCAGGGTTAATATGGAGATTTCTTTTCTCCTTAAGGCATAAATGTGTCTTGATCTTTTATGATCCCATTTCGGCCAGGTTTGTTTGGATATCCGGCATCCTGGAGATTGCAGCCATCTTTCGTTGGATTGGCGGATTGCGTACTCTTTCAGCATTAGCTTGCATGTGGCAAACGGCATACCTAAGCGCTCTTTATCCCGAAGAACCTGCTTGGTCGTGCCCTACCTCGCAAGTTCGTCTGCCCTACAATTTCCCTCAATGTATCTATGTCCAGGGACCCAGGTGAGGTTCACGCGGTTCTGTTGGGCCATCTCTTGTAGAGATCGACGACAGCTGAGCGTCAGTTCAGAGTTGAACGAGTAAGAGCCAAGGGATTTGATGGCCGCTTGGCAGTCGCTGAGAATAACAATATCCTGTCCGATAGTGTGTTGACCTACCCCAGCCGCGGCGTCCATGATTGCTGAAACTTCAGCCTGGAAGACACTGCAGTGATCAGGTAGTCTGAAGGAAAGCTCAAGGTTCAGATCCTTTGAATAAACCCCTCCTCCAACTCCGCCGTCTAACTTAGAGCCGTCGGTATAAATGGAAGTGCCGCCATAAGTGGGGGACACCGATCAGTCCAGATCCATTTGCACATTTTTCGCCAATGGCTCTTTTGCACGTGTAGAGTGCAATACACGCATTCTTCTGGCGCTGAAAAACATTCTCCTTCCAGGTTAGTTTTGTATCCAGAACTGTGCCTAGGAACTTGGCTTTGTTAGCCAAGTTCAGGCGCACGCCATTCAGTTTTGGTAGGTTTAATGGTGGTGGACTTTCGACGTGTTTATGAGTTGTGCGGGAATAATCCCGTCTGACCCAGCAGCCTTGAAAGGTTCGAAGCTTTGGTACCATTTTACAAGACGGTTCAATGGGTAATGGTGGTCCCAAATTATCAAAAGACGCGTCTTGACTCCAGTATCAATAATCAGAAAGCGGAAATTAAAAAACTTATTTCTGTGAAAAGTTATTGGCAAAAAACCAAAAAATTACCAAAAATCGGTCCAAAAACGGGGGCGTAATCCATACTTTTTATGTGCAGAACACCTTTCCGAGTTGGCGGCCTTCGGGCGCGTTTATAAAAAATAACCCTGGGCTTCGCCATGCCAAGTCCGGGTGGTTGCCTGAACCGTGGCAACATGCCACAACAACCACAGGAAAACTTGCAACTTTGATTGCAAATATCTCTTCACAGAAATAAAATTTTTAATTTCCGCTTTCGGATTATGGAAACTGGGGTTAAGACGCGTATTTTGATACCAACAGCAATAATTTTGGACCACCATTAACCATTGAACCGTCTTCTAAAATGGTACCGAAGCTTTTAACTGTCCACCTAAGCCTTACCTCCGTGATGGGTATATTTATAGCCAGGTTTGCTGTAGGTGCTAAGGGTTCCTCATGGAAGTTCCCTGGAAAGAAAGAATTCAAGAGCAGCTCTAGGGTTCCCCCTCCGTGCTGGTCCAAGATCCGTCAGGTTTGCGCAAATAGCTTGTGGCTGTTTGAGTTTTCAAGACCACTCGTCTAAGTCTCGCTGTATCGTCCATTTTCGACCCCAGTGCAGAAATTTCTCCTAGATACCCTCTTCGCCTGGCTCAGATCTTTTTTTAGACCCTAAGTTTAACTTTATACTCGAGCCATTGGTCTCCGTGCCAAGGCTCTTGGCCTAATTAAATTGTGTCCTACATGATTTGCGGAACGAGTCCAGTACCCCGTTTCTGTAAAAAATAGACAAAATTATCGACTTTAATGTTGTCACACTCGACTCGATTCAAAATTCAAAAAAAAAAAAAAATGCTGTCACTACCTCAAAAGCAAGTGAGAAAATAAATCGACAAAAGAAATTTTTTTACAGAAACAAAAAAATTAGTTTGACGTCAATATGATCGATCGAATTGAGTTACAGAAACGCAGTACAGCCTTATACTGCATTAACATTATATTTATAGAGAAGTTTTTATTGGACAAATATCGGTTATAATTTTGTTCGGACGTTCCATTTTTTGTTCTTAAAGAAAACCGGATCTTTTTTTACAACAAAAAAAATATCGACCACATATTTTATTGCAGTTACCTCGCTTAAGCGTAAATTTACATTTCTTGCAAATTCTGAACACCAAAACGATTGACATACATATGTGGATCGTGCCAAGGTATGCCGCGCTGGGAACATAGTTTTAAAAATTTAAGTATGGGTTTTTGTAGTGGCAAGTTTTCGAGATATAGGTAATTTTGTGTTTTTTCAGGTATCACTTCATTCAAAACTTCTTTTCGGTAACGATACAAAAGAGATGGACGCAAGCGATACCTTGTTCGAAAGGAAATTAAAATACGCTTCCAACGACGTATAATATGTAGGGATGGACCAAACTATCGCTGAGCAATAGCTGGTCAAATTCGAAGTTGAGTCGAATTTTTACGATTTTTGAAAAAAATTTTGATTTTAAATAAGGTTTTTTTTTAAGCGAAATTGTAAAAATTAGGAACTTTTTCTGAAATTTGTGTACATAATAGCAAACACTTTAAGCATAATATTACCAAGATCTAGGAAAAACTGAGTTTTTGGCGATTTTTTTGTAAATTTCAACATTTCTAAAATTAACTGAAATGTAAGATATTCAAAAAAATTCGTGGTGTCAATCATTACTAAGCAAATAGAGTCCAAATCAATCGTTTTTAGAATTTTTATCGGTCTGTCTGTCTATTTTTCTTTCCGGCTGTCTGTCTTTCTGTCTATATGTTTGTGGACGTATCACTAGAAAACTACTGAATAGAATTACTTTCACTGTTGTATTAGGAGACGTTTTACTTGAAATTTAAGGTATCCTTTATTTTGATAACTCGACCGGTTTCAGAGTTATCGACCAATATACGCGTATTGTACGAACACATGTTTGGTTACCCCTGCTCCAGCTATTGCTCACCGATGGTTTGGTCCATCCCTACATATTATACGTCGTTGGAACCGTATTTTGATTTCTTTTCGAACAAGGTATCGCTTGCGTCCATCGCTTTTGTATCGTTGCCGAAAAGAACTTTTGAATGAAGTGATACCTGAGAAAAAACACAAAATTACCGATATCTCGAAAAATTGCCCATACAAAAACCCATACCAAAATTTTTAAAACAGCTCGGCATGCGTTGGCGTGATCCACATATGTATGGATATCTCGAAAACTTGCCCATACAAAATTTTTTAAAACAGCTCGGCATACCAATGTCAATTCACCCATATACATACATGAAAATCTTGGATTTTTTTTTTCAAATTAATTATTTGTAAACTACTGTGATCATCAGGCAAAGAATGCGAAGATATGTGAAAATTTCGCTGTTATTTTTTAATTTGGGGTTTTTTAGATTAAATATTAATGTTACAAAAAACTAATACAGAGCAACATTGTTCATCCGATATGTCACTAGAATATTTGTGAATAAAAGGTATGTTTCTTGAAAAACCCAGCAAAGAACTGTCAGCAGAAGAGAGTCTTGTAAAAAGCTGTCAAAATCTCATTTCTGCTCATTTTTCGTCGAACAGGAATCAGTAGAAACTTGCAGACAAAATAGCTGTTACGTTTCTGATTGGCTAACAATTTGAATTTACATTTTTTGTTGTTGTTGATCAGCTGTTCCCATAGTACAAATAAGAAGGTAATGCCACTGTCAAAAATTCGTTGCTGTTGCTCACCACCTGACATTTAAAGAGATCATGACATTTCATGCTACCAATTATTCGTGCCGAAAATCCTCCTTTTTCTGTAATATACAAATAAATATTGACAAATAAAAAGATTTTTCAAAACAATTTTTTTCTGCTTGTGGAAAAACAAAAAAATTAAAAAAAAAAAAAACAAATTAAAAAATAAAATGAGTTGCTTATTTTCGCATTGCGCGAACAAACGACGTCTAAGAAAAAGTGAATGTATAAATTTTTTCAAGTTTCCAACAATTCCCCACATTCGAGGGAAGTGGTTGCAGGCATGCGAAATTCTCGAAGGCGACTTGTCCAAAGTGCCTTATGTGTGTTCATCACACCCTACGAGTGATGAAATTTTAGAGCGAGATCCCAGGGCCGCCAGATATCACTTATTTTCTGATGGATGAAACCAATACTGCTGGATAGTCCTCCCCGAATCTAGAACGAATGTGAATATTTCAAAGCTGTACCTAGGTCTCGGGCCTGGAAATCGGGGGTCAAAGTTGCAAAAAAATTACCCTAACTTCCCTTATTTTCTGATGGATGATTTTCACATATTTGTCGTAGATTACCACCTCGCTTCAGTATTAAGTGTTGTTAGACCCGCACCATGGTCTAGGCTCCAGCCAGACACCCCAAGCTCGCGGATTTTCCTATGGAAATTAATTCCGTTTTAACAATTTAACGGATTTGGCCCACTTTGGCTGCTTTTAAGTACTCAATTTTTTCCCATTTTTTGTGAAACAATCACTGAGAGAAATGCATTGAATGTTGTGACAATATCGCAATTGATAGCGATGAGTTTGATGCAATATTCATTCAGAATGAGCGAGTTATCAAATATTATTAGCTCCCAATAAAAAGTAAAATGACATGTCAATCATATCGAAATTATGTACTATTTTCTATATTTATGGATAGAATGGTAATATATTTGAACGGCACGTCAATATATATGGGCGTGGTATGAATTTCTATTGTCGGTATATCCATATCCATATTTACTGCAAAGTAATAATGGTAGAGACAGCGCATTAATATATATTGTCGAAATGTAAATTTTTCTGGAACGCATAATCATAATAGTTCAACAATTTTTACTATGGATTTTCTAACAATATTACAACTTGTTGGAGCGTTTTTTTAATTCAAAATTTTTTGAATTTCTTATGATTGAACCTTTTTCTAAAAATTTTATAAAATGCCATAGCCGAATGGTAGAATACTGGGCTAACGTGCGAGAGGAGCAGGGTTCGAAACATACTGAAGCCAGATGTTAAATTATATAAAATTTTGTTTTTTTAAACTATTTAGAATTTATCAATAGTTTATATGGATACCATTTCAATAGTGATTTATCAAAAAAGCATTGATGAAACATACATATTCATTGATGGGACAGAATTATCAATTTTTATTTAATGTGATATCAATAATTATGGATGTTCCATCCATAGATTTCCCTCCGTGATGCCCTCAAGTATTATCAAGCATTTTAGACATCGTCCCATCAGCCAGACACCTCAAAGTTCGGGAACTTTTCTGTTCCTATTACTTCGCTTTCTCTTGCTTTTTCAGCTTTGGGGTGTCTGGCTGAAGTTTTTTCCATGAGACGAAGGCTAAAAATGCCTGATACTACTTACGGGTAGTATTCTGTGACACGTGTGTAAAGATCCGCTATTTAAAAGCAGCCAAAGTGGGACCAACCCGCTCAAACATGTGAAAGCGCAGTAAGAATTAGGGAAATTCCTCAGTTTTGGGGTGTCTGGCTGAAGTTTTTGTCATGGGGCGAAGTCTACAAATATCTGATACCACTTCAGCGTAGTCTTCTACGACACATGTGGAAAGATCTGCCCTTTAAATGTAGCCAAAGTTGGACCAACCTGCTTAAACAAGTGAAAGCGCAGTAAGAATTAGGAAAATTCCTCAGCTTTGAGGTGTCTAATCTAATCTTGGCTTGCGTCATAATGACGCTTAACCGCCTAGGTGATTTTTTTTAGCGATAACTGACGCCAATTGGAAACCCCAAGGGAATTCAAGTCATCCTCCACCTGTTGTTTCCATCTCAGTCGAGTTCTCCCCCTTCCTCTGCTGCCGAATTCGGGTGTCGATAGGAAAACTTTCTGTGCTGGTGCTTCTTTGTCCATTCGCATAATATGACCCAGCCAGCGGAGCCTTTGGGCCTTAATCCGCTGAACTATGGTCAGGTCTGCGTAAAGCTCGTACAGCTCACGGGAAGGACCATAAATCTTTCGGAGAACTTTTCTCTCAAATACTCCAAGGGCCATCTCATCTTCTCTTGACACTGTCCATGATTCCGAGCCATACATCAGGACCTGTATGATGACTTATAGAGCGTGATCTTTGTTTGTCGAGAGAGGACTTTACTTATCAATTGCCTACTTAGTCCAAAGTAACACTTGGGTGACTCTCCGTTGGATTTCTAGACTGATATTATTTTCGGTGTTAATGCTGGTTCCTAAATAGATGAAGTCTCTCACCGTTTCAAACTTGTAGCTATCAACGGTGACTTGGCTGCCAAGGCGCAGGTGCGCCGACTCTTGCTTTGATGACAGCAGATACTTCGTCTTGTCCTCGTTCACCGCAAGACCCACTTTTTTCGCTTCCTTATCCAACCCAGAGAAAGCAGCGCTGTTAAGGCCAATGATATCAATATCATCGGCATACGCCAGCAACTGCACGCTCTTGTAAAAGATTGTGCCATTGCGGTTTAGCTCTGCTGCTCGAATTATCTTCTCTAGCATCAGGTTAAAGAAATCGCACGAAAGGGAGTCGCCCTGTCTGAAGTCTAGTTTGGTTTCAAATGGCTCAGAGAGGCCCTTCCCGATTCTGACGGCGCTGTTGGTTTTGCTCAACGTAATTTGGCAAAGCCGTATAAGCTTTGCAGGGAAGTCAAATTCAGACATGGCGGCATACAGGCAACTCCTTTTTGCGCTGTCAAAAGCGGCTTTAAAATCGACAAAGAGATGGTGTCTGTCGATTCTTTTATCATGGGTCTTCTCCAGGATTTGGCGTATCGTGAAAATCTGGTCGATGGTAGACTTACCAGGTCTAAAGCCACACTGATAAGGTCCAATCAATTTGTCTACGATGGGCTTCAGTCTTTCACACAATACGCTAGAAAGAACCTTATATGCGATATTAAGAAGACTGATTCCGCGGTAGTTGGTGGGGTTAGCGGGATCGCCCTTCTTGTAGATTGGGCAGAGCATACTTAAATTCCAATCTGTAGGCATGCACTCATCTGACCATATTTTGCATAAGAGCTGATGCATGCTTTTTACCAGCTCTTCGCCTCCGTGTTTGAACAGCTCGGCGGGTAGTCCGTCTTTCCCAGGCGATTTGTTGTTTTTGAGCCGGGATATAGCTATCTTCACTTCATCATAGTCAGGTGGTGGGACGACTTTTCCATCGTCAGGGATTGGGGTATCGGGTTCGACGTCTCCCTCGCAATTTAGCAGTGAGGAGAAGTGCTCCCTCCATAATTTAAGTATATACTGTACGTCGGTTACCAGGTCGCCATTATTGTCCTTACAAGAATTTGCCCCGGTCTTTAAACCTTCCGTCATCCGCCAGATCTTTTCATAGAATTTTCGGGCATCATTCCTGTCAGCCAGCATCTCAAGCTCCTCACACTCACGCCTTTCGGCTTCACGTTTCTTTTTTCTGAAAAGGCGTCTCTCTTCCTTTCGGCTCACTATAGCGTTGCCATACACTGCGGGTTGCGCCCATTCGCAACGTCTCCCTGTATGCAGCGTCCTTTTTGTCCGAGGCAGTGCTACATTCCTCATCGTACCAGTCGTTCTTGCGGGCTCGCTGAAACCCTGTAGTGGCCTCAGCGGCGGTACGTAATGAGTTAGAGATATGCTTCCATTGCTCGGTAACATCGTTAGGTCGAGGATTGCTCTCTGATAGCAGGTGTGAGAGTAGAGTGGAGAAGTTATCAGCTGTCTGTGTCGTGCGCAGCTTCTCGACGTCAAACTTTCCTTCCGTTACTGTGCGCACTTTCTTCGCTACACAGAGGCGTGTGCGTATCTTGGCTGCAACAAGATAATGGTCCGAGTCGATATTGGGACCACGTAGAGTACGCACGTCCAGAACGGTGGAGCTGTGTCTGCCGTCAATCATGACATGATCAATCTGGTTTCTAGTTCTTTGATCAGGGGACAGCCATGCGGCTTGGTGTCTGGTTGAAGTTTTTGTCACGGGGCGAAGTCCAAAAATGACTGATACTAATCAAGGGTAGTGTTGTACGACACATGTGTAACGATCCAAAATTTAAAAGCAGCCAAAGTTGTTTAAACCCGCTTAAACATGTCTAAGCGCATTAAAAATGATGAAAAGTCCCCGTGATTTGGAGTGTCTGGCTCAAGTTTTTTTCAAGGGATGAAGTCTGGAAATGCCTGATACTACTTAGGAATAGTGTCTTTCGACACATGTGCAAAGATCCGCCATTTAAACATAACCAAAGTTGAACAAACTCGCTTAAACAAGTGAAATCGCTGTAAGAATTACAAAAATTCCCGAGTTTTGAGGTATCTGGCTGAAGCTTTTGCCATGGGACGAAGGCTTAAAATACATGATACTACTTGAGGGTAGTGTCCTACGACACATGTGTAAAGATCCGTCATTTAAAACCAGTAAAAGTTGGACACACTTGATTGAACAAGAGAAAGCGAAGTAATAGGAACAGAAAAGATCCCGAACTTTGAGGTGTCTGGTTGAATTTTTTGTCATGGGATGATGTCTGGAAATGCCTGATTCTACTTAAAGGTAGTGCTCTGTGACACGTGTGTAAATATCCGCTACTTAAAGGTAGCCTAAGTGGGACCAACCCGCTCAAACATGTGAAAGCGTAGTAAAAATTATTAAAATTCCCCAGTTTTGTGGTGTCTGGCTGAAGTTTTTACCATAGGACGATGTCTAAAAGTGCTTGATAATTACAGTGACCATACATTTTTTTGGAAAAAACTGAACATTTTTTACTCAAGGCTTGGTATTACCTTCACTTGAAAATTTCGCTATCCGTCTATCAGCTATTTGGGGTTAAACTCTCAATGTTTGGAATAAAAAAGTGTTTTTCATGGTGTAATGACCTCTTTGCAGTAAAAAATGTTGCCAGCATCTGTGAAACATTGAAATTGCAATCTCAAATAATTTCAACCAAAGTGCATCAAAGTCATTTTTTAAGTATATTTTTCCGTTTTGTGAATAGTATTTAAAACCTACCATAACCACAGTTGTCGTTTTGGCCGAAATCAAAGAGAATATATCAACAAGAGCCACCACTCGTTATGAAAGCAACGAAAAAGATGGATGCCGTTTTCTTACAGGGTTTCGGTAATTTCGATATAAATATGTTATTGTCTAATCAAAACAAAATGTGTAAAAGAAAATAGACGAGAAATGAAATAACACAAAAGTCGAAACAAAAATTTACCAGCTGTCGAATTTACAAAACTGAGGAAAACAAAATTACCGAAACCCTGAAAGAAAACGGCATCCATCTTTTTCCTTGCATTTATAACGAGTCACGGCTCTTGTTGATATATTCTCTTTGCCAAAATGTACCATTTTTGGTACGAATTTTTTTTTCGGGTACGGAACTTCCAATTTTGGTACGTTTTTGCCATTTTAACGTACTAAATTTTTGATTTCGCTGAAGCACTTGACCGCGTTAAACATAAACTAAATTATTTTTAAAATATTTTGAAAGATTTTAATTTTTTCATAAATTTTTGAAATTATTGAACAAACTAACTTTACAGAGCTACTCATTACATTTGTTAAAAAAGGTTGCCGGCACAAAAAAGCAGAACAAAAACAGAACATTTGCTTAAAAACAGAACATTTCTATTACTTTCCTTAGAAAAAAAAAAAACGCAGAACATGCTCCTTAAAAAAAGAACTGTTCTGCCAAAAACAGAACGGATGATCACCGTATTGATAATACTTGAGGGCAGTGTTCTACAAAAAATGTGGAAAAATTGGTAGTTAATTTCCATAGGAAAATCCGCGAGCTTGGGGTGTCTGGCTGGAGCCTAGACCATGGTACTGGTCTAACAACACCTTATACTGACGCGGGGTGGTAATCTACGACAAATATGTGAAAATCAGGGGCGCAGCCAGAAGAAAATGTTTGGGGTGGTTCTTAATTTTTTTTTATTAATATTTTCCTAGCACAACTATTTACAAAATTATTTTATAGCGCCAGTCAGGAGTAGCGTAAAGAAAGCATTTAAAAAAGATAATTATACACATATACATTAGACTGGGCCAAAAACTCAAAACTTCTTTTTTTTCAAAAATTATACTGATTTTCTTTTTAAGAAAGGTGAAAACAAATTACTGTAATTTTTTCAGATTTTTAAATTAAAGTCTAGAGGTCTATCATCGCTAGTTTAGATTTTACAGACTCATATTTGGTATAAAAACTACATACCATTGTTGTAAAACACCATTTACCTGAACATATTTTTTAAGGAAATCGAATTCCCTACAAAATTTGCATCGAGCAAAATTTTCTCAGACTAGCCGTTTTCTAGTATTCTAGCTTCAAAAATAGCCTGTTTTTTCGATTTCCCATTTTTCTTTCAAAAATTGTCAAAAATGCAAATAACCATGTACAACAAAGATAGATACAGATTCTTAAAGGAAATTGAGTGGGCTACAAAAAAGGTTACACAACTTTTTTTTTGTAAAGTTACTTTTTCAAAACTTATTTGGTCTTAAATTAAAAAAAAAATCATATTTCCGTCTTTTTTTGGTGTTTTTGATCCAACTTTTTTCTTAATTTTGGTGTATTGATATTCTACATGATTAATTATCATTATATTATCAATATTATAACAAAAAAATACACATTTCTCATATACGTTCAAACATATTTTTGCTTAATATAGGCTTTCTCTGCGGGGGTGTAGTTCTACAGTCTTCAAATGGCGCAGCCATGTGTTTTGGCGAGCTAAGTCCAAATCCGTGATCAGAAGTAGCCTAACAGGTCGCAGTTCTTCACTAACCTTCACAAAATAATATTGGACTTTTTTGCACGGTTAGGGCCGAACCTCGGGCCCGTTGTTAAATTCTGATATCGAATTCGGATTCAGCATCCAATTTCCCTTAAGAATATGTATTTAGATTTATTCGATGTTTATTTTTTCATGTTTCGCAAATTTTCAAACCAAAATCGGAAATTCTGAGAAAATTTCAGTCTAGGTAGCTTTTGTAGGGAATTCAATTTCCTACAAAAATATGTTCAGGTAAATGGTGTTTTTCAACAATGATTTGTCATTTTTATACCAAATTGGAGGTTAAGTCTGTAAAACCTGAAAAATTACAGTAATTTTTTTTACCTTTCTTAAAAAGAAAATCAATATAAGTTTTGCAAAAAAAAAACGAAATTTGGAATTTTCGGTCCAGTCTAATATACATATATACTAGAGTGGTTCAAAAAATTTTTTTTTTGGAAAATCTAAAACGCTACCCCGAAATATGGTTCCTTGTGACAAAAAAAGAGGATGCTATTTTTTTTTTTTTTTAAGGTGCTTTAGAGGTCGCGCTACTCGGTTTTATAAAAAAAATGAGATGCTTGCAAATTTAATTTAATTTTAACATGTTTAAGTGCAGTAAAAATTTGGGTTTTTGTGTGTTGTTATTCTGTTTTCATTGACGAATATTCCTGCAATTCAATAGCCTTCTCGGATGACTAGAAAGTGTTTAACTCCTGAAAGTATATTTCGAAATTGAAAACGGTGCAACTAAAACGCCTACACTGATCTCATTGCGCATTGGTTTTTTGGATATACTTCGCATCTAGAAGGTTTATGACATCGCTGATTATGAATCCGATGTCAGTTTTTTTTAATTCAAAATGTCGGGTCCAATATGGCGGTGATTTTTTTGAAAACTAATTGGATTTTATTGAAACTTGGTACTCAGGGGTTTATGCGTTGTCTGATTACGAATCCAATATCGGTTTTTTTAATATCAAAATGGTGGATCCAATATGGCGGTGCATTTTTGAAAACTAATTTGACTGTGTGAAACTCGTCACTTATGGATTTATGACATCGATTTATATGAACTAGTATCGCTTGTGATCGAAAATTCGACCAATAAAAACTTTTGAGGGTCGAAGGGTCGCTAGCCCCGTACACCCATCCTTAAAATTCGGCGACGCCCCTGAAAATATATCGTCAGTTTTTTCAATTTCCTTTCCATCAGTGCATATTTCATTTATATATATTAATATATAATGTATAAGATGCCAGTTTTGCCAAACATGCATAGGAATCCGATGTCAATAAATACGCCACACACAGAAAAATTTCTTACATTTTTAGTTAACATGATTCATGTTAAATCAACATGAACACCTCTTGTACGTAAAATAAAAACAATTTCGGAAAATCAACACGAACATTTTAACATGAAGCGTATGGTTAAAATAACATGAAGTACTTCTGCATAAGAATTACATTAGTGTGTATCCCTTACACTATATTCGGTTTGTTTTAACATGAACAAGTGTTGTTTTCGACTGCCATCTGTTCCCCAACATTTTAATTACATTAGTGTGTATCCCTTACACTATATTCGGTTTGTTTTAACTTGAACAAGTGTTGTTTTCGAGCATCATCTGTTCCCCATCAAAGCTTGTGAACAGAATTGTTCTCAAAAGAAAAGAATTTAAGTCAGTGTGTAGATACCGACTTGATGAAAAGATATTATAAATAATTAATATATTGTGAAATTTATAGTTTCTTAACTTGCGAATAAGTTGTGAAGTTTTGCAAAAAGTTTTGGGTAAGTAATTTGTGTTGTTTTTCATATTTTGTAAACGTTTCCTGCTAAAACACGTCCAAAGATGTCGGGGTAGGTTAAAAACAACGAGCACTATACATAAATACCATGGAAACGCTTTAGGATTAGGGATACCGGGTAGAAAAGGCGTCGTTTGATACTTATCCCTACATTAATTGGACGTGTGCTACCAGTTTTACAATCGCTTGGATAATTTAAAGAGCTTTCAATGAAACAATTTTTATTTAATTTTCAGATTGGGGCTTGTTGTTGCTGTTTTCGATGCAGAAGTTGCCAATGATTGCATTAAAATAATAATATGTATATGTATGTACATATGTGTACTTTTATTATTTAACATGCTGATCGTGTTAATTTAACATGATGATCGTGTTAATTTAACATGATAGATCGTGTTAATTTAACATGATGATCGTGTTAATTTAACATGATGATCGTGTTAATTTAACATGATAGATCGTGTTAATTTAACATGATGATCTAGTTACCCCGAAACGGGTTGTGCGCTGGGTTTGGGACCCGCCACGTAAAAAACTTAATTCCAATGAAAAAATATACAAAGCCTCGGATGAGAACCCCCTTTAATGTTGACGACCCGGCAAAACGAATAAGGCATAACGATTTGGATATTAGGGCATGTACCGGGAATGTCCGGACCCTTTCAAGGGACGGTACCGCTGCCCGACTGGTTGATGTCCTCGTAGGCGCAAAGGCCGACATCACCGCCCTGCAGGAAATGCGATGGACGGGGCAAGGAAAGACGACCATCGGTCCTTGTGAAGTATACTACAGTGGCCAGACACGCGGCAAAGCGCGTGGTGTAGGATTCGTGGTGGGAAAGAGACTTCGCCGCCAAGTATTAGCGTTCACTCCTGTGAACGAGCGTCTCGCCGCGATCCGCATCAAGGCGAGGTTTTTCAACATAACATTTATCTGCGCCTATGCGCCGACTGAGGAGATGGACGACGCAGAGAAGGACTCCTTCTACGATAAACTTGAACAGACTTATGATCGCTGCCCACAGCATGATATCAAAATCGTGCTCGGCGACTTTAATGCCAAGGTGGGCAAGGAAGGAGTCTTTGGTCCCACAGTTGGAAAATTCAGTCTCCACGATATAACATCCCCCAACGGCACTAGTTTGATTGACTTCGCCGCTGCTCGCAATATGGTCATCAGTAGTACCAGGTTCCAGCATAAGCGAATACACCAAGCCACATGGCTGTCCCCTGATCAAAGAACTAGAAACCAGATTGATCATGTCTTGATTGACGGCAGACATAGCTCCACCGTTCTGGACGTGCGTACACTGCGTGGTCCCAATATTGACTCTGACCATTATCTTGTCGCAGCCAAGATACGCACACGCCTCTGTGCAACGAAGAAAGTGCGCACAGTAACGGAAGGAAAGTTTGACGTCGAGAAGCTGCGCATGACACAGACAGCTGATAATTTCACAACTCGACTCTCACACCTGCTAGCAGAGGGCAATCCTCGACCTAACGATGTAACCGAGCAATGGAAGCATATCTCTCACTCATTGCGTACCGCCGCTGAGGCCACTATAGGGTTCCAGCGAGCCCGCAAGAACAACTGGTACGATGAGGAATGCAAAACTGCCTCGAAAAAAAAGGACGCTGCCTACAAGGAGACGTTGCGAACGGGCGCAAGAATGAAGAAATGTGAGGCCGAAAGGCGTGAGTGTGAGGAGCTTGAGATGCTGGCTGACAGGAATGATGCCCGAAAATTCTATGAAAAGATCCGGCGGATGACGGAAGGTTTTAAGACCGGGGCAAGCTCCTGTAAGGACAATAATGGCGACCTGGTAACTGACGTACAAAGTGTACTTAAATTATGGAGGGAGCACTTCTCCTCACTGCTAAATTGCGAGGGAGACGTCGAACCCGATACCCCAATCCCTGACGATGGAAAAGTCGTCCCACCACCTGACTATGATGAAGTGAGGATAGCTATATCCCGGCTCAAAAACAACAAAGCGCCTGGAAAAGACGGACTACCCGCCGAGCTGTTCAAATGCGGAGGCGAAGAGCTGGTAAAAAGCATGCATCAGCTCTTATGCAGAATATGGTCAGACGAGTGCATGCCTCCGGATTGGAATTTAAGTGTGCTCTGCCCAATCCACAAGAAAGGCGATCCCGCTAACCGCACCAACTACCGCGGAATCAGTCTTCTTAATATCGCATATAAGGTTCTTTCTAGCGTGTTGTGTGAAAGGCTGAATCCCATCGTGGACAAACTGATTGGGCCTTATCAGTGTGGCTTAGACCTGGTAAGTCTACCATCGACCAGATTTTCACGATACGCCAAATCCTGGAGAAGACCCATGATAAGAGAATCGACACTCACCATCTCTTTGTCGATTTTAAAGCCGCTTTTGACAGCGTAAAAAGGAGTTGCCTGTATGCCGCCATGTCTGAATTTGACTTCCCTGCAAAGCTTATACGGCTTTGTCAAATGACGTTGAGCAATACCAACAGCTCCGTCAGAATCGGGAAGGACCTCTCTGAGCCATTTGAAACCAAACGAGGCTTCAGACAGGGCGACTCCCTTTCGTGCGATTTCTTCAATCTGATGCTGGAGAAGATAATTCGAGCAGCAGAGCTAAACCGCAATGGTACAATCTTTTACAAGAGCGTGCAATTGCTGGCGTATGCCGATGATATTGATATCATTGGCCTTAACAACCGCGCCGTAAGCGCTGCCTTCTCTGGACTGGATAAGGAAGCGAAAAAAGTGGGTCTTGCCGTGAACGAGGACAAGACGAAGTATTTGCTGTCATCAAAGAAAGAATCGGCGCACCTGCGCCTTGGCAGCCATGTCACTCTTGATAGTTACAAATTTGAAACTGTGAGGGACTTCGTCTATTTGGGAACCACCCGGGTAGAAAATAATCTAGGCAAATCTATTTTTAATCTAGGCGCTGGCTAGATTTTCCTACAATAGACAATTCTGCCTTGGGCCTGCCAGGGCTCTGGAATGGAAAGCGTATGTTTTTCAATTTACGGGCAATTTATGGTATATTCTGTAAGGGGGCTGCCTAGTTTTGCATACCTTGCACCTGCTCAGTTTTTCCAATCCAGGGCCTGAATATTTTTTCTATATTGGGCCGGCCTCGTTTTTCCAATCCAGCGCCAGGATAGTTTTTCCACGATTATAAATTTCAATTAAAGTTGTTCATTTGCCGAACAAATTTCATGAGTTGTAACAGCTGAATGGAAAGAGATGATGACTGTAATGTGAAGGTACCTGGGTTCAATGCTGGCTTAGGGGCAATGCATTTTTTAATTGATTATTAAATGTATGTGAAATTTAATTCAAGTTGTTCATTTGCAGAAAATATTTCAATGACTGGAATAGCCCAATGGACATAGAAGACAACTGTGATGTAAAGGTGCCCGGGTTCAATGCTGACTGAAAGACAATGAATTATTTTATTTCTCAGCTGGCATTGCCTTGGAAAAACTAGGCAGGGCCTAGATTAGCATTACCCGATAGGCCCTTTATTAAAAAGCATTAACAAACAGATAAGGGCCTGCGTAAACTTTCCTTGGCAGGCCCATGATTTTAAAAGGGAAAATCTAGACAGGCCCTAGGCTAAATTTAGCAGATTTTCTACCCGGGCAGTATCAACACCGAAAATAATATCAGTCTAGAAATCCAGCGGAGAATCACTCTTGCCAACAAGTGCTACTTTGGACTGAGTAGGCAATTGAGAAGTAAAGTCCTCTCTCGAAGAACAAAGATCACGCTCTATAAGTCTCTCATCATACCTGTCCTGATGTATGGCTCAGATTCATGGACAATGTCAAGAGAAGATGAGATGGCCCTTGGAGTATTTGAGAGAAAAGTTCTCCGGAAGATTTATGGTCCTTCCCGTGATGCCAGCGGCGAGTATAGAAGGAAATTTAACGATGAGCTGTACGAGCTCTACGCAGATCTGACCATAGTCCAGCGAATTAAAGCCCAAAGACTCCGCTGGCTGGGCCATGTTATGCGAATGGACAAAGAAGCTCCAGCACAGAAGGTTTTCCTATCGTCGCCTGAATTCGGCAGCAGAGGAAGGGGGAGGCCTCGACTGAGATGGAAACAACAGGTGGAGGATGACTTGAACTCCCTTGGGGCTTCCAATTGGCGTCAGTTATCGCTAAAAAGGAATGACTGGCGTGCTTTGATACGAAACGGCCAAAATCGCTTAGGCGGTTAAGCGCCAATAAATGATGATGATGATGATCTAGTTAATTTAACATGATAGATCGTGTTGATTTAACAATAAAAACATGTTGAGTTAACATGACAGATCGTGTTAATAAATTATACAAGCATTATATTCTTTCATACCTGAAAATATGTATGTTAAAGGTTTTCGATAAATGAATTAACTAAATAAAAATTATTAAAAAAATCAAAAACAAGGTGTTTTATTTTAAGGGTTAATTTAACAATAAAAACCTGTTAAATTAACATGATAGATAGTGTTGATTTAACATAACATATCGTGTCAATTTCACATGATAGATCGTGTAAATTTAACAGGACGAAAGTGTTATTTCAACATAGTATAGTGTTAATTTAACATGTCTGATCGTGTTGATTTAACAAGAAAAATAATGGTGTATCAACAGGAAATCATGTTGATTCAAACCTTTGTGATCATGTTAAACTCACACTGTTCCTTCATGTGTATTTAACATGTAGGAACAGTGAAACAATAGCTTCATGTTAGAACAACATGAGCGATAGTGTTGAAAAATAATAACCTGAAAAAGTGTTAAAAAAGTGTTGATTCAACATGAAAATTATTCTGTGTGCACATGAAAACCTTTAGGAACCTCCTGTGAGCGAACCGTTTGACCGATTGGAACGAAATATGCAACGATGGAAAGAAATTTGAAAAAAAAACTGAGGTATAGGCGATATATTTTCAGGGGCGTCTCCGAAATTTAAGGATGGGGGTTCGGGGCTAGCGACCCCACGACCCTCTAAGGTTTTTATTGGTCGAATTTTCGATCACAAGCGATACTAGTTCATATAAATCGATGTCATAAATCCATCAGTGACGAGTTTCACACAAAAATGCACCGCCATATTGGATCCACCATTTTGAATTAAAAAAAACCGATATCGGATTCGTAATCAGACAACGCATAAACCCCCGAGTACCAAGTTTCAATAAAATCCAATTAGTTTTCAAAAAAATCACCGCCATATTGGACCCGCCATTTTGAATTTAAAAAAACTGTCATCGGATTCATAATCAGCGATGTCATAAACCTTCTAGATGCGAAATATATCGAAAAAACCAATGCGCAATGAGATCAGTGTAGGCGTTTTAGTTGCACCGTTTTCTATTTCGAAACATATTTTCAGGAGTTAAACCCTTTCTACTCATCCAAGAAGGCTATTGAATTGCAGGAATATTCGCCAATGAAAACAGAATAACAACACACAAAAACCCAAATTTTTTCTGCACTTAAACATGTTAAAATGAAATTAAAATTGCAAGCATCTCATTTTTTTTATAAAACCGAGTAGCGCGACCTCTAAACCACCTTTAAAAAAAAAAAAAAACGCAGCCTCTTTTTTTGTCATAAGGAACAATAATTGGGGGAAGCGTTTTAGAATTTCCAAAAAGTCCATATTTGTGAACCACTCTAATACATACATATGTATATACCTGCCAATAAATGTTACTTTATATTAACTTATATAACAAGAGCCGGCCACCCTTCTTTTTTATTTGTCATTGAATCTATTACACTACGCAACACGAAAAAAATACCTGGGACGAGATAGCATTTTTCTGGTAGATCTCAATGAGGTAAGAAGAACTGCGTACAAGAAATTTGCCGGACACCCTCAAAATCTTGAGTTAGGGGTCAAACCCGGTTTTTCGAACCTTTGCCCACTTATGACCCTGTACCTTAGGTGTATGGATATAACAGCCATGGATCGTGTCAATATGGATGTAACGTGTGACACCCCTCTTATGCAAACGGCCCGAAAGCTTAGGCCCCTGTTATGGAACTGACGTTTTCGATTTTCATGCAAACGAAATTTTTGCAAACATGTCATGAAAACTAGTTTTCACATATACAGTTTTATATCTGAGGGGTGGTTAAACCCCTAAAACCACCCCCTGGCTGCGCCCCTGGTGAAAATCATCCATCAGAAAATAAGTGTAGTTAGGGTCATTTTTTGCGACTTTGACCCCCTATTTCCAGACCCGAGACCTAGGTACAGCTTTGAAATTTTCACATTCGTTCTAGATTCGGGGAGGACTATCCACCAGTATTGGTTTCATCCATCAGAAATTAAGTGATGTCTGGCGGCCCTGGAATCTTGGTCTATTTGTAGTACAAACAAACAGATCCGATTAAGCCGGAGCGTAGTACCAGCAAATAGAATGTATGTAAACCTATTTTTAACCCAAATGGACCATTGGACATTTACTTTCACATTTTATTAAATGTTTTAGTGAGTCGCATATTCAAACGGAAGAGGCAAACAGCCTGCGGAAATACTTGGAGCAGGTTTAAACTTCAGTGCGAGTTTAAACTTAGTTTAAACGGTCAATTTGTATGAGATACACTCTATTCAACTTTGTCTGTGGTTTAAACTTGCACTGAAAAACCGGGCCTAAACGAGCTAAACTTGCATATATCGCTCATTTGCTGCAACATCGTCATAACTAAAAAATGTGATATTACAAAAAACGCATTTTTAGTTTTTGAATTGATGTATATTTATATGGGATAAGTAATTAATTCTATCGCGATGCTGCGTGAAATTCTAAAACCTTGAATATAACACTTTGCCAGTGTATCAAACCTATTATTTCCTATATATTAGTGATGTTAACTCAAAATTTGTGTTTTTTGAGTTATGACCATGTTGCAGCAAATGAGCGATATGTATATTGAGTTGATTTGATTTTGTGTTTTTCCGACAGGGTGGATACTAGATGTATATTGGATATTTTCGGCGACATACCAACTAAAATATTTTCAAGTGGGGTTGCCAGCTAATGTTGCCACCTTACCGCAGTATATTTGTATATCCGGTACTATCTCGAGAACCGCTTAACCGATTTCGATGAAATTTGGCATGGGGATAGTATGTTTGATTCTAAGACTATCCACTTGGGTGTTGCCATTTGTGGGGTATTACAGGGTTGCCACTTATGTCTTCTTTTTTTAAATATTGTGTAGGATAAGACAATATGGGTATCAAATGAAAGGTATTTTCGGCGGCATGCCAACTAAAATATTTTCAAGTAGGATTGCCACCTAGGGTTGCCTCCTTATCGCAGTATATCCGGTACTATCTCGAGAACCACTTGACGGACTTCTATGAAAAAATAAGGGAATCAAACGAAAGGGGAAGGCCAAAGTTCTCTTTTGGACTTCGATATATTTCGATAAATTTATCGATAACTGAGTTATCGCTCAAAATGTGAGTGTGTGTGGTCAGAGTATAAGATAAAAAAGGGTAATTTATTTTAGGGTGTTCTGAACTTAGACTCCTGTTCGGCACCCTTCAACCGTGCCAAATTTGTTTCAAACTTTACTTTAAATTTACCGGTCACTCCATCTGCCCTTTATTTCAACTTCTTGAGACCCTGGGTACATATATGTACATATGTCCACCTGTTTTTTTTTATTTAAACAACTGAAGCATAATCGCGAATAACCTTCTAAGTTACAAAATCAGAATTTGTCAGGAGAAACGCTAAAGTCATATTTTTTAAATTTATTTCTCTAATCTGTCGCTTTAACCTTTTCTTTTATATCTTTCATTTTATCACTTTTACAACTTCCTTATGATCTTCCAGTGCCGTTACGAATCACTTTCGACGCTTCTATGCAAAATAATGTATGTCACTTTAAATTAACCTACTATTTTTAAATGCATTTTTACAGTTTTGGTGTAAAAAAGTTATTCCTGGTCCAAGATCCATAAAAACACAAATGTGGATATTTCAATCTGAATAATTTTTCTGGCACTTAAGGGATGGGGACTTTTGAAATTTTCTTTCCGAAGGTGGAAATAAGCTCTCTACAAAATTTTGTCTTTGTCGGAGTTTTTGTTATTTGACCTACATATATTTTTATACCTAATGAGTATTTCTGGTTTAAATCAATGCTACCAAAATGTAAAAATTTCTCTTATTCATCAATCGTTAAATAAAGGTCGCAGCGAAAATATCTTGTGTTCCGAAGCAAATGTGGAAGATACAGGTGATACCTTGATGCAGTTTGAGACTTTAGGGGGCGAAATACTTACACAGAATATATTTAAACATCTGAATGGTGTTCCTTTGTCTTCCGAAGAGAACATTGAGATACAAATTATACTTGTATTATTTCAACTTAAGGCTCATTTACACGGGTCGCTTTTCTATAGCAACTCGATCGATCTACACCTTGTACCAGAAAATTTACTCGTGTTAATCATCCTTTTGGTAGAATTTTACTCAAAATATATTTATATATGTTTACAGCTTGAAGAACAGACAGAAGCCGACCAATTCTTAAATCCACTTAGCGATGTCGAGTTCGACGGATTGGAAAATTTCGGAGCGAATATTATTTCAAAAATGGGCTAAATCAATTTGGTTGCAGAACATCTTTAGAAAATGATCCAAATCTTACATATGTAAATCTACTTTCGGAAGGAGGTTTATATAAACCAAATTCAAGAGTTTTTAAGTTTTTTGGAACATGCTACTAATACTTTTGTCAAAATTAATGGTGAAGCATTAGCAACTCACCCATGCTATATGCAAAATTTATTGTGTAACACAAAGGTTAATTTAGATATAAAAGTACTAAAACGATTTTTTCTAGGTAGAACTTTTTTCAGCTTAAGATATCTAAATCGAAAGTTAAAAGAAACTAAAGCATTAAAACGCCCTAAAAAACGAAAAAATTAAAAAAATTACGACGTAGTTATTTTTTAAAATCAATTAGGGAACTCACAGTCATCTGCTAAACTTAAAACGTTTTAACTTTGCCACCTTACCATGTAGCGACTGTGAGCACCCCCGTTTAACCTCCCACACGGCCTTTGTTAGTTCACGTCTGAATTCAATCTGAAAATATTAATAAACGTATTCAAATTATTTAAATAAACTCCAAATATGAAAAAACTTACATTTTCTCTTTCTGTTTATTTATTCATAACAAATTTTTATTTGAAAACAAAGCAAAATGACAATTTTCAATTTTGCCACAAAATTTAAACATAGGCACAAGCCCGGCAATATTGCCACAAAGTGGTATCTTCTATTTGCAGGCAAAACAAAAACAAAATATTTGACACCTGGTAAATTGTCAAGATATTGCCAGCTGGTAATATTAGCAGGGCTGGTATATATGTACATATGTAACTAGAAAATTTAATACGATTTTTGTTGAATAGGTACTTATTAATTGTTGCTTAAACAAAAATTCATGTTTAGTTTTTATTTATACCCAAATGTAATTTGAAATACTAGCTTAAACTCGAGTTTATTGACAAAAACAGTATGAATTAAATCAAAAAATGTCCCTTTAACTCGATATTATGGCACAGTGGTTTACCTTCTTTTTTATACCATGGCTGTTCCTGCTTGCTAGTTTCTGCTGGACGAAAAATCTCCAGCAATAATTTGCAACGTATTGGCGCTCTCTCTCAATTAAATGTCAAAAAGCTGCTGAATTCGCTGATATTTTTGTTCAAGAAACGCTTTTTCAGGAATAATTATAATTTTTTATTTTCATTACAATTTATATCCTCCTTTTTCGATTTTTCTACTACTATTTCCTTGACGAAAGAAAAAACATTCCTACCTTTTTTTATTCGCTAACGAGACCTTCTTATAATTGAATAATGCTACCAAACATTTTATATTTTTCGTTTAATTTTTGGAGCTCATATAAGGTTTGTTTATTGGGCTGCTCTAGCTTACGCCAGATTGAGATATTTCACAAAATTGTGTTTAACGAACACTTTTCTTGCTCTAGGTTGCTCTATCTTTTGTTTCATGAGTACGCTCAAAACAAAACTAGAGTAATCCAGATCACAAATTTCTGCTCTAGCTTTTTTTATGAAGTACCCAGTGGGAAAAGGTAATGTTTGGTAATGTATAAAGTAATGTATATCCCCTATAAAATTTTTTATGTATAGTGGAATTCACGAATTACTTTTTGTACAGCAATGTCATGTAATGTTTTTGAAAAATAAAACCTTACGAAATACATTACATGGGAAGATTTTTCAAATATTTGTTCATGCGTTACTTTGCTCATGCTTCTTTTCATGGATGAAAAAGGTAATGCATTACCTACTTTCCCACTGGGTAAGTTAGAGTCGAGAAGCAATTGTCAGTCAGGAAAAAATAAATTTTTGAAAATTTCAAAAAAATTAGCTTGCAAGAAAATCAATATTTTTGTATACGTGAATTTGCATTAATTTTGAAGATTTAATCAAAAAAACCAAATAAAAAGAAACTATCGAGACTCAAGTGTTTCATGGCATTTCTGCTCTGAGCTGCTCTAAGTTGCTCTATTTCTATTTTGACAGCTGCCCTGCTCTACTCTGCTCTAACCTGCTCTGAACTTTTTTTTGGTCAGTAAACAAATCTATAAAAAATCTGTCTCTTTTGTTTCATTCACGTTGACAATAAACTCGAGTTGATGTCCCAACGTGAACGCAGTCTTAGACGAATTTTATTGATTTAAAAAAGTGTGTTACGATATTGTTCCCAAAACCTGCGGCTTTCTGCTTTCATAGCACTTTTGCCGTCCGGCTCAATGAACTCGCAAGTTTCATCCGATTTCACCCGAACGTAAACAAACTTTGTCCGCCCGTTAAAATAGAACGCGCTCGAATTTGCCGTCCGTGGCCGGGGGGAAATGGCGGCTGCAGTGTGAACGTAGCCATAGCTCAGTTGTTGACAAGGACGACTGAAACCGAAACCGTAACGTTAACCGATTGAAACCGATTCATTTTTCAAAACCGAAACCGAAACCGTAACCGTTATTTTGATTTGAAAAAGAACGAAACCAGTTCAAAAGCCGGAACCAGTTCCAAAGGGTTTTGAATTTTTTTACTTGGCACATAGGTATTTTCTTTTACAAACAGTTACTACTTTTTCACGATATACCGTCGGCTTATGTCGCAAAGGTGCGAAGTGCCATTTTACAGGAGAGAAAAAACAATATAAAAATATAAATTTAAATTAAGAGTTTCGGTTTTTTACGTCATGTTACTCAATTTCAGAGTATAATAAGAGGACGCTCATAAAAAAATAAAAATTTATAATTTTCGCCGACTTATATGCACTTTTGTGACTTAGCACCTTTTCGGCAGCTACTTTTTATTTTTTTCACTGGGCTTAGCATCTTTTCCAAAATCAAAAAATCTGTGAGTGAACGAAAGCAATTTTCTGAGTATGAGGGTTCTTAAAGATTCTTCCGTAGAATTTTTACGTAGTCTTAGAATTTTTATATTAAGCTTAGTTCTAACACAATCCGCGCTTAAAGCTCAAATGACCTATTTTTTGGATCTCTGTTACTCTGCAATTAGAAGCAATATTTGGATCAAAGTACATTATTCTGAAAGCCTAGACCCTTCTCTTTATCACACAATAGCGTTTTACGTTCACACTTACTCATAGCAGACAAGCACGAGCAGATTTTATTGCACACCTTTGGACGAATTCGACTTTTTGCTCATTTTTCGAGGTCCATAAGTCGACAGATAAATGTGATTTAGGTGTTGGGAAGGCTGGATATGATAGCCCAAACATTTGTCTTTACAATCCAAGGTCAAAAAGTTATGTTAGTTACTAAGACGTGAAGCCAGTTGTTGTTGTTGTTGTTGTAACGAGGTGTAGTCCTGCCCAACGCGTATTTTTCCTTAACCTAATTGTCATCAATATCTTCTAACGGGAGTCCAAGGAAACTAGCAGTTTCAATAGGGTTGGACCAAAGAGAGATGGGTGTTAGAAGAGTGGGCTCAAATGAGCAAGAAAATAAGTGATTGGTATTGCGGGGGGACGAGCCGCATGCCGGACATACATTCGGCACATCAGGGTTCAGTCTAGATATGTAGGAGTTTAACCTACTACAATATCCAGAGCGTAATTGAGCCAGAGTGACCCTTGTCTCTCGAGGAAGATGACGCTCCTCTTCAGAAATGCCAGGTGTTGCGGCATGTAAGACATTGTTTAGCGGACAGAGCGCAGAGTAATGGCCAACAGACGTTGTATGGATATGCCCCAAAGCCTGTTTGTGTACCTGTAGATCAAACGGCGTTGTTATATAGTGACGGATCTCATCAAAATGTTTACGTAGATGCGACCTTATGGTCCTAGGAGGCGGAATGAGTTCAAGCAGTTGTCTACCGGGATGCTGTGGTTTACAGCAATTCAGTAGGTACTGCTTATTTAGCATTTCATTATGCTCCCTAACTGGAAGCATTTCCACCTCATTATGTATATCAGATATAGGTGACATAAGGACGCACCCCGTAGCGGTTCTGAGCGCGGTGTTTTGACAGGCCTGAAGCTGATTCCAGTGAACGTCTGCAAGCCCCGCCGACCATATCGGCGACGCTTCAGGATCGGCCGATCAATTGCCTTGTACGTTACCAACAACGTTTCTTTGTCTTTACCCCAAGTACTGCCGGCTAGTGACTTGAGGATTTTATTGCGGCTCTGTAATTTTGAGAAAATTGCAGCTGAATGGGCAGCGAAAGTGTGCATGGTGTCAAAAGTCACTCCTAAAATTTTTGGGTGAGCGACAGTAGGTATTTTATGATCACCTACATAAATTTCTAATTCCATGCCAACCTGCGCTGTTCACGTCGTGAATAAGGTCGCCGAAGACTTTGTTGGCGACAATGTCAAGGTTCGGGCAGTGAAGAACTCGACTAGAGAGGGGAGATAACCATTTATTTTAGAGCACAGCTCATCAACGGAAGTACCAGTTGCCAATATCGTGCAATCGTCTGCGTAAGAAACAATCGTAACTTCTTCTGGTGGAGGAGGAAGCTTCGAAATATAGAAGTTAAACAATAACGGGGAGAGGACACCACCCTGTAGTACCCCTTGTTTTATCTTCCTGGCTTTAGATTTTTTGTTTCTGAATACAACAGACGACCGACGACCACTGAGATAATTGGCGGTCCAACGTTTTAGACAGGGGGGGAGTGACGAGTCTTCCAAATCAGCTACAAGTTGCCCATGATTTACTGTGTCAAAAGCTTGACTCAAATCAAGTGCAACTAGAACCGTCCTGTCATTAGGCCTGTTTTGATTTAGACCGTCAGTTATCTGAGTGTTTATGACATTTAGAGCAGACGTTGTGCTCCTACCTTTCCTGAAGCCATGTTGGTGCTCGGCTAACATCAGATGTGATGTATAGAGCGGGAGTAAGACCGCTTCAAGTGTCTTTACTACTGGCGAGAGGAGTGATATCGGGCGATATGACTCCCCAACGTTAGCTGGCTTGCCAGGCTTTAGTAGTGGGATCACAGTTGCCTGCTTCCATTTGTCGGGTATGACAGCTGTGATCAAAGACAGGTTGAAGACGGCAGTTAAATATTTGACTCCCGCTGGGCCGATATGCTTGAGATGCACCATGTCTATGCCATCAGGGCCGATGGCTTTGGAATTTTTGGCCTTCCGGATGGCCTCTTGAACCTCTGTAGCGGTGATGGGAACGGGGGCATAGTTTTTGTGTTTATGCGCACGCCTGAAGATTCCACGTCTAGTCCTGTCTTGCGCAGGGTGTGGGACATATTGTCGACAAAAAGCCTGTGCACATTTCCTGGGGTCATTTATTGTCTTGTCACCGAAGGTAATGTCGACATTTTTTGCTGGACCCGAAGGATTCGACAAGGACTTGACGGTGGACCATAATTTCCCAACACCGGTAGAGAGGTTACAAGACCTGAGGTGCTCCTCCCATTTGGTTTGTTTGTGTTCGTTAACCAGCCGTCTGATTTCCACGTTGAGATCACCGATCTGTGGGTCAGAGGGATCGATGTTGCGTATGAGGTCACGTTCGTTGGCCAAGGCTGCGGCCTCAGCTGGGAAGTTAGGCCTAATATCTTTTATCCTACCAGCTGGTATAAAACGGCTGTAGCCTTTTTAATGACCTCACGTATGTTACGCTCGCCAACGTGTACGTCAGTGGGAATGGGAAGATCACAAAGGAGCTCTCCGTGAATTCCAAAAAGCCGACCCAATTAGCTCTTTTGAAATTCACGTATGTTCTTTTCTCCGATGTAACGAAATCCGTGGCACGATCGACGGACAGGATGATAGGCAGGTGGTCGGATGACAGGGCCACCATAGGTTGCCAGTTGATGCTGTTAATTAACCCCGGGCTAACAATAGTTAGGTCCGGGGAGCTACTGCAGTTAACAGCCATCCTAGTTGAGGAGTCTCCGTTCACAGTACAGAAAGAGGAGTTATCAATTTGCTCGGCTAATTCCCGTCCTCTGCCGTCCACAGAAAGGTGTGAATGCCACATATCATGATGGGCATTAAAATCGCCCATGATGATACGGTTATCGCCACAAGGAAACGCCCTAAGGTCAGGACGATAACTTCTGGGGCAGCAGGTGACGGGAGGAATGTATATATTGATTAGCTCGAGATCAACGCCACCAGCTTGTATAACTATACCTTGACACTCTAAAGGTAAGTCTCTTTGGTCAGTGTTGATATCAAATTCCCTATACTGCACCGTATGGTGAACAAGGAACGCGAGACCACCTCCGCCGTCCTTACGGTCATGCCGGAGTACGTGGTAGCCTCCACTCGCTCGGAGATTCGAGTGGGGGCCAAGTTTTGTCTCCTGGATTGCAGCAATTTTGATTTTATGTAGCTGCATAAATGTGGTTATCTCCGCTATCTTGCCGGTCAAGCCGTTGCAGTTAAATTGCTACAATTTAAATTGCGAAGGAGAGGCAATGGCCACTCTGGGAGTTAAAGACTGATGTGTTCGCCTAGATGGTGGTAGGTTATGTCGCGATATTGATCTCCGTTGCGGTCCTGAAGCCGGCGGAATTCCTTCACTATTAGATGAGTGTGCATTCGTCGGCGTTGAGGGCTGCACAACTCGACAGCAAGGCGCGACAAACACATCAGTCCAGAGATTTCTGTTTGCGAGCCCAGAACATATGCGTAGGTGACACAGGCCTAGGCAGGAGTTGCACTTGACCGATGCCACAGACGCATATATCCTGTGCCGACATACAGTGCACGAAGAGTGAGGGACCAGAAGTTGATGGACTTGACTTTCATTCGTGCTAGTGCCGGAAGAAGTTAGTAAAGAGTTTAGAGACGGGGCTGAAGCTCAGTAGTGCTACAAGCATCAACTGATGTGCTACGAAGAAAGTAGCCATGATTGGGTGCTTGTGCTGTTGATGCACTAGGAAGTAAGCTACAGCCGGGAACACATATATTCTGCTGGGCAATATAATTATTGCAGGTCGTGGAGACTTGATTATTAGAGGGCGATAAAGCAACATATGAGCGTCGCTTGCCTCGGGACGTCCCAGGACGTGAACAGCAGGGCGCCACAAAACTTTTATAGAAACTAGTGGGCCGATGTGTTTTTGGATCTAGTCCGCAGCAACTAGATTTATGCAACCAACCTTTGCATGATGCACATGATGCACACTGTACTGAGTGTGATCGTTTTGTATATATTTTCTTCCGACAAACGCAGCAGAACCATTCTCTTGGGCCAGGATTTGGCTCAATGCCAGCCCGGATCAAGAGAATAAGGAGCAGCCGTGCTGCAAGGGGCTGTTCCGGGGATGACAATAGGTGAGGGAATCGTGACGCGTTAGACAGGGTCACTTCGAAATGTATTGCTCTTGGCCGAGTCATTATAAAAAAAAAACAACCCGGGTCGTTTCGGTACGAAGGGTATTGTACAGGTACAAATACCGTTCTCGCAGAACCGGCAATACGTGAAACGTCAGTAGCGCTATTCGCTAACTTTTTTATCCACATTTGATGACTTCGTAAAAATTTCTCTTATTCATCAATCGTTAAATAAAGGTCGCAGCGAAAATATCTTGTGTTCCGAAGCAAATGTGGAAGATACAGGTGATACCTTGATGCAGTTTGAGACTTTAGGGGGCGAAATACTTACACAGAATATATTTAAACATCTGAATGGTGTTCCTTTGTCTTCCGAAGAGAACATTGAGATACAAATTATACTTGTATTATTTCAACTTAAGGCTCATTTACACGGGTCGCTTTTCTATAGCAACTCGATCGATCTACACCTTGTACCAGAAAATTTACTCGTGTTAATCATCCTTTTGGTAGAATTTTACTCAAAATATATTTATATATGTTTACAGCTTGAAGAACAGACAGAAGCCGACCAATTCTTAAATCCACTTAGCGATGTCGAGTTCGACGGATTGGAAAATTTCGGAGCGAATATTATTTCAAAAATGGGCTAAATCAATTTGGTTGCAGAACATCTTTAGGAAATGATCCAAATCTTACATATGTAAATCTACTTTCGGAAGGAGGTTTATATAAACCAAATTCAAGAGTTTTTAAGTTTTTTGGAACATGCTACTAATACTTTTGTCAAAATTAATGGTGAAGCATTAGCAACTCACCCATGCTATATGCAAAATTTATTGTGTAATACAAAGGTTAATTTAGATATAAAAGTACTAAAACGATTTTTTCTAGGTAGAACTTTTTTCAGCTTAAGATATCTAAATCGAAAGTTAAAAGAAACTAAAGCATTAAAACGCCCTAAAAAACGAAAAAAATTAAAAAAATTACGACGTAGTTATTTTTTAAAATCAATTAGGGAACTCACAGTCATCTGCTAAACTTAAAACGTTTTAACTTTGCCACCTTACCATGTAGCGACTGTGAGCACCCCCGTTTAACCTCCCACACGGCCTTTGTTAGTTCACGTCTGAATTCAATCTGAAAATATTAATAAACGTATTCAAATTATTTAAATAAACTCCAAATATGAAAAAACTTACATTTTCTCTTTCTGTTTATTTATTCATAACAAATTTTTATTTGAAAACAAAGCAAAATGACAATTTTCAATTTTGCCACAAAATTTAAACATATTGCCACAAAGTGGTATCTTCTATTTGCAGGCAAAACAAAAACAAAATATTTGACACCTGGTAAATTGTCAAGATATTGCCAGCTGGTAATATTAGCAGGGCTGGTATATATGTACATATGTAACTAGAAAATTTAATACGATTTTTGTTGAATAGGTACTTATTAATTGTTGCTTAAACAAAAATTCATGTTTAGTTTTTATTTATATCTTCCAGTGCCGTTACGAATCACTTTCGACGCTTCTATGCAAAATAATGTATGTCACTTTAAATTAACCTACTATTTTTAAATGCATTTTTACAGTTTTGGTGTAAAAAAGTTATTCCTGGTCCAAGATCCATAAAAACACAAATGTGGATATTTCAATCTGAATAATTTTTCTGGCACTTAAGGGATGGGGACTTTTGAAATTTTCTTTCCGAAGGTGGAAATAAGCTCTCTACAAAATTTTGTCTTTGTCGGAGTTTTTGTTATTTGACCTACATATATTTTTATACCTAATGAGTATTTCTGGTTTAAATCAATGCTACCAAAATGTAAAAATTTCTCTTATTCATCAATCGTTAAATAAAGGTCGCAGCGAAAATATCTTGTGTTCCGAAGCAAATGTGGAAGATACAGGTGATACCTTGATGCAGTTTGAGACTTTAGGGGGCGAAATACTTACACAGAATATATTTAAACATCTGAATGGTGTTCCTTTGTCTTCCGAAGAGAACATTGAGATACAAATTATACTTGTATTATTTCAACTTAAGGCTCATTTACACGGGTCGCTTTTCTATAGCAACTCGATCGATCTACACCTTGTACCAGAAAATTTACTCGTGTTAATCATCCTTTTGGTAGAATTTTACTCAAAATATATTTATATATGTTTACAGCTTGAAGAACAGACAGAAGCCGACCAATTCTTAAATCCACTTAGCGATGTCGAGTTCGACGGATTGGAAAATTTCGGAGCGAATATTATTTCAAAAATGGGCTAAATCAATTTGGTTGCAGAACATCTTTAGAAAATGATCCAAATCTTACATATGTAAATCTACTTTCGGAAGGAGGTTTATATAAACCAAATTCAAGAGTTTTTAAGTTTTTTGGAACATGCTACTAATACTTTTGTCAAAATTAATGGTGAAGCATTAGCAACTCACCCATGCTATATGCAAAATTTATTGCGTAACACAAAGGTTAATTTAGATATAAAAGTACTAAAACGATTTTTTCTAGGTAGAACTTTTTTCAGCTTAAGATATCTAAATCGAAAGTTAAAAGAAACTAAAGCATTAAAACGCCCTAAAAAACGAAAAAAATTAAAAAAATTACGACGTAGTTATTTTTTAAAATCAATTAGGGAACTCACAGTCATCTGCTAAACTTAAAACGTTTTAACTTTGCCACCTTACCATGTAGCGACTGTGAGCACCCCCGTTTAACCTCCCACACGGCCTTTGTTAGTTCACGTCTGAATTCAATCTGAAAATATTAATAAACGTATTCAAATTATTTAAATAAACTCCAAATATGAAAAAACTTACATTTTCTCTTTCTGTTTATTTATTCATAACAAATTTTTATTTGAAAACAAAGCAAAATGACAATTTTCAATTTTGCCACAAAATTTAAACGTAGGCACAAGCCCGGCAATATTGCCACAAAGTGGTATCTTCTATTTGCAGGCAAAACAAAAACAAAATATTTGACACCTGGTAAATTGTCAAGATATTGCCAGCTGGTAATATTAGCAGGGCTGGTATATATGTACATATGTAACTAGAAAATTTAATACGATTTTTGTTGAATAGGTACTTATTAATTGTTGCTTAAACAAAAATTCATGTTTAGTTTTTATTTATACCCAAATGTAATTTGAAATACTAGCTTAAACTCGAGTTTATTGACAAAAACAGTATGAATTAAATCAAAAAATGTCCCTTTAACTCGATATTATGGCACAGTGGTTTACCTTCTTTTTTATACCATGGCTGTTCCTGCTTGCTAGTTTCTGCTGGACGAAAAATCTCCAGCAATAATTTGCAACGTATTGGCGCTCTCTCTCAATTAAATGTCAAAAAGCTGCTGAATTCGCTGATATTTTTGTTCAAGAAACGCTTTTTCAGGAATAATTATAATTTTTTATTTTCATTACAATTTATATCCTCCTTTTTCGATTTTTCTACTACTATTTCCTTGACGAAAGAAAAAACATTCCTACCTTTTTTTATTCGCTAACGAGACCTTCTTATAATTGAATAATGCTACCAAACATTTTATATTTTTCGTTTAATTTTTGGAGCTCATATAAGGTTTGTTTATTGGGCTGCTCTAGCTTACGCCAGATTGAGATATTTCACAAAATTGTGTTTAACGAACACTTTTCTTGCTCTAGGTTGCTCTATCTTTTGTTTCATGAGTACGCTCAAAACAAAACTAGAGTAATCCAGATCACAAATTTCTGCTCTAGCTTTTTTATGAAGTACCCAGTGGGAAAAGGTAATGTTTGGTAATGTATAAAGTAATGTATATCCCCTATAAAATTTTTTATGTATAGTGGAATTCACGAATTACTTTTTGTACAGCAATGTCATGTAATGTTTTTGAAAAATAAAACCTTACGAAATACATTACATGGGAAGATTTTTCAAATATTTGTTCATGCGTTACTTTGCTCATGCTTCTTTTCATGGATGAAAAAGGTAATACATTACCTACTTTCCCACTGGGTAAGTTAGAGTCGAGAAGCAATTGTCAGTCAGGAAAAAATAAATTTTTGAAAATTTCAAAAAAATTAGCTTGCAAGAAAATCAATATTTTTGTATACGTGAATTTGCATTAATTTTGAAGATTTAATCAAAAAAACCAAATAAAAAGAAACTATCGAGACTCAAGTGTTTCATGGCATTTCTGCTCTGAGCTGCTCTAAGTTGCTCTATTTCTATTTTGACAGCTGCCCTGCTCTACTCTGCTCTAACCTGCTCTGAACTTTTTTTTGGTCAGTAAACAAATCTATAAAAAATCTGTCTCTTTTGTTTCATTCACGTTGACAATAAACTCGAGTTGATGTCCCAACGTGAACGCAGTCTTAGACGAATTTTATTGATTTAAAAAAGTGTGTTACGATATTGTTCCCAAAACCTGCGGCTTTCTGCTTTCGTAGCACTTTTGCCGTCCGGCTCAATGAACTCGCAAGTTTCATCCGATTTCACCCGAACGTAAACAAACTTTGTCCGCCCGTTAAAATAGAACGCGCTCGAATTTGCCGTCCGTGGCCGGGGGGAAATGGCGGCTGCAGTGTGAACGTAGCCATAGCTCAGTTGTTGACAAGGACGACTGAAACCGAAACCGTAACGTTAACCGATTGAAACCGATTCATTTTTCAAAACCGAATCCGAAACCGTAACCGTTATTTTGATTTGAAAAAGAACGAAACCAGTTCAAAAGCCGGAACCAGTTCCAAAGGGTTTTGAATTTTTTTAATGTCCCACTTTTACTTGGCACATAGGTATTTTCTTTTACAAACAGTTACTACTTTTTCACGATATACCGTCGGCTTATGTCGCAAAGGTGCGAAGTGCCATTTTACAGGAGAGAAAAAACAATATAAAAATATAAATTTAAATTATCATGTTACTCAATTTCAGAGTATAATAAGAGGACGCTCATAAAAAAATAAAAATTTATAATTTTCGCCGACTTATATGCACTTTTGTGACTTAGCACCTTTTCGGCAGCTACTTTTTATTTTTTTCACTGGGCTTAGCATCTTTTCCAAAATCAAAAAATCTGTGAGTGAACGAAAGCAATTTTCTGAGTATGAGGGTTCTTAAAGATTCTTCCGTAGAATTTTTACGTAGTCTTAGAATTTTTATATTAAGCTTAGTTCTAACACAATCCGCGCTTAAAGCTCAAATGACCTATTTTTTGGATCTCTGTTACTCTGCAATTAGAAGCAATATTTGGATCAAAGTACATTATTCTGAAAGCCTAGACCCTTCTCTTTATCACACAATAGCGTTTTACGTTCACACTTACTCATAGCAGACAAGCACGAGCAGATTTTATTGCACACCTTTGGACGAATTCGACTTTTTGCTCATTTTTCGAGGTCCATAAGTCGACAGATAAATGTGATTTAGGTGTTGGGAAGGCTGGATATGATAGCCCAAACATTTGTCTTTACAATCCAAGGTCAAACAGTTATGTTAGTTACTAAGACGTGAAGCCAGTTGTTGTTGTTGTTGTTGTAACGAGGTGTAGTCCTGCCCAACGCGTATTTTTCCTTAACCTAATTGTCATCAATATCTTCTAACGGGAGTCCAAGGAAACTAGCAGTTTCAATAGGGTTGGACCAAAGAGAGATGGGTGTTAGAAGAGTGGGCTCAAATGAGCAAGAAAATAAGTGATTGGTATTGCGGGGGGACGAGCCGCATGCCGGACATACATTCGGCACATCAGGGTTCAGTCTAGATATGTAGGAGTTTAACCTACTACAATATCCAGAGCGTAATTGAGCCAGAGTGACCCTTGTCTCCTCTTCAGAAATGCCAGGTGTTGCGGCATGTAAGACATTGTTTAGCGGACAGAGCGCAGAGTAATGGCCAACAGACGTTGTATGGATATGCCCCAAAGCCTGTTTGTGTACCTGTAGATCAAACGGCGTTGTTATATAGTGACGGATCTCATCAAAATATTTACGTAGATGCGACCTTATGGTCCTAGGAGGCGGAATGAGTTCAAGCAGTTTTCTACCGGGATGCTGTGGTTTACAGCAATTCAGTAGGTACTGCTTATTTAGCATTTCATTATGCTCCCTAACTGGAAGCATTTCCACCTCATTATGTATATCAGATATAGGTGACATAAGGACGCACCCCGTAGCGGTTCTAAGCGCGGTGTTTTGACAGGCCTGAAGCTGATTCCAGTGAACGTCTGCAAGCCCCGCCGACCATATCGGCGACGCTTCAGGATCGGCCGACCAATTGCCTTGTACGTTACCAACAACGTTTCTTTGTCTTTACCCCAAGTACTGCCGGCTAGTGACTTGAGGATTTTGTTGCGGCTCTGTAATTTTGAGAAAATTGCAGCTGAATGGGCAGCGAAAGTGTGCATGGTGTCAAAAGTCACTCCTAAAATTTTTGGGTGAGCGACAGTAGGTATTTTATGATCACCTACATAAATTTCTAATTCCATGCCAACCTGCGCTGTTCACGTCGTGAATAAGGTCGCCGAAGACTTTGTTGGCGACAATGTCAAGGTTCGGGCAGTGAAGAACTCGACTAGAGAGGGGAGATAACCATTTATTTTAGAGCACAGCTCATCAACGGAAGTACCAGTTGCCAATATCGTGCAATCGTCTGCGTAAGAAACAATCGTAACTTCTTCTGGTGGAGGAGGAAGCTTCGAAATATAGAAGTTAAACAATAACGGGGAGAGGACACCACCCTGTAGTACCCCTTGTTTTATCTTCCTGGCTTTAGATTTTTTGTTTCTGAATACAACAGACGACCGACGACCACTGAGATAATTGGCGGTCCAACGTTTTAGACAGGGGGGGAGTGACGAGTCTTCCAAATCAGCTACTGTGTCAAAAGCTTGACTCAAATCAAGTGCAACTAGAACCGTCCTGTCATTAGGCCTGTTTTGATTTAGACCGTCAGTTATCTGAGTGTTTATGACATTTAGAGCAGATGTTGTGCTCCTACCTTTCCTGAAGCCATGTTGGTGCTCGGCTAACATCAGATGTGATGTATAGAGCGGGAGTAAGACCGCTTCAAGTGTCTTTACTACTGGCGAGAGGAGTGATATCGGGCGATATGACTCCCCAACGTTAGCTGGCTTGCCAGGCTTTAGTAGTGGGATCACAGTTGCCTGCTTCCATTTGTCGGGTATGACAGCTGTGATCAAAGACAGGTTGAAGACGGCAGTTAAATATTTGACTCCCGCTGGGCCGATATGCTTGAGATGCACCATGTCTATGCCATCAGGGCCGATGGCTTTGGAATTTTTGGCCTTCCGGATGGCCTCTTGAACCTCTGTAGCGGTGATGGGAACGGGGGCATAGTTTTTGTGTTTATGCGCACGCCTGAAGATTCCACGTCTAGTCCTGTCTTGCGCAGGGTGTGGGACATATTGTCGACAAAAAGCCTGTGCACATTTCCTGGGGTCATTTATTGTCTTGTCACCGAAGGTAATGTCGACATTTTTTGCTGGACCCGAAGGATTCGACAAGGACTTGACGGTGGACCATAATTTCCCAACACCGGTAGAGAGGTTACAAGACCTGAGGTGCTCCTCCCATTTGGTTTGTTTGTGTTCGTTAACCAGCCGTCTGATTTCCACGTTGAGATCACCGATCTGTGGGTCAGAGGGATCGATGTTGCGTATGAGGTCACGTTCGTTGGCCAAGGCTGCGGCCTCAGCTGGGAAGTTAGGCCTAATATCTTTTATCCTACCAGCT
The DNA here is from genome assembly GCA_964058755.1 of Campiglossa producta. NCBI lineage: Eukaryota > Metazoa > Arthropoda > Insecta > Diptera > Tephritidae > Campiglossa > Campiglossa producta. The sequence continues at coordinate 63,778,608 of CAXKVI010000001.1, forward strand.
GGTATAAAACGGCTGTAGCCTTTTTAATGACCTCACGTATGTTACGCTCGCCAACGTGTACGTCAGTGGGAATGGGAAGATCACAAAGGAGCTCTCCGTGAATTCCAAAAAGCCGACCCAATTAGCTCTTTTGAAATTCACGTATGTTCTTTTCTCCGATGTAACGAAATCCGTGGCACGATCGACGGACAGGATGATAGGCAGGTGGTCGGATGACAGGGCCACCATAGGTTGCCAGTTGATGCTGTTAATTAACCCCGGGCTAACAATAGTTAGGTCCGGGGAGCTACTGCAGTTAACAGCCATCCTAGTTGAGGAGTCTCCGTTCACAGTACAGAAAGAGGAGTTATCAATTTGCTCGGCTAATTCCCGTCCCCTCCACAGAAAGGTGTGAATGCCACATATCATGATGGGCATTAAAATCGCCCATGATGATACGGTTATCGCCACAAGGAAACGCCCTAAGGTCAGGACGATAACTTCTGGGGCAGCAGGTGACGGGAGGAATGTATATATTGATTAGCTCGAGATCAACGCCACCAGCTTGTATAACTATACCTTGACACTCTAAAGGTAAGTCTCTTTGGTCAGTGTTGATATCAAATTCCCTATACTACACCGTATGGTGAACAAGGAACGCGAGACCACCTCCGCCGTCCTTACGGTCATGCCGGAGTACGTGGTAGCCTCGCTCGGAGATTCGAGTGGGGGCCAAGTTTTGTCTCCTGGATTGCAGCAATTTTGATTTTATGTAGCTGCATAAATGTGGTTATCTCCGCTATCTTGCCGGTCAAGCCGTTGCAGTTAAATTGCTACAATTTAAATTGCGAAGGAGAGGCAATGGCCACTCTGGGAGTTAAAGACTGATGTGTTCGCCTAGATGGTGGTAGGTTATGTCGCGATATTGATCTCCGTTGCGGTCCTGAAGCCGGCGGAATTCGTTCACTATTAGATGAGTGTGCATCTGTCGGCGTTGAGGGCTGCACAACTCGACAGCAAGGCGCGACAAACACATCAGTCCAGAGATTTCTGTTTGCGAGCCCAGAACATATGCGTAGGTGACACAGGCCTAGGCAGGAGTTGCACTTGACCGATGCCACAGACGCATATATCCTGTGCCGACATAGAGTGCACGAAGAGTGAGGGACCAGAAGTAGATGGACTTGACTTTCATTCGTGCTAGTGCCGGATGATGTTAGTAAAGAGTTTAGAGACGGGGGCTGAAGCTCAGTAGTGCTACAAGCATCAACTGATGTGCTACGAAGAAAGTAGCCATGATTGGGTGCTTGTGCTGTTGATGCACTAGGAAGTAAGCTACAGCCGGGAACACATATATTCTGCTGGGCAATATAATTATTGCAGGTCGTGGAGACTTGATTATTAGAGGGCGATAAAGCAACAAATGAGCGTCGCTTGCCTCGGGACGTCCCAGGACGTGAACAGCAGGGCGCCACAAAACTTTTATAGAAACTAGTGGGCCGATGTGTTTTTGGATCTAGTCCGGAGCAACTAGATTTATGCAACCAACCTTTGCATGATGCACACTGTACTGAGTGTGATCGTTTTGTATATATTTTCTTCCGACAAACGCAGCAGAACCATTCTCTTGGGCCAGGATTTGGCTCAATGCCAGCCCGGATCAAGAGAATAAGGAGCAGCCGTGCTGCAAGGGGCTGTTCCGGGGATGACAATAGGTGAGGGAATCGTGACGCGTTAGACAGGGTCACTTCGAAATGTATTGCTCTTGGCCGAGTCATTATAAAAAAAAAACAACCCGGGTCGTTTCGGTACGAAGGGTATTGTACAGGTACAAATACCGTTCTCGCAGAACCGGCAATACGTGAAACGTCAGTAGCGCTATTCGCTAACTTTTTTATCCACATTTGATGACTTCGTAAAAATTTCTCTTATTCATCAATCGTTAAATAAAGGTCGCAGCGAAAATATCTTGTGTTCCGAAGCAAATGTGGAAGATACAGGTGATACCTTGATGCAGTTTGAGACTTTAGGGGGCGAAATACTTACACAGAATATATTTAAACATCTGAATGGTGTTCCTTTGTCTTCCGAAGAGAACATTGAGATACAAATTATACTTGTATTATTTCAACTTAAGGCTCATTTACACGGGTCGCTTTTCTATAGCAACTCGATCGATCTACACCTTGTACCAGAAAATTTACTCGTGTTAATCATCCTTTTGGTAGAATTTTACTCAAAATATATTTATATATGTTTACAGCTTGAAGAACAGACAGAAGCCGACCAATTCTTAAATCCACTTAGCGATGTCGAGTTCGACGGATTGGAAAATTTCGGAGCGAATATTATTTCAAAAATGGGCTAAATCAATTTGGTTGCAGAACATCTTTAGAAAATGATCCAAATCTTACATATGTAAATCTACTTTCGGAAGGAGGTTTATATAAACCAAATTCAAGAGTTTTTAAGTTTTTTGGAACATGCTACTAATACTTTTGTCAAAATTAATGGTGAAGCATTAGCAACTCACCCATGCTATATGCAAAATTTATTGTGTAACACAAAGGTTAATTTAGATATAAAAGTACTAAAACGATTTTTTCTAGGTAGAACTTTTTTCAGCTTAAGATATCTAAATCGAAAGTTAAAAGAAACTAAAGCATTAAAACTCCCTAAAAAACGAAAAAAATTAAAAAAATTACGACGTAGTTATATTTTAAAATCAATTAGGGAACTCACAGTCATCTGCTAAACTTAAAACGTTTTAACTTTGCCACCTTACCATGTAGCGACTGTGAGCACCCCCGTTTAACCTCCCACACGGCCTTTGTTAGTTCACGTCTGAATTCAATCTGAAAATATTAATAAACGTATTCAAATTATTTAAATAAACTCCAAATATGAAAAAACTTACATTTTCTCTTTCTGTTTATTTATTCATAACAAATTTTTATTTGGAAACAAAGCAAAATGACAATTTTCAATTTTGCCACAAAATTTAAACATAGGCACAAGCCCGGCAATATTGCCACAAAGTGGTATCTTCTATTTGCAGGCAAAACAAAAACAAAATATTTGACACCTGGTAAATTGTCAAGATATTGCCAGCTGGTAATATTAGCAGGGCTGGTATATATGTACATATGTAACTAGAAAATTTAATACGATTTTTGTTGAATAGGTACTTATTAATTGTTGCTTAAACAAAAATTCATGTTTAGTTTTTATTTATACCCAAATGTAATTTGAAATACTAGCTTAAACTCGAGTTTATTGACAAAAACAGTATGAATTAAATCAAAAAATGTCCCTTTAACTCGATATTATGGCACAGTGGTTTACCTTCTTTTTTATACCATGGCTGTTCCTGCTTGCTAGTTTCTGCTGGACGAAAAATCTCCAGCAATAATTTGCAACGTATTGGCGCTCTCTCTCAATTAAATGTCAAAAAGCTGCTGAATTCGCTGATATTTTTGTTCAAGAAACGCTTTTTCAGGAATAATTATAATTTTTTATTTTCATTACAATTTATATCCTCCTTTTTCGATTTTTCTACTACTATTTCCTTGACGAAAGAAAAAACATTCCTACCTTTTTTTATTCGCTAACGAGACCTTCTTATAATTGAATAATGCTACCAAACATTTTATATTTTTCGTTTAATTTTTGGAGCTCATATAAGGTTTGTTTATTGGGCTGCTCTAGCTTACGCCAGATTGAGATATTTCACAAAATTGTGTTTAACGAACACTTTTCTTGCTCTAGGTTGCTCTATCTTTTGTTTCATGAGTACGCTCAAAACAAAACTAGAGTAATCCAGATCACAAATTTCTGCTCTAGCTTTTTTTATGAAGTACCCAGTGGGAAAAGGTAATGTTTGGTAATGTATAAAGTAATGTATATCCCCTATAAAATTTTTTATGTATAGTGGAATTCACGAATTACTTTTTGTACAGCAATGTCATGTAATGTTTTTGAAAAATAAAACCTTACGAAATACATTACATGGGAAGATTTTTCAAATATTTGTTCATGCGTTACTTTGCTCATGCTTCTTTTCATGGATGAAAAAGGTAATGCATTACCTACTTTCCCACTGGGTAAGTTAGAGTCGAGAAGCAATTGTCAGTCAGGAAAAAATAAATTTTTGAAAATTTCAAAAAAATTAGCTTGCAAGAAAATCAATATTTTTGTATACGTGAATTTGCATTAATTTTTAAGATTTAATCAAAAAAACCAAATAAAAAGAAACTATCGAGACTCAAGTGTTTCATGGCATTTCTGCTCTGAGCTGCTCTAAGTTGCTCTATTTCTATTTTGACAGCTGCCCTGCTCTACTCTGCTCTAACCTGCTCTGAACTTTTTTTTGGTCAGTAAACAAATCTATAAAAAATCTGTCTCTTTTGTTTCATTCACGTTGACAATAAACTCGAGTTGATGTCCCAACGTGAACGCAGTCTTAGACGAATTTTATTGATTTAAAAAAGTGTGTTACGATATTGTTCCCAAAACCTGCGGCTTTCTGCTTTCGTAGCACTTTTGCCGTCCGGCTCAATGAACTCGCAAGTTTCATCCGATTTCACCCGAACGTAAACAAACTTTGTCCGCCCGTTAAAATAGAACGCGCTCGAATTTGCCGTCCGTGGCCGGGGGGAAATCGCGGCTGCAGTGTGAACGTAGCCATAGCTCAGTTGTTGACAAGGACGACTGAAACCGAAACCGTAACGTTAACCGATTGAAACCGATTCATTTTTCAAAACCGAAACCGAAACCGTAACCGTTATTTTGATTTGAAAAAGAACGAAACCAGTTCAAAAGCCGGAACCAGTTCCAAAGGGTTTTGAATTTATTTAATGTCCCACTTTTACTTGGCACATAGGTATTTTCTTTTACAAACAGTTACTACTTTTTCACGATATACCGTCGGCTTATGTCGCAAAGGTGCGAAGTGCCATTTTACAGGAGAGAAAAAACAATATAAAAATATAAATTTAAATTAAGAGTTTCGGTTTTTTACGTCATGTTACTCAATTTCAGAGTATAATAAGAGGACGCTCATAAAAAAATAAAAATTTATAATTTTCGCCGACTTATATGCACTTTTGTGACTTAGCACCTTTTCGGCAGCTACTTTTTATTTTTTTCACTGGGCTTAGCATCTTTTCCAAAATCAAAAAATCTGTGAGTGAACGAAAGCAATTTTCTGAGTATGAGGGTTCTTAAAGATTCTTCCGTAGAATTTTTACGTAGTCTTAGAATTTTTATATTAAGCTTAGTTCTAACACAATCCGCGCTTAAAGCTCAAATGACCTATTTTTTGGATCTCTGTTACTCTGCAATTAGAAGCAATATTTGGATCAAAGTACATTATTCTGAAAGCCTAGACCCTTCTCTTTATCACACTATAGCGTTTTACGTTCACACTTACTCATAGCAGACAAGCACGAGCAGATTTTATTGCACACCTTTGGACGAATTCGACTTTTTGCTCATTTTTCGAGGTCCATAAGTCGACAGATAAATGTGATTTAGGTGTTGGGAAGGCTGGATATGATAGCCCAAACATTTGTCTTTACAATCCAAGGTCAAAAAGTTATGTTAGTTACTAAGGAGACGTGAAGCCAGTTGTTGTTGTTGTTGTTGTAACGAGGTGTAGTCCTGCCCAACGCGTATTTTTCCTTAACCTAATTGTCATCAATATCTTCTAACGGGAGTCCAAGGAAACTAGCAGTTTCAATAGGGTTGGACCAAAGAGAGATGGGTGTTAGAAGAGTGGGCTCAAATGAGCAAGAAAATAAGTGATTGGTATTGCGGGGGGACGAGCCGCATGCCGGACATACATTCGGCACATCAGGGTTCAGTCTAGATATGTAGGAGTTTAACCTACTACAATATCCAGAGCGTAATTGAGCCAGAGTGACCCTTGTCTCTCGAGGAAGATGACGCTCCTCTTCAGAAATGCCAGGTGTTGCGGCATGTAAGACATTGTTTAGCGGACAGAGCGCAGAGTAATGGCCAACAGACGTTGTATGGATATGCCCCAAAGCCTGTTTGTGTACCTGTAGATCAAACGGCGTTGTTATATAGTGACGGATCTCATCAAAATGTTTACGTAGATGCGACCTTATGGTCCTAGGAGGCGGAATGAGTTCAAGCAGTTGTCTACCGGGATGCTGTGGTTTACAGCAATTCAGTAGGTACTGCTTATTTAGCATTTCATTATGCTCCCTAACTGGAAGCATTTCCACCTCATTATGTATATCAGATACAGGTGACATAAGGACGCACCCCGTAGCGGTTCTGAGCGCGGTGTTTTGATAGGCCTGAAGCTGATTCCAGTGAACGTCTGCAAGCCCCGCCGACCATATCGGCGACGCTTCAGGATCGGCCGACCAATTGCCTTGTACGTTACCAACAACGTTTCTTTGTCTTTACCCCAAGTACTGCCGGCTAGTGACTTGAGGATTTCGTTGCGGCTCTGTAATTTTGAGAAAATTGCAGCTGAATGGGCAGCGAAAGTGTGCATGGTGTCAAAAGTCACTCCTAAAATTTTTGGGTGAGCGACAGTAGGTATTTTATGATCACCTACATAAATTTCTAATTCCATGCCAACCTGCGCTGTTCACGTCGTGAATAAGGTCGCCGAAGACTTTGTTGGCGACAATGTCAAGGTTCGGGCAGTGAAGAACTCGACTAGAGAGGGGAGATAACCATTTATTTTAGAGCACAGCTCATCAACGGAAGTACCAGTTGCCAATATCGTGCAATCGTCTGCGTAAGAAACAATCGTAACTTCTTCTGGTGGAGGAGGAAGCTTCGAAATATAGAAGTTAAACAATAACGGGGAGAGGACACCACCCTGTAGTACCCCTTGTTTTATCTTCCTGGCTTTAGATTTTTTGTTTCTGAATACAACAGACGACCGACGACCACTGAGATAATTGGCGGTCCAACGTTTTAGACAGGGGGGGAGTGACGAGTCTTCCAAATCAGCTACAAGTTGCCCATGATTTACTGTGTCAAAAGCTTGACTCAAATCAAGTGCAACTAGAACCGTCCTGTCATTAGGCCTGTTTTGATTTAGACCGTCAGTTATCTGAGTGTTTATGACATTTAGAGCAGATGTTGTGCTCCTACCTTTCCTGAAGCCATGTTGGTGCTCGGCTAACATCAGATGTGATGTATAGAGCGGGAGTAAGACCGCTTCAAGTGTCTTTACTACTGGCGAGAGGAGTGATATCGGGCGATATGACTCCCCAACGTTAGCTGGCTTGCCAGGCTTTAGTAGTGGGATCACAGTTGCCTGCTTCCATTTGTCGGGTATGACAGCTGTGATCAAAGACAGGTTGAAGACGGCAGTTAAATATTTGACTCCCGCTGGGCCGATATGCTTGAGATGCACCATGTCTATGCCATCAGGGCCGATGGCTTTGGAATTTTTGGCCTTCCGGATGGCCTCTTGAACCTCTGTAGCGGTGATGGGAACGGGGGCATAGTTTTTGTGTTTATGCGCACGCCTGAAGATTCCACGTCTAGTCCTGTCTTGCGCAGGGTGTGGGACATATTGTCGACAAAAAGCCTGTGCACATTTCCTGGGGTCATTTATTGTCTTGTCACCGAAGGTAATGTCGACATTTTTTGCTGGACCCGAAGGATTCGACAAGGACTTGACGGTGGACCATAATTTCCCAACACCAGTAGAGAGGTTACAAGACCTGAGGTGCTCCTCCCATTTGGTTTGTTTGTGTTCGTTAACCAGCCGTCTGATTTCCACGTTGAGATCACCGATCTGTGGGTCAGAGGGATCGATGTTGCGTATGAGGTCACGTTCGTTGGCCAAGGCTGCGGCCTCAGCTGGGAAGTTAGGCCTAATATCTTTTATCCTACCAGCTGGTATAAAACGGCTGTAGCCTTTTTAATGACCTCACGTATGTTACGCTCGCCAACGTGTACGTCAGTGGGAATGGGAAGATCACAAAGGAGCTCTCCGTGAATTCCAAAAAGCCGACCCAATTAGCTCTTTTGAAATTCACGTATGTTCTTTTCTCCGATGTAACGAAATCCGTGGCACGATCGACGGACAAGATGATAGGCAGGTGGTCGGATGACAGGGCCACCATAGGTTGCCAGTTGATGCTGTTAATTAACCCCGGGCTAACAATAGTTAGGTCCGGGGAGCTACTGCAGTTAACAGCCATCCTAGTTGAGGAGTCTCCGTTCACAGTACAGAAAGAGGAGTTATCAATTTGCTCGGCTAATTCCCGTCCTCTGCCGTCCACAGAAAGGTGTGAATGCCACATATCATGATGGGCATTAAAATCGCCCATGATGATACGGTTATCGCCACAAGGAAACGCCCTAAGGTCAGGACGATAACTTCTTGGGCAGCAGGTGACGGGAGGAATGTATATATTGATTAGCTCGAGATCAACGCCACCAGCTTGTATAACTATACCTTGACACTCTAAAGGTAAGTCTCTTTGGTCAGTGTTGATATCAAATTCCCTATACTGCACCGTATGGTGAACAAGGAACGCGAGACCACCTCCGCCGTCCTTACGGTCATGCCGGAGTACGTGGTAGCCTCCACTCGCTCGGAGATTCGAGTGGGGGCCAAGTTTTGTCTCCTGGATTGCAGCAATTTTGATTTTATGTAGCTGCATAAATGTGGTTATCTCCGCTATCTTGCCGGTCAAGCCGTTGCAGTTAAATTGCTACATTTTAAATTGCGAAGTAGAGGCAATGGCCACTCTGGGAGTTAAAGACTGATGTGTTCGCCTAGATGGTGGTAGGTTATGTCGCGATATTGATCTCCGTTGCGGTCCTGAAGCCGGCGGAATTCGTTCACTATTAGATGAGTGTGCATCCGTCGGCTTTGAGGGCTGCACAACTCGACAGCAAGGCGCGACAAACACATCAGTCCAGAGATTTCTGTTTGCGAGCCCAGAACATATGCGTAGGTGACACAGGCCTAGGCAGCAGTTGCACTTGACCGATGCCACAGACGCATATATCCTGTGCCGACATACAGTGCACGAAGAGTGAGGGACCAGAAGTTGATGGACTTGACTTTCATTCGTGCTAGTGCCGGAAGAAGTTAGTAAAGAGTTTAGAGACGGGGGCTGAAGCTCAGTAGTGCTACAAGCATCAACTGATGTGCTACGAAGAAAGTAGCCATGATTGGGTGCTTGTGCTGTTGATGCACTAGGAAGTAAGCTACAGCCGGGAACACATATATTCTGCTGGGCAATATAATTATTGCAGGTCGTGGAGACTTGATTATTAGAGGGCGATAAAGCAACATATGAGCGTCGCTTGCCTCGGGACGTCCCAGGACGTGAACAGCAGGGCGCCACAAAACTTTTATAGAAACTAGTGGGCCGATGTGTTTTTGGATCTAGTCCGGAGCAACTAGATTTATGCAACCAACCTTTGCATGATGCACACTGTACTGAGTGTGATCGTTTTGTATATATTTTCTTCCGATAAACGCAGCAGAACCATTCTCTTGGGCCAGGATTTGGCTCAATGCCAGCCCGGGTCAAGAGAATAAGGAGCAGCCGTGCTGCAAGGGGATGTTCCGGGGATGACAATAGGTGAGGGAATCGTGACGCGTTAGACAGGGTCACTTCGAAATGTATTGCTCTTGGCTGAGTCATTATAAAAAAAAAACAACCCGGGTCGTTTCGGTACGAAGGGTATTGTACAGGTACAAATACCGTTCTCGCAGAACCGGCAATACGTGAAACGTCAGTAGCGCTATTCGCTAACTTTTTTATCCACATTTGGTGACTTCGTTAACACATAATTTTAACACATTTGCTATTCACCAACTTTTATCATCTGTTTTGTTACCGAATACGATAAAACTCAATCAGCTGGTTTGGTTGTCGTCTTTACAAATGACAATTTATCAATTTAAACAAAGCGTTTTACGTTTTATTAAAGATTTTGAATATAAAAAAAGATAATTAAAGAAATTACAATGTTGTTAAAACCCAGTTAGTGAATAGCATATGTGATAAGGCAAACCAATTGTGATATGGTTAAAAATCTCGTTTGTGGGAACGATAAAGATAGCGAATCGCACTACAGGTCAGGTAAAGGATCCCATTTATAATTTTTTTTTACTTTTCTACTTGTAAATTGATATGGAAAAAAGAAAAAAAATCCAAATTCAAATTCGTATCTAGTTAGTTTTTTTTACCACGCTTTTATTAGGTTCACTTGTATGTTTGTTTGTTTGTTTGCTTGCTTGTATGTATGTAACTCTCGTTCGGTTTAAGCCCCAGTGGCCCAAAAACCGTAAAATGTCCCTAAAATATGGGTATCAAACGAAAGGGGAACGCCCCAGGTTTCATTTGGACCTCGACATATTTCGATAAATTTATCGATAACTGAGTTATCGGTCAGGCCCCAGGTCTCTTTTGCACATCGACATATTTCGATAAATTTATCGATAACTGAATTATCGGTCAAAATGTGGTTGCCCGAAAACCTTAATATTTCCCTACAATATGGGTATCAAACGAACAGGGAAGGCCCCTGGTTTCATTTGGACTTCGATATATTTCGATAAATTGATCGATAACTGAGTTATCGGTCAAAATATGATTGCCCAAAAACCTAAAAAATTCCCTACTATATGGGTATCAAACGAAAGGTGAAGGCCTTACGTCTCTTTTGGACATCGACATATTTCGATAAATTTATCGATAACTGAGTTATCGGTCAAAATATGATTGCCCAAAAACCTAAAAAATTCCCTACAATATGGGTATCAAACGAAAGGGGAGGGCCCTAGGTTTCATTTGGACATCGACATATTTCGATAAATTTATCGATAACTGAGTTATCGGTCAAAATATGATTGCGCAAAAACCTCAAAAATTCCCTACAATATGGGTATCAAACGAAAGGGGAGGGCCCCAGGTTTCATTTGGACATCGACATATTTAGATAAATTTATCGATAACTGAGTTATCGGTTAAAATATGATAGCCCAAAAACCTAAAAAATTCCCTACAATATGTGTATCAAAAGAAAGGTGAAGGCCCCAGATTTCATTTGGACCTCGACATATTTCGATAAATTTATCGATAACTGAGTTATCGGTCAAAATATGATTGCCCATAAACCTACAAAATTCCCTACAATATGGGTATCAAATGAAAGGCGAAGGCGCCAAGTATAATTTGGACCTCGATATATTTCGATAAATTTATCGATAACTGAGTTATCGGTCCAAATATGATTGTCAAAAAACCTTAACATTTCCCGATAACATGGGCATCCAACGAAAGGGGAAGGCCCCAGGTTTCATTTGGACATCGACATATTTCGATAAATTTATCGATAACTGAGTTATCGGTCAAAATGTGGTTGCCCGAAAACCTTAAAATTTCCTTACAGTATGAGTATCAAACGAAAGGGAAGGCCCCAGGTTTCATTTGGACTTCGATATATTTCGATAAATTTTTCGATAACTGAGTTATCGGTCAAAATGTGAATGCCCAAAAACCTTAAAATTTCCCTACAATATGGGTATCAAACGTAAGGGGAAGTTCCCAGGTTTCATTTGGACATCGATATATTTCGATAATTTTATCGATAACTGAGTTATCGGCAAAATGTGAATGCCCAGAAATCTTAACATTTCCTTACAATATGGGTACCAAACGAAAGGGGAAGGTCCCAGGTTTCATTTGGACATCGACATATTTCGATAAATTTATCGATAACTGAGTTATCGGTCAAAATATGATTAGCCAAAAACCTTAAAATTTCCCTAAAATATGGGTATCAAACGTAAGGGGAAGTTCTCAGGTTTCATTTGGACATCGATATATTTCGATAAATTAATCGATAACTGAGTTATCGGTCAAAATGTGGTTGCCCGAAAACCTTAAAATTTCCTTACAATATGGGTATCAAACGAAAGCGGAAGGCCCCAGGTTTCATCAGGATTTCGATAAATTTTTCGATAACTGAGTTATCGGTCAAAATATGATTGCCAAAAAATTTTAAAATTTCCCTACAATATGAGTGTCAAACTAACGGGGAAGGCCCAGGTTTCATTTGGACATCGACCTATTTCGATAAATTTATCGATAACTGAGTTATCGGTCAAAATGTGATTGCCAAAAAACCTTAAGATTTCCCTAAAATATGGGTATCAAGCGAGAGAGGAGGCCCCAGATTTCATTTGGACTTCGATATATTTCGAAAAATTTATCGATAACTGAATTATCGGTCATAATGTGAATGCTCAGAAACCTTATAATTTCCTTTCAATATGGGTACCAAACGAAAGGGGAAGGCCACAGGTTTCATTTGGACTTCAATATATTTCGATAATCTTATCGATAACTGAGTAATCGGTCAAAATGTGATTGCCCAAAACCTTAAAATTTCCCTACAATTTGGGTATTAAACGAAAGGGGAACGCCGCAGGTTTCATTTGAACCTCAATATATTTCGATAATCTTATCGATAACTGAGTTATCATCAAAATGTGAGGCCCAAATACCTTAAAATTTCCTAACAATATGGGTATCAAACGAAAGTGGTGGTCCAGAAGTTTCGTTTGGGCTGCTGTATATTTCGATATATTTATCGATAATTTCATAGGACATTTGACTAAAAAGTAAAAAATAAATATAGTTTAAAAAAACTAAAACTCACGCTTTTAGAGAGTATTGAACTAAAAAGTTGAAAATAATTTTAAAACCCTATACAGTAGTATTGTGGAAAAAGCGTGTTCCGCTTTGTGCCATAATTTTGGTATATCGAGCGCTCGACGCTTTTCCCACATAATGATAGTTTTTTTACTACGCTTTCATTAGCTTTACTTGTACATACATTCATATGTATGCTTGCTTGCTTGTATGTAACTCTACTTCAGTCTGTCATTTGGACTTCAGACTGTCCCAAAAACCTTGAAATGTGCCTTCAATATGGGTGTTAAACGATAGGGGGTTGCATTTGGACTTCGATATATTTATCGACAACTAAGTTATCGGTCATAATGCCTACAATGTGGGTATCAAACGAAAGGGAAGTTCTACAGGTTTCTATTGGACTTTGGAATATTTCGATATTTTTATCGATAACTGAGTTATCGGTCAAAATAAGGTTGTCCAATAATATTGAAAATTGCCTACAATATGGGTATCAAACGAAAGTGGAGGCCCAGAGGTTTCGTTTGCACTGCGCTATACTTCAATATATTTATCGATTACTTCATAACACATTTAACTAAAAAGTAAAAAATAAATATAGTTTAAAGAGCGAAAACACACGCTTTTAAATAATATTGCACTAAAACAGTAAAAATAATTTAAATAAAAAACGAAGATTATGGAACAAAGCGGACCACGCTTTTTCCACAATACCACTGTGTAGGGGTTTTAAAATAATTTTCATTTCATTGGTGGAGTTGGCACCTTTTCTAATCAACGCAAATAACGCACTTAAAGACGGAATAGTTATGCAATTCATGATGTAAGTAGTGTAAATTAACTGTTTGTAGCATTTTGCATCAAAACCTGAAAAAATCCAAAAGGTATACTTAGCACCTTTACGGCCTAACTAATGGCGGCGATATACCAACAGGTTCTCATAACCTCTAACGAGATTTTTAGCCGAGCTTCTCTTTCCAACTTGTGGTGTGTTGCTTTTTAGTTTTCCTACAGGTTGGCGGGACCTACAGTTTTTTGCCGACTCCGAACGGCTCTTGCAAAGCAAATGAATTTTTTGCTGAGAAGCTTCTCATGGCAGAAATACGCTCGGAGAGTTTGCCAAACTACTGCCGAGGGGCGACCCCGTTTTTGTTTTTCTAAATAATTTTTGATGTTACTTTTGCCGGGCATCGAACCGCCACGACTTGGTGTAGAAGGCCGAACACTTAACCGCTACACCACGGCGGTCGCCGTAATACATTTACTTAATACTTGAACGGCCCCTAATTCTGTTATGGATAAATCAATCGTAATTTACGGCCTAAGCCGACGATATATATTTCATTAAGCTTCCATTATAATATTTTTCTAATAAAAAAGTAGAGTTAATTTTCAGATTTTTTTGAAAGAAGTTTCATCCATACGTAGCGTCAATAATAGTTACTAGTATATTCCGTGGTCGAAATTCGACCAATTTAAAATAGTTGAACTTATTCAAACATCTGATCAACTTTTTGTCAATAGCTGCCTTTAGGCCCTTGGCCGAACCTCGACCAACTTAAATGTATACATTAAAAACTCATCTATAGGCAAAATGAGGCCATCAAAGAATTTAAGAAATAGCGGCTGTTATTATACATATAATAAAAATATTAAATTACAGCAGCCCTTTCCAAAATTATTTATGGAAATTGCCATGCAAATATTCGGTTTTCGAGATTTTACGTTGCACTTGAATAATCGGATGATGAGATTGTGCTTAACAAATAGAAACTAATTTATGCGATCGTTTTGAGCAGGTGAAGAACAAAAAAATATTAGAAGTTTTATTTGTGGATTGAATCCAATGTAGATATTTATACGTTAATTTTGTAATTATAGGTATTAGAAAGAATTGAATGCAAAATTTTATACAGCGGAATGGTAATTCACTGACTAGTTTCCATGCGACCAAGCATTTAGACGTAGTGTTTTATCCGGTCTGGCTGGCATCGAACCTACCAGACTGCATTGGCATTGCGTTCTCTTAACGCTTTGAGCCATGTGCCCTGCATGCAATCTTGCATTTATATTCTTACTAACATTTGCTATGTGTTTTCCTTACTTTATAGACTTCTTGTACACCTTATGATCCAAGCTAATAACAGGAAGCAAGTAAATTTGTATATGGCGAGCTTTTTGAGCCGGAAATATACACCCTGTGGTTCAGATGGAAGGAAGGAAATAGCTTCAAAAAGCTCGCCATATACAAATTTACTTGCTTCCTGTTATCACCTTGGATCATAAGGTGTACAAGAAGTCTATAAAGTAAGGAAAACACATGGCAAATATTAGTAAGAATATAAATGCAAGATTGCATGCAGGGCACATGGCTCAAAGCGTTAAGAGAACGCAATGCCAATGCAGTCTGGTAGGTTCGATGCCAGCCAGACCGGATAAAACACTACGTCTAAATGCTTGGTCGCATGGAAACTAGTCAGTGAATTACCATTCCGCTGTATAAAATTTTGCATTCAATTCTTTCTAATACCTATAATTACAAAATTAACGTATAAATATATACATTGGATTCAATCCACAAATAAAACTTCATATACATACAAACATTTCCGCTCCCCATGAAAAAGAACCAAAAAACCGGAAATATACACCCTGTGGTTCACATGGAAGGAAGGAAATAGCTTCAAAAAGCTCGCCATATACAAATTTACTTGCTTCCTGTTATCACCTTGGATCATAAGGTGTACAGAAGTCTATAAAGTAAGGAAAACACATGGCAAATATTAGTAAGAATATAAATGAAAGATTGCATGCAGGGCACATGGCTCAAAGCGTTAAGAGAACGCAATGCCAATGCAGTCTGGTAGGTTCGATGCCAGCCAGACCAGATAAAACACTACGTCTAAATGCTTGGTCGCATGGAAACTAGTCAGTGAATTACCATTCCGCTGTATAAAATTTTGCATTCAATTCTTTCTAATACCTATAATTACAAAATTAACGTATAAATATATACATTGGATTCAATCCACAAATAAAACTTCATATACATACAAACATTTCCGCTCCCCATGTACAAGAACCAAAAAACCGGAAATATACACCCTGTGGTTCACATGGAAGGAAGGAAATAGCTTCAAAAAGCTCGCCATATACAAATTTACTTGCTTCCTGTTATCACCTTGGATCATAAGGTGTACAAGAAGTCTATAAAGTAAGGAAAACACATGGCAGATATTAGTAAGAATATAAATGCAAGATTGCATGCAGGGCACATGGCTCAAAGCGTTAAGAGAACGCAATGCCAATGCAGTCTGGTAGGTTCGATGCCAGCCAGACCGGATAAAACACTACGTCTAAATGCTTGGTCGCATGGAAACTAGTCAGTGAATTACCATTCCGCTGTATAAAATTTTGCATTCAATTCTTTCTAATACCTATAATTACAAAAATATTAGGTTGAAAATTAAGTAAATTGTAATAGTTAAGATTAAAGGTTTTTTAATATAAAAAAAAAACATAATTTAAGAAAAAAAAAGGAAAATTCCGCAACCGGGTCTTGCAACTGTGCACACCGTATTCTATACGCTCACCGCCGCGCCATTACCTTATGCACAAAGCAGTTATCAAATTCTGCAATTAGGCTTTATGAGAATAAGAATTTAAAAATTAACAATATACCAACAACAAAGTTAGACTATTAATATAAATAATGGACCGAAGTACTCAATGAGCGAGGGAGTGAAAATAATTTCTCTAATAATAGGAGGAGCTTATTGAGTGAAAGAATGAAATTCATTTTGTAGAAATATGAGTTCTATTTATAGAAATTTATTATTTAGTGTTGGTACATTACAAATGCTGGTTAGGGCAAATCTAGGCTTTTGCAAAAACAGTTAAAGGTTTTTCTAGCTTTTTTCTTTATCCATAACTTAGCAATATTTAGAAGACATTTTAATTTGATTTTTGATTTGATTAAAAAAAAAAATGTAGGTATATTGATTAAAAAAAAAAAAAATTTATTCAAAGTGGTAAAATCAGCCAAAATCTAGCCTTTTGCAAAAACTGTTAAAGGTTTTTCTATCTTTTTTCCTTAACCGGCGGCCGCCGTGGTGTAGCGGTTAAGTGTTCGGCCTTCTACACCAAGTCGTGGCGGTTCGATGCCCGACAAAAGTAACATCAAAAATTATTTAGAAAAATAATTATTCTAAACGGGGTCGCCCCTCGGCAGTAGTTTGGCAAACTCTCCGGGTGTATTTCTGCCATGAGAAGCTTCTCAGCAAAAAATTCATTTGCTTTGCAAGTGCCGTTCGGAGTCGGCAAAAAACTGTAGGTCCCGCCAACTTGTAGGAAAACTCAAAAGCAACACACCACAAGTTGGAAAGAGAAGCTCGGCTAAAAATCTCGTTAGAGGTTATGATAACCTGTTGGTATTTCCCCGCCATTAGTTTTTTTTTTTTTTTTTTTTTTTTTTTTTTTTTTTTTATAACTTAAAAATATTTAAAAATACATTTCTTATCGATTTTTGATTTGATTTTTGAAAAAAAAAAAAATTTAGGTATATTGAAACGGGGCAAAATGTCTTTAGTAATATTTTAGTTGACCTCTAACCACTTCGTTTGGTACAAAATTTAAGGACCTGTGAAAAATTATGGATTTTTATATTTCAAAATTTATAGAAATAATCTACCGGAGTCCGATAGACAGAACAATATCCCCCTTATTCATAAAAAATATAAAAGGTTTATTAAGTTCTTATTATTCAAAATTTGTACACGGAGGGAAATCTATGGATGGAACATCCATAATTATTGATATCACATTAAATAAAAATTGATAATTCTGTCCCATCAATGAATATGGATTTTTCATCAATGCTTTTTTGATAAATCACTATTGAAATGGTATCCATATAAACTATTGATAAATTCTAAATAGTTTAAAAAAACAAAATTTTATATAAGTTAACATCTGGTTTCAGTAAGATTCGAACCCTGCTCCTCTGGCACGTTAGCCCAGTATTCTATCATTCGGCTACGGCATTTTATAAAATTTTTAGAAAAATGTTCAATCATAAGAAATTCAAAAAATTTTGAAATTAAAAAAAACGCTCGAACAAGTTGTAATATTGTTAGAAAACCCATAGTAAAAATTGTTGAACTATTATGATTATGAGTCCCAGAAAAATTTACATTTCGTCCATATATATTAATACGCTGTCTCTACCATTATTACTATGCAGTAAATATGGATATGGATATACCGACAATAGAAATTCATATCACGACCATAGATATGGACATGCCGTTCAAATATATTAGTATTCTATCCATAAATATAAAAAATAGTATATCATATCGAAATGGTTGAAATGTCATTTTACTTTTTATTGGGAGCAAATAATATTTGATAACTCGCTTATTCTAAATGAATATTGCATCAAACTCGTCGCTATCAATAGCGATATTATCACAACATTCAATGCATTTCTCTTAGTGTACGAAAATATCATTTTAAAAAGCTTTATAAACCAATTTTATTTTTTATGAATATGAGGGTATTTTTAAAAAAAATTTAATTTTCGGAAAAACTTACCAAAAAACCCAAATTGTATAAGCGGTTATCTCATTTCTAAAATTGGTCGTATGTATGTATATTTATGAAAATATTCGCAGTAAGTTTTTTCCGAAAAAAGTATCACAAATATAAAAATATGTCTTATGAAATTTTAATGAGCTTATAAAAAATCAAGATTAGAAATACTCATATACCTAAAGATGTTTTAAAAAAGAAAAAACTATTTCAATGAAAAAAAAAAACAATTGTAGCCCGGAGCTCTTCTCGAACCTACAACAGTTCGCTCGCTATCCGATGCGCTAACCACTGCTCTACTGCTGTATCTACAAATTTTTTGTCAAATCACCAATTCAAGCTGTATGGGCAATGAGCGAGAGAATGAAAATAGTTTCTCTAATAAAAGGAGGAGCTTGTTGAGTGAAAGATTGAAAGGTTCATTTTGCAGAAAATGAGTTCTTTTTATAGAAACTTATTATACAGGCGTGTTTTTAAATCTTTTTAGAGGGGGTAAATTACAAATTCTGGTTAGGTAAAAAAGTTTGAGGATTTTCTAGCTTTTTTCTTTAACCATAACTTAGCAATATTTACGACAATTTATATGGATTTTTTATTTGATTTAAAGAAAAAATATATATATTAATTTTTCTATTCAATTTGGTCTAGTCTTTTTGGGGCTCAGGTTGCAAATCTGCCCTTTTAAAAGTTAATACAGATGTACATATGAATAGAAATCAGTTGTTGCCTTCAGTAAAATTTAAGACGACCGCTAACCACTTGATTTAGTTCAAAATTTAAGTACATATTAAATGTGTTGTCGATTTTTATATTTTAAATAGGGAGTCTATTAGCAACTTTGTCTCAAACGGTAGAAATCACTAAAATATATAGAAGTAATCTACCGAAGTCCGATAAATAGACTACTGTGTTTGAAAAATTTCGCAACTTCGATCTTATATCATCAAAAATTAGACCTAAAACCCCAAATTGAATAAGCGGTTATCGCATTTCTATAATGGGTGGTATGTATGCATATGCTTTCCGTCAACTAAAAATATTCAGCAATTTTTTTTTCTCGAAAATAGAGATCACAAACATAAAAATTTAAAAAAAGTCAACATAAGAAATATTTATATATTGAAAAAATAAAAACAATTTTCAATGACAAAAAATAAAAAAAAAAATGTGGCCGATAGCTGTTCTTGAACCATTAACCGCTCGACCACTACCCCCGACGCTTCCCACTGGGCTATCGCTTTATGTACAAATTGATTGTCAGATAACCAATTCAAGTGGCATGAGAAAGTTTCATTCGCTTATTACAGATAAATGAAGCAGGATTGGTTATATATTAGATAATTGTGCACTGCCTTAGAGGTATGCCAACAAATCCATATGCATTTCATAAATATTTATGCATATTTAGTATGGTAATGGCTTGGCAAATATTTATATGTAAAATTTGTTAGCCTATTAATATAATAGATTATTATACTACCAGGCCCGGCATACGTTGTCCTGCCCAAACGTTAACTTGTTTTCATTTATAAAATGTGACTTGCATGGCTAAAAATTTGAGCCTAATTTTTAAACATTTTTGGACTACATATATGACCAAACCAAATTTGGTTTCAAATTTAAACTAGACCATTTACCATACTCCCCGCTTCATGCCCGTCTGCTCTACCACTGAGCTACATCGCAAACTAAATGTTGTTGGAAAAATTAAATCTTTAATAAGCTTTCAAAAATAAATACTAAAACATGTTAATTTTAAACTGAAAACTTTTAATTTTAAAACGAAAAGTTTTAATTTTCAAACCAAAAAGTTTTAGTTTTCAAACCAAAAAGTTTTAATTTTAAACCGAAAAGTTTTAATTTTCAAGCCAAAAAGTTTAATTTTCAAACCAAAAAGTTTTAGTTTTAAACCGAAAATTTTAAGAATAAAATAAAAATAAAAAAATATGGCACTTGGCAGGATTCGAACGAAAGCGCTCAGGAGTCTTTTTAAACTTTTGGAAAGCTTAATATATTCAAAAAAGAAGTTTAAAAAATCGCTTAAACTTTAGCCGGGTTTAAAGTTTAAGCTCATTTTTTTAACCGTGTGCCCTCCTCATTTTAGCTCCACAACCTTTCTCCCGTCCACCCCACCATCCTCCGTTTCATATGCTTTCTCTTTTTATATTTCTTTTCTAATTGTCATTCATATCCCAATTGTCACCCCTTTCTCGATACCACTGCTAAAATGACTCCCCTTTAAAACTTTTATCAACACCTTTCATTCTAGACCCATTTTTTACAAAAACCTTCTAGCTCCACTCCTGGTCCACGTGTTGATCAATATCTAGAAACCTTGGTCTTATATGGGAAAAATACTAAAACATGTTAAATCACTTGTCACCACCTTTCATTTGATACTCATATCGCACTAATACCATCGACGACCCCTCCTGGGTGGCATTTTAATAAATCTGTTTACGTAATACTTGAACGGCCCCTAATTCTGTTATCGATAAATAAATCGTAATTTACCAGAGTGCAAATGAAAGCTGAGGTCTTTCCCTTTCCTTTGATACCAATTTCGTGCGAATATTCCAAAGTTTACGTAAGATTACATTTTGATCGGTAACTATGTTATAGATAAATATATCGAAATTTCATGATACCTGTTGCAGACTTTATACTCCTAAGGATTTGTCTGCAAAATTTCGTAAAGATCGGGACATTGTTTCAGACGTTAAAGAACCTCAAACATCCGAAGTCACTCACAAACTTACGTTTTTATATATAAGTAAGATAAGATTGGAGAAATTCCACCATGGCCGCAGGAAAAGTTATGATAATTCAACCCTATTTTGAAGCTACATATTTGAGTTTCTAAGTAGTAAAATTTGTTGTGTTCGTGTTTTATTTGGAAACCGAAACCGGAACGAAACCGTAACCGAAACCGAAAAAAATGTGAACGAAACCTGAACCGAAATCGAAACACGTTACAAAGCCGTAACCGAAACCGGATCGTTAGTTTAATCGGTTTCATACCTTGGTTGTTGATTAATTAAAGCATCATCGGGAATAAAGTCAAAAATTCCTTTATTTTCAAATCGTTTTTTTTGCATATTCCTTTTAAAATACCTCTCTTACATAAGTCAAGCACGAAATTGCCTGAATTGTGAACCCTCGTAGAAATTGCGGGAAAATCTATAGAAAGCGAAATTATCTACTTAATTCCGATATCGATTGCGACGGTATTGTTATTAGAACCCTACACAGAGTTCTTAAATTTAACCTAAAACTAATCAGTCAGCGGAAAAACGTTCTCGGTAATTAGGGTTGTTTTGTCTTCCTAAACAATTTTGATTTTGTCACTTAGAACGTTATTCCCGAATTATCGAGCAGAGTACAAATGGAACCTGTGGCCTTTCCCTTTCGTTTAATACCAACTTTGCGAAAAAAATCCAATGTTTATTTCCCACCGAGTTTTCACCGATAACTCTGTTATCAATTAACATATCGAAATGAACTAAATTCAAATGAAAGCTCTGCTCTTTCCCCTTCGTTTGATACCAATTTTGTCCAAATGAAAGCTGTGGTCTTTCCTTTTCGTTTGATATGTACTAATTTTGTACGAATATTTCAAAGTTTTTGCGCCACCACATTGTTTACGCGATACCACATGTCCAAATCCATTCCATTCCATTTATTGTTTATATTTTTTATTCCACCTTAATTAATATTAAGCCTTGTATATAGTAATTATTCATTATCTTTAATTTAGTTTCATCATTCATGACTTATAAAGTAATCTCGACTGATCATCTTTGTTTTGGACGTGTGGTAAATCCACCAAATTGAATTCGCCGCAATCACAAAGCAGCGATCCGGCATGATCGCCTCCTGTCAAACCAGCTGTTTACTTTCTTTTCTTCATTGCTATAGATCTCACCTTTCGTTTTGCCAGCAAATTGCAAATCTACTTATTATTATTTTTACAAGTGCAGTTTTCTAAAAAAGTCGAGTTGTATGAAGTGAATTATATTGAATACAAAACCGTGTACTTATTAACAAGTAGGGTTTTCTTTTGGATAAAGAGTCCCCACCTGACCGTGTTACCCCCAATAGTGTTTTGGAGTCCTTTCTATCGAGCACGGAGAATTCCTCAACATACGGATCCCTTTTTGGTGCTCATCGAAGACAAGTATTGCATTTGGAGTGAAGTATGAGTACTAGGTTGATTGACTTCGCCGCTGCTCGCAATATGGTCATCAGTAGTACCAGGTTCCAGCATAAGCGAATACACCAAGCCACATGGCTGTCCCCTGATCAAAGAACTAGAAACCAGATTGATCATGTCTTGATTGACGGCAGACATAGCTCCACCGTTCTGGACGTGCGTACACTGCGTGGTCCCAATATTGACTCTGACCATTATCTTGTCGCAGCCAAGATACGCACACGCCTCTGTGCAACGAAGAAAGTGCGCACAGTAACGGAAGGAAAGTTTGACGTCGAGAAGCTGCGCATGACACAGACAGCTGATAATTTCACAACTCGACTCTCACACCTGCTCGCAGAGGGCAATCCTCGACCTAACGATGTAACCGAGCAATGGAAGCATATCTCTCACTCATTGCGTACCGCCGCTGAGGCCACTATAGGGTTCCAGCGAGCCCGCAAGAAAAACTGGTATGATGAGGAATGCAAAACTGCCTCGAAAAAAAGGACGCTGCCTACAAGGAGACGTTGCGAACGGGCGCAACCCGCAGTGTATGGCAACAATATCGTGAGGCAAAGAAGGAAGAGAGACGCCTTTTCAGAAAAAAGAAAAGTGAGTCCGAAAGGCGTGAGTGTGAGGAGCTTGAGATGCTGGCTGACAGGAATGATGCACGAAAATTCTATGAAAAGATCCGGCGGATGACGGAAGGTTTTAAGACCGGGGCAAGCTCCTGTAAGGACAATAATGGCGACCTGGTAACCGACGTACAAAGTGTACTTAAATTATGGAGGGAGCACTTCTCCTCACTGCTAAATTGCGAGGGAGGCGTCGAACCCGATACCCCCATCCCTGACGATGGAAAAGTCGTCCCACCACCTGACTATGATGAAGTGAGGATAGCTATATCCCGGCTCAAAAACAACAAAGCGCCTGGAAAAGAAGGACTACCCGCCGAGCTGTTCAAACACGGAGGCGAAGAGCTGGTAAAAAGCATGAATCAGCTCTTATGCAGAATATGGTCAGACGAATGCATGCCTCCGGATTGGAATTTAAGTGTGCTTTGCCCAATCCACAAGAAAGGCGATCCCGCTAACCGCACCAACTACCGCGGAATTAGTCTTCTTAATATCGCATATAAGGTTCTTTCTAGCGTGTTGTGTGAAAGGCTGAAGCCCATCGTAGACAAACTGATTGGACCTTATCAGTGTGGCTTTAGACCTGGTAAGTCTACCATCGACCAGATTTTCACGATACGCCAAATCCTGGAGAAGACCCATGATAAGAGAATCGACACTCACCATCTCTTTGTCGATTTTAAAGCCGCTTTTGACAGCGTAAAAAGGAGTTGCCTGTATGCCGCCATGTCTGAATTTGACTTCCCTGCAAAGCTTATACGGCTTTGCCAAATGACGTTGAGCAATACCAACAGCTCCGTCAGAATCGGGAAGGACCTCTCTGAGCCATTTGAAACCAAACGAGGCTTCAGACAGGGCGACTCCCTTTCGTGCGATTTCTTCAATCTGATGCTGGAGAAGATAATTCGAGCAGCAGAGCTAAACCGCAATGGTACAATATTTTACAAGAGCGTGCAATTGCTGGCGTATGCCGATGATATTGATATCATTGGCCTTAACAACCGCGCCGTAAGCGCTGCCTTCTCTGGACTGGATAAGGAAGCGAAAAAAGTGGGTCTTGCCGTGAACGAGGACAAGACGAAGTATTTGCTGTCATCAAAGAAAGAATCGGCGCACCTGCGCCTTGGCAGCCATGTCACTGTTGATAGTTACAAATTTGAAACTGTGAGGGACTTCGTCTATTTGGGAACCAGTATCAACACCGAAAATAATATCAGTCTAGAAATCCAGCGGAGAATCACTCTTGCCAACAAGTGCTACTTTGGACTGAGTAGGCAATTGAGAAGTAAAGTCCTCTCTCGAAGAACAAAGATCACGCTCTATAAGTCTCTCATCATACCTGTCCTGATGTATGGCTCAGATTCATGGACAATGTCAAGAGAAGATGAGATGGCCCTTGGAGTATTTGAGAGAAAAGTTCTCCGGAAGATTTATGGTCCTTCCCGTGATGCCAACGGCGAGTATCGAAGGAAATTTAACGATGAGCTGTACGAGCTCTACGCAGATCTGACCATAGTCCAGCGAATTAAAGCCAAAGACTCCGCTGGCTGGGCCATGTTATGCGAATGGACAAAGAAACTCCAGCACAGAAGGTTTTCCTATCGTCGCCTGAATTCGGCAGCAGAGGAAGGGGGAGGCCTCGACTGAGATGGAAACAACAGGTGGAGGATGACTTGAACTCCCTTGGGGTTTCCAACTGGCGTCGGTTATCGCTAAAAAGGAATGACTGGCGTGCTTTGATACGAAACGGCCAAAATCGCTTAGGCGGTTAAGCGCCAATAAATGATGATGATGAGTACTTCAACTATATTGTGAGCGAGACCCAGTGCCTAAATAACTAACACTAGTATGTAGCCCCCGATAATCGGGTGTGTTTGCTTATTACCCCTGCATTGCTTTTGTATTCAAAGTAGCGCAAAATCAGATGTACTTACATACATACATATTTAAATTTTTTTCAATGTTTGTCTGTTTCGACTGAAATCCATGCGAGCATTGTATGTACATATGTATGGATATACATTTACAAAGCATGTTAATAGTGCCATATAAAGAGCTTGGGTACAAACTTTAAACGCTAATTTCTCATGAACAAATTAACCTATTGGAATTGTTATAATTTTTTGCAAACATGCTCATGATAAGCTTTCATCTGATATACATTTCTTTTATATACGTATTGTAGTTTAGTCTAGCTAAGCGCCGTGTTTTAGAATAATAATATAGATTTCGAACGATAACTCTAAAAATAAATAAACAGATCTGAGGATTAATTCCGGCTCGCCATTATCGCGAAGTGGTAAGTATTTTCCTGATTCAATTTGGAGTTAACTTTAAAGTTTAAAACATTTGTTTTTTACCACGCTTTTATTAGGTTCACTTGTATGTTTGTTTGTTTGCTTGCTTGTTTGTATGTATGTATGGATATCTCGTTCGGTTTTAGCCCCAGTGGCCCAAAAACCGTAAAATGTCCCTAAAATATGGGTATCAAACGAAAGGGGAACGCCCCAGGTTTCACTTGGACATCGACATATTTCGATAAATTTATCGATAACTGAGTTATCGGTCAAAATGTGGTTGCCCGAAAACCTTAAAATTTCCCTACAATATGGGTATCAAACGAAAGGGGAAGGCCCCAGGTTTCATTTGAACTTCGATATATTTCGATAAATTTATCGATAACTGAGTTATCGGTCAAAATATGATTGCCTAAAAACGTAAAAAATTCCCTACAATATGGGTATCAAACGAAAGGTGAAGGCCGCAGGTTTCATTTGGACATCGACATATTTCGATAAATTTATCGATAACTGAGTTATCGGTCAAAATATGATTGCCCAAAAACCTAAAAAATTCACTACTATATGGGTATCAAACGAAAGGTGAAGGCCCCAGGTCTCTTTTGGACATCGACATATTTCGATAAATTTATCGATAACTGAGTTATCGGTCAAAATATGATTGCCCAAAAACCTGAAAAATTCCCTACAATATGGGTATCAAACGAAAGGCGAGGGCCCAGGTTTCATTTGGACATCGACATATTTCGATAAATTTATCTTGGACATCGACATATCAAAATATGAAGGCCCAAAGGCCTAAAAAATTCCCTACAATATGGGAATCAAACGAAAGGAGAAGTCCCCATGTTTCACTTGGACATCGACATATTTCGAAAAATTTATCGATAACTGAGTTATCGGTCAAAATGTGGGCCCCAGGTTTCATTTGGACTTCGATATATTTCGATAAATTTATCGATAACTGAGTTATCGGTCAAAATATGATTGCCCAAAAACCTAAAAAAATCCCTACAATATGGGTATCAAACGAAAGGACATCGACATATTTCGGTAATTTTTCGATAACTGAGTTATCGGTCAAAATGTGGGCCCCAGGTTTCATTTGGACTTCGATATATTTCGATAAATTTATCGATAACTGAGTAATCGGTCAAAATATGATTGCCCAAAAACCTAAAAAAATCCCTACAATATGGGTATCAAACGAAAGTCGAAGGCCCCAGGTTTCATTTGGACATCGACATATTTCGATAAATTTATCCATAACTGAGTTATCGGTCAAAATATGATTGCCCAAAAACCTGAAAAATTCCCTACAATATGGGTATCAAACGAAAGGGGAGGGCCCCAGGTTTCATTTGGACATCGACATATTTCGATAAATTTATCGATAACTGAGTTATCGGTCAAAATATGAAGGCCCAAAAAACTAAAAAAATCCCTACAATATGGGTATCAAACGAAAAGTGAAGGCCCCAGGTTTCACTTGGACATCGACATATTTCGATAAATTTATCGATAACTGAGTTATCGGTCAAAATATGATTGCCCAAAAACCTAAAAAAATCCCTACAATATGGGTATCAAACGAAAGGTGAAGGCCCCAGGTTTCCTTTGGACATCGACATATTTCGATAAATTTATCGATAACTGAGTTATCGGTCAAAATATGATTGCCCAAAAACCTGAAAAATTCCCTACAATAGGGTATCAAACGAAAGGTGAAGGCCCCAGGTTTCACTTGGACATCGACATATTTCGATAAATTTATCGATAACTGAGTTATCGGTCAAAATATGATTGCCCAAAAACCTAAAAAATTCCCTACAATATGGGTATCAAACGAAAGGGAAAGGCCCCAGGTTTCATTTGGACTTCGATATATTTCGATAAATTTATCGATAACTAAGTTATTGTCAAAATCTGAGGCCAAATGCCTTAAAATTCCCTAACAATATGGGTATCAAACGAAAGTGGAAGTCCAGAGGTTTCGTTTGGACTGCTGTATTTTTCGATATATTTATCGATAATTTCCTAGGACATTTGACTAAAAAGTAAAAAATAAATATAGTTTAAAAAAACTAAAACTCACGCTTTTGGAGAGTATTGAACTAAAAATTTGAAAATAATTTTAAAAACCCTACACAGTAGTATTGTGGAAAAAGCGTGGTCCGCTTTGTCCCATAATTTTCGTATATCGAGGGCTCGACGCTTTTCCCACATAATGCTAGTATCTTTACTGCGCTTTCATTAGCTTTACTTGTACATACATTCATATGTATTTTTGCTTGTTTGTATGTAACTCTACTTCAGTCTACCCGATAGTGGCATATGACTGTCACAAAAACCTTGAAATTTGCCTTCAATGTGAGTGTCAAACGATAGGAGGTTGCATTTGGACTTCGATATATTTATCGATAACTAAGTTATCGGTCATAATGCCTACTACCTATATCAAACGAAAGGGAAGGTCCACAGGTTTCTATTATTTAAACCAAGGAATATTTCGATATATTTATCGATAACTGACTTATCGGTCAAAATGAGGTTGTCCAATAATATTGAAAATTGCCTACAAAATGGGTATCAAACGAAAGTGGAGGCCCAGAGGTTTCGTTTGCACTGCGGTATACTTCGATATACATATATATCGATTACTTCATAACACACTTAACTAAAAAGTAAAAATAAATATAGTTTAAAAAGCGAAAACACACGCTTTTAAAGAATATTGCACTAAAAAGGTAAAAATAATTTAAATAAAAAACGAAGATTATGGAACAAAGCGGACCACGCTTTTTCCACAATACTACTGTGTAGGGTTTTTAAAATTATTTTCAAATTTTTAGTTCAATACTCTCTAAAAGCGTGAGTTTTAGTTTTTTTAAACTATATTTATTTCTTTTCTAATACGTTTTATTTCGTGATTTCTGCCATGAATTGGCAGTTTGCACGACAATGTAATAGAAAAAAGATATTCAAAAAACAGTTTTTATAGAAAGTATTAGACTCGAAATTGGATCTCATTGGAATTTTGTTTTATGTGGTGGGTCCCAAACCCTACTCACAACCCGTTTCTCGCCTAGGCGGTTGAAGGGTAATTTAAGTAAGTATTATACTCGAAATGTAGAGCTAAGGGAAGTGATAAACAAAGTGAAAAATCAGAATTTACTCCCTGGACAAATGAGATTTAAAAAATGTTTAAAGTGTGATACGTGGTTTTGTACTTTCACCGACTAGTAAGTATATAACGTAGACGTGCACATTTTATTGTAATATTATGGTAAATAAATCTGATTTAACATACAGAAAAACTGAAGCTCAGTGAACAGTGGATGAAAAATGAATTAGTAACGTAAGTGCTTTCTAATATATGTACAAATACAGACTAACCAAACGACACTTTAAACACGGAAATGCTTAGCAGGCAATTCCTTCTGAACTGCCACAAGCCAGGACATCCAAACCGTCATCTTTTGGACACAGATCCGCCCCCGAGAGACATAAGGAGTCATCTCCGTAAGCATTATGATGAGATCTGGCATCATATTACCTTGCCGCTTGATCTGCGGAATCATAAGCGGGCTCTAACCGACTTCCACACCGAGTCGGTTGACACTTTTGTCAGATCTCTACCTGTGAACCCCGTTCTAAACAGACTTCCACCCAAGGGATACAACCCGGGTAGAAAACCTGCTGAATTTAGCCTAGGGCCTGACTAAATTTTCCCTTTTAAAATCATGGGCCTGCCAAGGAAAGTTTAAGCAGGCCCTTATCTGCTTGTTAATGCTTTTTAATAAAGGGCCTGTGGGGTAATGCAAATATAGGCCCCGCCTAGTTTTTCCAAGGCAATGCCAGCTAAGAAATAAAATATTTCATTGCATTTCAGGCAGCATTGAACCCGGGCAACTTTACATCACATTCGGCCTCTCTGTACATTGGGCTATTCCAATCTTTGAAATATTTTCGGCAAATGAACAACTTGAATTAAATTTCTTCACATAATTAAAAAAGTGCATTGCCCCTGAGCCAGCATTGAACCCAGGAACCTTCATATTAAAGTCATCATCTCTATTCATTCAGCTGTAACAAGTCATGAAATTTGTTCGGCAAATGAACAACTTTAATTAAATTTTATAATCGTGGAAAAACTATCCTCGCGCTGGATTGGAAAAACTAGGCCGCCCAATATAGAAAAAATATCAGGCCCTGGATTGAAAAAACTGAGCAGGTGCAAGGTATGCAAAACTAGGCAGCCCCCTTACAGAAAATACCATAAATTTCCGTAAATTGAAAAAAATACGCTTTCCATTCCAGAGCCCTGGCAGGCCCAAGCCAGAATTGTGTATTGTAGGAAAATCTAGCCAACGCCTAGATTAAGAATAGATTTGCCTCGATTATTTTCTACCCGGGAAGAGTCACCATGTCACAGCTTAGATCTGGATACAGTGTGAGGTTAAACTCTTACTTATCCAGAAAGAATGACACAATTTTAAACACATGCCCTGCATATGGTAGGACCCCCATGATACCCTACATCTCTTCAATTGTCTAATTGAACCTACTCTTCTAACCCCTCTGTCCCTCTGGTCCAGAGGTTAAACTCTTACTTATCCAGAAATTAAATTAATTTTTATATAAATTAGGGATTTATTTTAATTTTAATTAATATTTATTATTTATAAAGTTTTTAATTTTAAAATTATTAACTATTTTTCAAAATTTTAAAATTATTAATTATTTATTATTGTTATTAATTTATAATAAAATTTATAAAAATTGTCATAAAAAAAAATGTATA
Organism: Campiglossa producta; assembly: GCA_964058755.1. NCBI lineage: Eukaryota > Metazoa > Arthropoda > Insecta > Diptera > Tephritidae > Campiglossa > Campiglossa producta. The sequence continues at coordinate 63,808,796 of CAXKVI010000001.1, forward strand.
AAAATTAATTAAAAGTTTTATTTTGGCTTAATTTTTTATTATAAATTTATTTTATATGTAAGTTTTTGCATGAATTTTTATTTATTTAAATAGTAAACACATGCCCTGCATGTGGTAGGACCCCCATGATACCCTACATCTCTTCAATTGTCTAATTGAACCTACTCTTCTAACCCCTCTGTCCCTCTGGTCCAACCCTGTTGAAAATGCGCGTTTCCTTGGACTCCCGTTAGAAGAGCTTTATGAAGATCTTCGGAATGATCATACACTCTAGGCAGGGCAATGCATTGTTAACAACAACAACAACAACAACAACAACAACAACAACACTTTAAACACAAGATGTATATACCTATATAAAAAATATTCGAAAGAAGGTTTATAAGTAACTCGTAATCATCTAACATAACAAATTGAAACTTTAAGTACATTTTAATGACTTTTTAAATTAAAAAAAAAAAAAACAAGTACTTGGTAACAGATTCGCAAAATGCTGCAAACTTGTGCTCCCACCAAAATTCCGATATCGAATGTGGGCTTACGTAAATGCCCATATTAGACGTCACAAAGTGTGAAATTCGCATTGCCTCGATCCGTTGCTAGCCTTTGACTTCACGAATACATCTTCATCATCATAAAAGTTCGGGTCCAAAGCCCAAAGCATAACCCGTTCTGCGGTGTGATGTTGGATTACAGCTTTACATAGCGAATCATTTCAACCGCTGGTGGCGAACATCATGCTGAAGACATCCGTCTAAAGAAATCCTTAACGGTTTATTCCAGAATTCATTAGCAACTTTCGTTGGAATACCATACTTACTAATACATTGTGGGTCACCTTTGGTTCACAAATTGGTTGGGAACTCAGAAACCGTTGCAGTTATCGAAAGAGAGACCATCTTAAGTTTTAGGTTAGACCTCTAGTAATGCTAAATAGTATTAAAACTATGCTCAATAACTACATACTAAAGGTCCCTACCTTAAACCCTTTTAGAGATATTCACCTTCAAGAAAAAAGTTTGTATGTGATGTGCCAGGCACATTTGTTTGCGGCAAATCATAACCACAAAAACAGTCAAGGCCGCATCCGTTATTTCGTTTTAGGGGGTTGAAAAAAAATTGAAAATTCAACATCTTCTTACTTATGCAAATACTGAAGAAATTTCAGGCGTATAACAGATTTTTTTGTAAAGTCTGCATAGTTTTCATTGTTCTCAATTCTCTATGAAGCCAAATCTTAAATTTAAAAATAGACGTCTTGTATTGCAACAGTGAAAGTTGAATTCAATTCCCCTAAGCTGTATTGAGCTATGACCTCTTCTATAAATTTTTCCTCCTATAAAGCTACTTAAATATCTCTTTAATTTTAAACTATATGAAAACATTTTGAAATTAATTATTAAAAATATTTTCGTTAAAAGGCTCTCTAACTAAACGTTTTCTAAATTGATATCTTATATTAATCAGACATTACACAGGGTACAGATTAACAGCACATCTTTACTAGAAAACAAAACTTCAGGATGGATTCAACTTGACATAAATACATCCTCCCCTCAAATACGTCCGTGAAAGTTGCAATTCCTGCTGTTTATGTAGTGGCTAACAATGTTTTTGTTTGCCATTCACATACATAATATTGCACACCTAGATCTTAACAGCGACAAACTCAAAAAATCAAAATGTTCAAAAAACTCGAAAACCTGGCTGCTTCTCCCATATATCCCAATATCATTTTACATTTTTAACAACCCTTTTCTCGGTGAGTAGTGCAGCTATTAGTTAATCGAGTATACAGATCGGTGGGTATTGAATGGGAAAGCACGGTAGTATGCATAGCCAAAATTCAAGATTTTTGAATTAGCTGCCTTTAGATCTCGGTCTGCGATATGATCTTACTCTGTATGTACAAAGTTATTACAATATTATTATTTTTTGTATAACATTTTCATGAATGCATTTTTTAACTTAGCAAAAGAAAAGGAGCAGTTTTTGCCGTATCCGAATTTTATTATCTTCACCACACATCCCTCCGATATATTTTGATACTTTGTTCAACTGTTGGTATTTCTTATTCAACTTTCAATTGGTTTTATTTTATTTATAGGTTGGCGTTAAACTATTAAAATATTGGCGTATGCGCAATTTTAGTTGGGATTACTGGTTTCTACTCCAATGAATAATATTTATGGCGTCGTTTAGTTATTGACATAAGTTCAACAAATATTGTTTGTTAATGTAATGTAAAGTTGAAAAAATTTGACGAAATCTATGGGTTAAGTTAGAGCCCTTATTTTTTGCAAGGCTAATTTTCTTAGCAATAGAACTTTCTCAATTAGAACTTTTTTTTAATAATCTTGTTGTTGATTTCTTAAAGCTTAGTTTTGAATTCCTTATTTGTATAAATTGTATTTGACCAAAGGGGGTAGAGATGGGGCGCCCCCTTTGGACAAAAACAATTTTCATAATTGTAAAAAATACTTATAGCTACATAGTTAACAACTTTCTTGCCTAATAATTTTGCCTTTTTCGACAGTAATTTTAATGGCGGGGTGTAATAAGGCCTTTTGATATAAGGCCTTTACGGCCTTATTTCACATTTAAAACGCAATTAGGTGTTTTTTGAAATGTACATTGCACGTGCAATAACCCCTTTATTTATTGAAGTGTCTACATGACTGTATAAATACGGGTACCCATATTTGTACGGGTCCGTATTAATACGGTCGGAACCGTAATTTATACGGATAAGAAAATTCCCGTACTTTTACGGATCATAAAATTGCGTACTTTTACGAGACTCAAAATGTCCGTACTTTTACGGGTCTTAAAATTTGCTTACATTGCTGTGGGTGCAAAACCGCGTACCTATGTGCAACATTTATAATTTAATTTTAAAAGCAACCAGGGTTGCTGCTGCACCATGCTAAGTCCTTCTGCGTAGTACACCCTTCTGCGTAGGCGGCCTTCGGCTACGCCATGCCAAGTACGGGTGATTGCCTGAACCGTGGCAACATGCCACGGTACGCACTCTTTGGGCGGGATCCATGTATTTATGTGCAGAACACCTTTCTTAGTTGTATTTTACATTAGTTTCGTACCATGGCACGCTGCCACGGTTCAGGCAACCACCCGGACTTGGCATGGCGTAGCCCAGGGTTATTTATAATAAGCGCGGCCAAAGGCCGCCTACGCAGAAGGGTGTACTACGCAGAAGGACTTAGGTTAGGTTAGGTTCAAGTGGCTGCCGCAGAGGCACACTTAGGCCAGTTTTGAAAGGCCCGTTGTGATACCACCAACACAAGGAAAGTCAGTCCCGGGACCCAGCCATATGGAAAATCCCTGAGTTGTTGGGATTTTCCACATAGCAGAATCCCGGGACTGACACTCCTAAACCGACACCGTTATTCCTCCTCGAACCACTTAGATGACTTTATGAAGCCCATCAAGTCCTTTATGTCCAGTTCCGCGATCTGGCTTAGGCTATCCAGGAACGGAACTCCCAAAAAGCGCGTTCTCGCGCCGCTTAAATCCGGACAGTTGCAGATGAGGTGCTCCACTGTTTCCTCCTCCTCATCATCTTTGCAACTCCTGCAGCATCGTCGGTAGGGCACATCTAGCCTTTCTGCATGCCTACCAATGAGGCAGTGACCGGTTAATACCCCTATCAATATGCAGATTTCCCTCCTAGTTAGGGCATAAATGCGTCTAGACCTTTTAAGATCCCATTTTGGCCAGGCTTGTTTCGATATCCGACACCATGGGGATTGCAGCCATCTTTCGTTGGCTTGATGGAGTGTGTGCTCCTTCAGCATTAGTTTTCATGTGGCAAACGGCATACCTAAGCGCTCTTTATCCTGAAGAACCTGCTTGGTCGTGCACTGCCTGGCAAGCTTGTCTGCCTTACAGTTCCCTCAATGTCCCTATGTCCCGGGACCCATATGAGGTTTACGCGGTTCTGTTGGGCCATCTCCTGAAGAGATCGACGACAGCTGAGCGTCAGTTCAGAGTTGAACGTGTATGAGCCAAGGGATTTGATTGCCGCTTGGCTATCGCTGAAAATAGCGATATCTTCTCCGATAACACGTTTGCTTAACCAGGCCGCGGCGTCCAGGATTGCCGAGACTTCCGCCTGGAAGACGCTACAATGATCAGGTAGTCTGAAGGAGAGCTCAAGGTGCAAATCCCTTGAATAAACCCCTCCTCCAACTCTGCCGTCCAACTTCGAGCCGTCGGTGTACATGGAAGTGCCACCATTTGTTTCGGGACACCAATCCGCCCTCTCCCAGTCTTCTCTGCTGAGAATGTTTATTTAGAAGGAGAAAGCTGTAAGATTCCAGAATCCTGGAGTTGCCAATAGTATCCGCACCGCAACTGGAGGCTTCTCTTAGGCGCAGAGCTGATGCCGCCGCTGACCGAAACCCTTCCAGATCAAGTGGCAAAATTCCCAGAATGACCTGGAGGGCTTCGTTGGGCGTTGTCCTTAGCGCACCGCTTATACAGTTCATATTGGATCTATGGACTTTCCGCAAAAGATTCAGGTATGTTGCCTTGCTCAGCGCAGGCCACCATACGACGACTCCATACAGCATGATTGGGCGAATGATGGCCGTGTAGATCCAACTTCATACTCTAGGGCTGAGCCCCCATTTTTTTCCAATGGCTCTTTTGCATGTGTAAAGAGCGATGCAAGCTTTCTTCTGGCGCTGAAGAACATTCTCCTTCCAATTCAATTTCCTGTCCAGAACTTTGCCTAGAAACTTGGCCTTATCCGACAAGCCCAGGCGCGTGCCATCTAGTTCTGGTAGGCTTAGTGGCGGTATTTTGTACCGGTTGGTGAAGAGGACAAGTTCCACTTTCACCGGATTGATACTAAGTCTGCAGCGAGAGGACCACCTCGAAACCTCTCGCAGTGCTACTTGCATCAGGTCACACAGAGTTTGTGGGAACTTGCCTCTGAATGCAATAGCTAAATCGTCTGCGTATGCCACTATCTTCCCGCCCCCCCAGCTTGTGTCACGTAGCAACGAGTTGACTGTGAGGTTCCATAAAAGGGGGAAAGAACACCACCCTGGGGTGTTCCCCTTGTGACATAGCGTGATAACTCAACCGTACCAAGTAAATAAGCTATTTTCCTTCCTCTTAGAAGTTGGTCAATTAAACCAGTTAGAGGTCTATCTACGCCCAGATTAGTTAGAGCGGAGTTGATCGCCTCCGGGCTTATATTGTTGAAAGCCCCCTCAATGTCTAAGAAGGCCACGAGACAGTAGTCCTTTTCACACAGCGATTTCTCAATGACAGATACTAGGCTGTGCAGAGCAGTTTCTGTTGATTTACTCTTGGTGTATGCATGCTGATAGCTAGAGATAAGGTTGCTATCAATAGTCGTTGAGAGGTAGTCGCTTAGTATCCTCTCAAAGGTTATGAGTACAAAGAACGAGAGACTGCTCGGTCTGTAGTCTTTTGGCTCGTAGTGGGATGCCTTCCCAGCCTTAGGGATAAACACTACTGTGGCGCTTCTCCAGGAGCCCGGAATGTGGTTGAGAGCCAGACAGGCTGTGAAGAGAAATACCAGCCATTTAGCTGATGTCTCCAACGTGTTTATAAGTTGCGCGGGGATAATCCCGTCCGGCCCGGCAGCCTTATACGGTTCAAAGCTCTTAACTGCCCACCTTACCCTTTCCTCAGTGATGGGTATATTTACTGCCAGGTTTGTTGCAGGTGGTAGTGGTGCGTCATGCAGATTCCCCTGAAAATGTGTATTCAAGAGTAGCTCAAGAGTTTCCTCTTCCGTGCTGGTCCAGGATCCGTCGGGTTTTCGCAAATAGCTGATGGTTGTTTGACTTTTCGAGAGGACTCGTCTAAGTCTCGCTGTGTCGTCGACCTTTTCGACGCCAGTGCAGAAATTTCTCCACCAGGTTCTCTTCGCCTGTCTCAGAGCTTTTTTGTAGGCCCTTAGTTTAGCTTTATATTTTTGCCAATGAGGCTCAGAGCCGAGGCTCTTGGCCTTGTTAAATTGTTTCCGGCATGATTTGCGGAGCGAGTCCAAATCGTAGGACCACCAATGTGGCCTGTGTTTACCGCGTGGTTTTGGCACTTGACAAGCCTGCCCTAGAGCATTTGAGAGCGCCGATGTAAATGTAGTAACAAGATCCTCCAGCTCCTCTACTGATGAGGGGGCTTGTGAGGGCAGTACTGGCAGGTCTCTGTCTAATATTTCATTGTGTAACTGCCAATTAGCGTTACGTGGATTGCGCTTCATGATTGGTTGTTCTACAATAAAGTCTATGTAACGGTGGTCGGAGAATGAATGTTCTTCCAGAACCCGCCATTTTCTGACCCACTCATAAGCGCCTTCACTACAGATAGTGAGGTCTATGACCTCCCTGCGGGTCTTAGTGATAAAAGTAGGCTCATTACCCACGTTGCAAATTACCAGGTTGGTTGTTAAGAGGTAATCAAACTGAGACTCGCCCCTGGCATTGATATCGGAGCTCCCCCATTGGACATGGTCAGCATTAGCGTCCGCTCCAATAATAAGATTACCCGTGCAGAAATTTGACACCAGGTCTTTCACCTCCGTTTGTGGTGGGGGTTCTTCGGCGTCGTAGGGCATATAGACCGACGCCACCGTCAGGCGGGTGCTGTCGACCGTTAGACTGATAGCGGTAATATCCCCATTGGTGCAGTTAGGTAGGAGAAAGGAGTTCAACTCAGACTTGACCAAATACACGTTCTGACTTTGCTCTCCTCGCTGGCTCGAATGAGCTTGAAGCCCTTAGTCCCCAATCCGCAGATTCTCGAGCTATTACCCAGGGTTCTTGGATGAGGACCACATCCACGTCGCCTTTAGAAAGACGACTACTTAAAGCAGCCGAAGCCACTTTAGATTTGTGCAGATTAAACTGAAGCACCGCCAACATGAGAGCGCACAGACTTCCTTGCCGTCCCCATATCGTCGAGGTTTGCCCCATCCCGGAGGTTGCCTATCAACCACGAGTTGTTCCGATTAACTGCCCGATATGGCGTTGCAGGAGTCCTGCTGCCTGTAGTGTTAGATGTTAATCGCTCAGCGTTGGCTGCTACCACCGTGACGTCGAGGACTTCCTCGTCCTGTAGGCTGTCCTCCATCTCCGAGTTGTTCACAGCACTATCGCCAAGGGACGTGGTGGATAACATGCTTTCCGCGGAATCCTCCGCTTCCTCTTCTGGTAATTCGTTTTCCGGTCCCCCCGGAGCAGCCGAGAAGGCAGCGCGCTGAGCATCACCCCGATATACGTGGATAACGATCTGGCCTACGCTGTAGTGTACTAGGCCATTGCACCTTTTGAGGGGCTCAATTGACTCTTTATTCATGGTGAACACCACCTGTCTGTCGGGCCCTACCGCATCCCCGACCAGATTGACACTCCAGTCATTCGTTGGGAGGGGCGGATTCATTAGCCGTAGCATACGGGTTCGTCAGGGATGGCCGGAATCCACGCCCTTGCCCTTGGACGAGCTGGAATGTCCTTCCAGTCGACGACCTCTATCTTTGCGCCTTTGTAGACTTCACCCAGTTTAGCAGCTGCTGCCTCGTACAGTGCTACGGTTTTCGCATCCTCGCATGCGAGTAATTTAATCTGACCTTTTTGCCAACCCGCATCCGTTACTCGCGCCGAACTACCCGGAAACTCCGGAGCAATGTTGAGAAGAATGTTGCTGAGTTCATTTCGCACGTAACGCCACCGGTCCTTGGGGATGGCCAGACGGTCATTGCCTCGGTCAAGGACGCCTATAATGATCCTGTCCTTGGTTATCCCAGCAAAGCTTAGTTTGCCCGCTCCAGGGCTATTCTGATGCCGCTTGGGAGGGGATTTAACTCCAGGTCCGATCTCTGGCGCTTGAAAGGGTTAACTTTTAACCTCTTTGGCATGTAAGAATTTTGGAAATCCGGTATCACAGCTTTCGCTAGCTCTACCGATTTACTGGAATTCGGCGACAGCGATTCCTGCGGTACCCCTTCATACCTCTTCAGGATCTTTGCAGCCAATCTTTTCTCGTGGTATGTGAAGCGGCGGGGAGATGTCTCCCGGGAGTGCGGACCCGTAGTTGCCATCGCGGTCGCTCTCCTTGCCGAAATCTCAGTTGCAGCTTCCTTTTCCTTCGAAACTCCGAGGCCAGGTCGTGAGACCGCTGCCACAGACGTAAAGATACTGGTTTTCATATCAGCGGTTGATGGGAGTTTAGCATCCGCCGTTGTCCGCTTAGCTGCGTTGGCAACTGCACTGGTGCTAGCTCCCATCATCAATCTTACTCGATAGAGGGTTGGTTGACCGACTCGTAGTTGCCATCGCTGTCGATCCCCCCTTGATTGTGGAACGGAGGTTGTCCTCCGGCGTTGTTGTTGCTTTCTCGCCTGCTCCTCCATAGCTCTCCTTTGCTGAGGAGTGAAATTTGGCGTTGTTTGTTTTTTAGGTTTTTCGTTTTTATTTAGGTTATTTGAGTTCATCTTGTTCGTACGACCCATCGCCAGACAAGGCCAGCTTAGGGTCAAGGGAAGAGTAGGGAAAATGTGTCGTCCGCCGCGGCAGAGCTCCGTACCGCGGTAAGGCCATGCTTACCCTCTGAGGCGACCCGGTATCAGAGAGGCTCCGTTCAAATACAGCCACGATTTGCCTCCCGGCTGCAAACGTCCAATGGATTGGGAGGGGGAAGATCTTTGTCGTCGCGCCAGAGAGGCTAGGCTGCTCTCGTGATGAAGTGCCGTACGGAGCTATGATCACAAGGGCAGCGTAGCCCTGTGGCTATCGACTTAAGCCCTCGTACCGCGGCAAGGTATTCACCCTTCACGAGGGTTGAGAAGGACTTAGCATGCAAATTAATTTCCGCTTTCGGATTCTTAATCTACTCGTGATACGCGTCTTTTGATGCCCCACTTTCCCCTTTTGTATAAAATGTTAGTATAGTTTAGTAAATTGGTATGGATTATTAGCTTTTCTTGGTAATTGTCCGCTATACCAGGCACTTGCCACAAAGTGAAATAAAGCCTTTAGAACCTTATTTCACATTTCAAGTGAAATAAGACCTAATATCTTAATAAAGGCTTTATTTCTCAATCGATGGCGATATAAGGCTTTAAAGGCCTTATTTCAAAAGGCCTTATTACACCCCGCCATTATAATCATAATATCATATTTTATTATCATTATATGGGTGAAAATACATCACTTTCGTATTCAATTTTGGGGCTTATTTTGAAAACATAATTTTTTTCAACATTTTACATATACGCTGCGCGGTATGCACTTCTTACCTTCTTATTACACTATCCTATGCAGGGCCGGTCACTTTTTAACTCTTTCGTGAGTTTTTGCATTTTTTTTTTTTATTTTTCGCGAATAACAGCAACGAACTCACGGACATCAAAGCACCTATCGAATGGTATAAAAATATTGAAAATCGGTTTTGTACTTTTCGAGTAATTGCAATTTAAAAAATGCTTCATATGAAGTTTGACCTTTAATAACTTCTGTTGTTGTTGTTTCCTCCGCTAAAAAAAAATACGGTTATGCTCTCCTTAACTATATGTATCTATCCCTATATTTGGTTTTTTAGTTTGGGAGTTTGTGGTATTCTGCATTTTTGCAAAAAAAATCGCAAAAATCAGGGAACTTTCTAATCGGCTTAAAACTTGTACCTCATATATTAAAATTCAAAGAGCTACAATACCACATACTCAAAAAAAATCTTATATGTATATAATATATATTGCCAGGAGAATGACGCCAGGGGAATGACGAATTGCACATAAATATGAGATTACATATAAAGTTAACGTCCTAGCTAAAGCTTAAATATTTAAGATAATATGTCCATACGACTCACATTTAACCATGTATGAATTAAAACAAGATATAGCCACTAAAGAAAATAGGAGAAAGCCAGGAGAATGACGATTTGAGTGGAACCGTATAAATAGACTGGGTAAAAATTACGTTAGAACTGCTATCATAATGGCTACCATTAATATTTTTTCTTCTGCATTTCACTGAAGCACTGTCATTTAACGTGCACAATGAATTATTCAAAGTCCGGCAATATTTTGCGAGAAATTCACATTTTAACCTGTCCCAGGAGAATGACGGCCAAAAATGATGATAAAGTTTATTCACTTTTTTTAATCAGATTATTATAGATCATATTAGTAAATCTATTAAATATGTCTTAAACAGATATTAAATAATGAATAGAAACAAGAAATATTGGAATAAATATAGGATATTTGGTTTTACGACAACTTTATTAAGCGTTCAAGGAATTGTGACACGCCAGGGGACTGATGTCACGAGGGTTTATTCCATAATTTTACAAACTAGCTTATAGAATATGTAATTGAAATTGAGGTATATAAATAGGGTTCTAAATTTTTATAAACTGTTGTATTATATCAAGTCACTTTAAAACTATCCGATTGATTGACTGATGATATCAAGTTGTACTACTTTTGTGTTTTCACCCATATACTGGCCCCTCGTCCATTTGCATAGCAAGTGAACGACAATTTTGATGCTGGTATATTCACTCATCGTTGCTGTGCCGCGATTGTAATTTATTTGATCAAAGATTGCAGAGGATGACCGCCTGAGTTGCATCATAAAAATTGCCCTTTAATTACTGCAACGACAGTATCTACACGGTGACATCTGCTGTTGGAGACGAATGTGTTATGCCTATGATGAGGTAGCATGAATACCGATATGTTCATATGCACATAGTATGCTAAACTTCATGCGGGTCTACAAGTGTGTGTATTTATTTCCTTATTGGGGAGGTTTGATAACTCCGGAGATTTTTCATTATTTTAAATAAACAAACATCAGAATTCGTGTTAGAGGTATGCTTCCTTTGGCAAAGTATCCTATTTTGATCCCTTAAATACGATTTTGAGACCAAAATATTAGATTTTAGATTATGCTGCATAACTTGAAGTCCCTTCCAAAAAACATACAGAATGGTATAACTAAGTAGTGATTGCCTCTCGAAGATATATGTCCAAAAAATATATCATTCATTGCCAATTAGTGCCAAAAAAATTACGTCAAAATCGAAAAACGGAAAAATTTTTCAAAAAATTCCACTTCTCGCGTGAAAACCATGTCATACTCTTTTCAAATGGACAAAACACTATGGCCCGTAATCATAGTCGTTGCTTAACACGCGTATTAGTTAATATCTTTAGTAAACTTAAAAAGAAATTTAAAATTTTGGTCAATCATAGTCATGCTAAACAAACATATTAGCTGAAAAGAAATTTAACAGGGCCCCTAATAAAAAAGTGAAATTAAACAGGAGCCCTATCCCTATCGCAACATGCCTTCTTTACTGGAAAAAGGAGCACTATTAAGAACACCTTCGGCTCTGGTAAAATTTACTTAACAACTTATGATTAATTTTTATATTATGCTCGGAACTGAGGACCGACTTCTAAAGAGTAGACAAGTCCACACGAACAGAAATTAACTGTCATACAAATATACGTATGTAAATACATATGCCTAATATGTTTATAAACACCGATTTTTAATTAGCTGCGATGTTGCTTTTTCGCTTCAACACACATCTTCCTTTTTGTTATCAGCACTTCCATACAAGCAACAATGCTCTTACTAATGTCCGTAGAAAGATGAACATGTAATACATGAGAGTTGGTAACAGAAAGTAAGCGATCCACTCAAGTCAGATCTTTGCATATGTATATATATTGTTACAAGGCATCCGTTGTACTGAAGTGGGTGGAGGGATATACTCACATGGAAAATGTCTCGTACCCTTTTCAAAGTATTTTCAAACAGAAACATATACCTTTGATACAAAACCCTTCTTGCTTACATTCGGCATGAAAGAGTTTCACATGCATACGCTGTCGAAACGTATCATAATACATCCTAATTAAACCACCATGGATAACGATTCCACTTTTCTACCTAATAAACCCCCTACCAAAAGTATACTTAGTTTTTGGCTAATTATGTTTATTGCCACATTTCCAGGTTTAGCCAATGTGTAGATTTAACTTGAGTCACTATTTACGCCTTAATTATTGTGTGGTTACATTATTGAATTTACCGGCAAAGAAAAAGTTTGTCAACTTTTACACCTATTTTGTATTCTGCCAGTTAAGGTTTGCGTTTAATTTCGTAACCACCACCTTAGGTGGCGTAACCGCTAGAAATTGCATGTGATTTGTAAACTTATTTGTGAAGAGAAAAATCACAAATTTTGTACACATACTGGCTTGAAATGATATTCGGTGACATAATCCTCCAGGTACAAATTACCCGGTAACGCTCAGAATCAGAGATGAAGGTTGGATCGAAGCTAACCAGCCAAATATATTATAAATACCAGGGCAGTTAAGAAATGATAAATACCAGGGCAGTAATGCTTGTTCCGATGACCAATAAGCATAGCTATACGGTAATTATACTTGATTCCGTCTGTTCTAATAAAACTCTTTGCTGATGCGATTTCACATAGTATTTCGAGCAGTATTGGAAGCTCACCCTATTCCCCTGCTAACCATCTTCGGATAATTTCCTGGGAAATTACCAGGTCGCGTTTCCCAAAAAGCTGGATAGAAAGGTGAATAATTTTGTTCAGCGCGGAACCTTTTCTATCCATGTTGAAGCTGCTATATTTTAGTGATGCATTTTGTATAGCAAAAAATTTGTTCTGGGCAAAAATTTGTTTGAGCTCGTGAACCTTCCGTATTGGTTCTTTTTGCTGTCTTTCTCGTCAGGACTATTAACGAAACCAGATCATAGATCATAGGGTGTACAAGAAGTCTATAAACTAAGAAAAACACATGGCAAATATTAGAAAGAATATAATTGCAAGATTGCATGCAGGGCACATGGCTCAGACCGGATAAAACACTACGTCTAAATGCTTGGTCGCATGGAAACTAGTCAGTGAATAACATTCCGCTGTATACAATTTTGCATTCAATTCTTTCTAATACCTATAATTACAAAATTAACGTATAAATATATGTACATTGGATTTACTCCACAAATAAAACTTCGAAAAGATTTTTAGTTTCAGTTTGAAGTTTTATAATTCGCTTCCCCGGAGCAACAATGACGCAAATGTAAATTTTCAAGTTTCGAGATAAACTGTGATGGATATAACTCTATGGTTTGGTTTTCGAAAATTAAGAAAATTGTTTCGTCACAGTAATTAATTTAACATTATTAAGGCTGCAAAAAAGAGGTGTAACTTTCTAATTTTAAAACATAATGTGGCAGACGTATCGTTATCATATTTATTAAATCTACAACTTCTCCAATTGTACTTTCGAAAGCATCAATTTGATTTTAGAAAGCATCAATTTAATTTTAGAAACCATCATTTTGATTTTAGAAAGCGTCAAATGTACCTTAGAAATCGTCAAATGTAGTTTCTAAATGGTCAAATGTACTTGCGACAGTATCAATCGTCCTACATTAGACATTTTCTAAAGTACATTTGATACATTCGAAAGTACATTTGATACATTCGAAAGTAAATTTTACGATTTCGAAAATATATTTAACGCTTTCTAAAGTACATTTGCTGATTTCTATAGTATATTTGATGATTCTTAAGTACATTTGATGCTTCCTAAAATCAATATGATGACTTCTAAAGTACATTTGACGTTTTCTAAAAAACATTTTACTATTCTAAAGTACATTTGATGCTTTCTAAAATCAAAATGATGCTTTCTAAAATCCGATTGATGCTTTAGAAAGTACTGCTGGAAAAGGTGCATTCTTTACAGTATTTAATGTCAATTTAAAAAAACAACCAATTTTATGGGACTTTTTATTAAAATGAACGGATGCGAATATTGGAACTTGCTTCACCAAAACTAAATATTTTATAATTGCGTCATTTTTGCTCCGGGGAAGCGACTTGTATTTCATGTTTTTCAACCAATACCCTGCAAAAATCGTAAGTACTCAGTTCAATATCTAAAGAGTACTCCAAATGGATTATCAGAGTACTTCAATTGTAATCCTTTTTACCACGCTTTTATTAGGTTCACTTGTATGTTTGTTTGTTTGCTTGCTTGCTTGTATGTATGTAACTCTCGTTCGGTTTAAGCCCCTGTGGCCCAAAAACCGAAAAATGTCCCTAAAATATGGATATCAAACGAAAGGGGAACGCCCCAGGATTCATTTGGACTTCGATATATTTCGATAAATTTATCGATAACTGAGTTATCGGTCAAAATATGATTGCCCAAAAACCTAAAAAAATCCCTACAATGTGGGTATCAAACGAAAGGTGAAGTCCCCAGGTTTCACTTGGACATCGACATATTTCGATAAATTTATCGATAACTGAGTTATCGGTCAAAATGTGGTTGCCCGAAAACCTTAAAATTTCCCTACAATATGGGTATCAAACGAAAGGGGAAGGCCCCAGGTTTCATTTGGACTTCGATATATTTCGATAGATTTATCGATAACTGAGTTATCGGTCAAAATATGATTGCCCAAAAACGTAAAAAATTCCCTACAATATGGGTATCAAACGAAAGATGAAGGCCGCAGGTTTCATTTGGACATCGAAATATTTCGATAAATTTATCGATAACTGAGTTATCGGTCAAAATATGATTGCCCAAAAACCTAAAAAATTCACTACTATATGGGTATCAAACGAAAGGTGAAGGCCCCATGTCTCTTTTGGACATCGACATATTTCGATAAATTTATCGATAACTGAGTTATCGGTCAAAATATGATTGCCCAAAAACCTGAAAAATTCCCTACAATATGGGTATCAAACGAAAGGGGAGGGCCCCAGGTTTCATTTGGACATCGACATATTTCGATAAATTTATCGATAACTGAGTTATCGGTCAAAATATGAAGGCCCAAAAACCTAAAAAAATCCCTACAATATGGGTATCAAACGAAAGGTGAAGGCCCCAGGTTTCACTTGGACATCGACATATCAAAATATGAAGGCCCAAAAGCCTAAAAAATTCCCTACAATATGGGTTTCAAACGAAAGGTGAAGGCCCCAGGTTTCATTTGGACATCGACATATTTCGATAAATTTATCGATAACTGAGTTATCGGTCAAAATATGATTGCCCAAAAACCTAAAAAAATCCCTACAATATGGGTATCAAACGAAAGGTGAAGTCCCCATGTTTCACTTGGACATCGACATATTTCGATAAATTTATCGATAACTGAGTTATCGGTCAAAATGTGGGCCCCAGGTTTCATTTGGACTTCGATATATTTCGATAAATTTATCGATAACTGAGTTATCGGTCAAAATATGATTGCCCAAAAACCTGAAAAATTCCCTACAATATGGGTATCAAACGAAAGGTGAAGGCCCCAGGTTTCATTTGGACATCGACATATTTCGATAATGCCTACTACCTATATCAAACGAAAGGGAAGGTCCACAGGTTTCTATTATTTAAACCAAGGAATATTTCGATATATTTATCGATAACTGACTTATCGGTCAAAATGAGGTTGTCCAATAATATTAAAATTGCCTACAATATGGGTATCAAACGAAAGTGGAGGCCCAGAGGTTTCGTTTGCACTGCGGTATACTTCGATATACATTTGTATATATCGATTACTTCATAACACACTTAACTAAAAAGTAAAAATAAATATAGTTTAAAAAGCGAAAACACGCGATTTTAAAGAATATTGCACTAAAAAGGAAAAATAATTTAAATAAAAAACGAAGATTATAGAACAAAGCGGACCACGCTTTTTCCACAATACTACTGTGTAGGGTTTTTAAAATTATTTTCAAATTTTTAGTTCAATACTCTCTAAAAGCGTGAGTTTTAGTTTTTTTAAACTATATTTATTCATATAAAAATTTTGCGCCAACTATCATGACGATGTCCTAGGACTGGACCACCTACTCCAATCTTCACTTTGTACGGCTGAAGTACTTTGCCACGTACTCCAAATTCGTAACCCCTTGGAGTATCCATCCTACTCTCAAAACGATCCACAACACAACCAAAAATTTACCAAAAATTAATTTTCTTTATTCCTACTAAAATAGGAGTACAAAAATACATGCACAAGTAATTTGCCTCATGGCAACTCAGTCCAACAGCGATCGTGTCGTAATTTTTGCCGATAAAGCATTAGCAATGATCGGCCTTTAACCAGCTGAAGGTGGCCCGCTGAGGCATTGCAAAGGATTTGGAATACTCCAATATCACAAACTTGGAACACATGATTCAACGATTTTTGCAGGGTGCCTTTAAGAAGAAAAGATAAACCAAAGGTTATGTAGCCGGAAAAATGTTCAGCGTCTATAACATCGAGATGCTTCTTGCTTCTGCATGTTAGAGATATTGAGTACGATCTAGTAGTGGTTTCAAATGCGCTAGAAGCAAACCAGTTTCGAAATAGAGTTTTTCCCTGAAACTTTTTTCTTAAAAAAACATGTACATTTTTGGTTTAGTGTAGGTATCTACCATATATATAATACTTTTAATACTAAGTATTATATGTATATATGGTACCTACACACAAGTAGGTAAATAACACTCACGTTTACATCTGTATGTATGTAAATGTGAGCTGTGGGCGTGATGGGTGATAAAGAAGCAGCCATTAACAACGTACAAGATGTTTCGAGGATATACAAGGATATGAAATTAATTTTAAAGCACACTCGTAAGTACATGCGGATGCTTAAATATTTAGGTAAATGTATCTTCGATAGAAGGAAAACCCGCACAACACTTTGCTCAAACTGCTTTGTTATTTTGATTGTAGACTCGAAACATTTAGTGGAACGTTGATATTACTTTGATTCTCCAGGAAATAAGAGCTGTGATTGCAAAAATATTTAAAAATTGAAGCTTATTGAAATCATCTTTAATATCATTGCTCTACATACATTTTGTCCTATAAACCAAATAGACTTTTTCGGAAAGTGGACAAAAAATTAAAATACACGTGTATCGGCGATTTTCATGTACACGTCAGAATTTTTTTTTTTATGTAAGTACATAAAAAAAATTTTCTACTTTTTTGGAAAAATTTTCAGAAATTTTTTGAGTATGCGGTTTTGTAGCCCATACAATTTTACTCTAAGAATGTGCAAATTATAACTCCCTACAAATTTTCCCTGAATAATTAGGATTTTTCTTTCAGCTGTGTTGAGTGTTTTCCTCCATACAAAAGTAAATTTAGTTTGTGACATGTATGGAAGAAACACGCAACATCCTGGCGAAAAAAAAATTCTAAAAAATCAAGTAAAATTTTTAGCGAGTTCTAACTTGCACATAAAATTTAATGGGCTACAAAACTGCATACTCAAAAATTTTCTGAAAATTCTGGCAAAAAAGTTCAAAATTTATGTACAGGTCAGAATTTTTTTATGTACATACATGCATAAAAAAAAAATTCTGACGTGTACATGAAAATCGCCGATACACGTGTATTTTTATTTTTTGTCCACTTTCCGAAAAAGTCTATTTGGTTTATAGGACAGGAAAAAATTCGTTTTTGTACCGCAGTGTATACAATTAATTATCCTGGATCTGAATAATATTTGATGACATGTCATAGTCCCAAGTGGCAAAATCCCAAGTAAATATGAGACATAATCCCAAGTAAGAAAATTGGGATTATGACACCCCTTGCAGTGTCATAATCTATATATATATAAATTACATGGAGTTCAGTCGTCACGCTAAAACTCGAAAAGGGCTGAACCAAATCATATACTTCCTTTGGGGGGTTTGTTTTCTATTACCACGCGAAGGTCATGTTATAAAATCAGAACAAATTATTAGGGAGGCGTGGCACCTCCCATACAAACTTTTTTCTTCAAGGTAAATATCCCTAAAGGGGTTTAAGGTAGGGACCTAGAAATTGGTACAGAGCTATAGGATAACAACACCATTCTCACCTATAAAACTGGGAAGTATTTAGGTTAGACCACTGAAATTTAGCAAGGCGTTTTATGAGATCGATTCCCAACACCTCAAAAATAACAGGGGATAACGAAAAAGGGTGCGTGGCACCTCCCATACAAATGAAATACTTCATAATCGATATCTTTGAAAGTATTTATGTTAGACCACTGAAATTTGGTAAGGGGTTATATGAGATCGATCCCTACCACCTCCAAAAAAATCTGGAGATAACGAAAAATGGGGCGTGGTACCTGCCATACGAATGAAATACTTCATAGTCCATATCTCTGGAAGTACTTATGTTAGACCACTCAAACGTGGTAAGAGGTTAGATGAGATCGATCCCTACCACCTCCAAAAAAACTGGGGATAACGAAAAACGGGGCGTAGCACTTCCCAAACGAATGAAATATTTCATAGTCTATATCTCTGGAAGTATTTAAGATAGACCACTGAAATTTGGTAAGGGGTTATATGAGATCGATCCCTACCACCTCCAAAAAAACTGGCGTAACGAAAAATGGGGCGTGGCACGTCTCATACGAAAGAAATACTTCGTAGTCCATACCTCGGGAAGTATTTGGGTTAGACCACTGAAATTTCATGAGGAGTTAAATAATATGAATCCCTATAATCTCCAAAAAAACTGGAGATAAAGAAAAAGGGGGTGTGGCACCTTCCATACGAAGGAAACATTTCATAGTCCATATCCCTGCAAGTATTTATGTTAGACCGAAGAGCTGGTAAAAAGCATGCATCAGCTCTTATGCAGAATATGGTCAGGCGAGTGCATGCCTCCGGATTGGAACTTAAGTGTGCTCTGCCCAATCCACAAGAAAGGCGATCCCGCTAACCGCACAAACTACCGCGGAATATCGCATATAAGGTTATTTCTAGCATATTGTGTGAAAGACTGAAGCCCATCGTAGACAAACTGATTGAACCTTATCAGTGTGGCTTTAGACCTGGTAAGTCTACCATAGACCAGATTTTCACGATATGGCTAATCCTGGAGAAGACCCATGACAAAAGGATAGACCCACACCATCTCTTTGTCGATTTTAAAGCCGCTTTTGACAGCGTAGGCAATACCAACAGCTCTGTCAGAAGCGGGAAGGATCTCTCTAAGCCATTTGAAACCAAACGAGGCTTCAGACAGGGCGACTCTCTTTCGTGCGATTTCTTCAACCTGATGCTGGAGAAGATAATTCGTGCAGCAGAGCTAAACCGCAATGGTACATTATTTTACAAGAGTGTGCAATTGCTGGCGTATGCTGATGATATTGATATTATTGGCCTTAACAACAGCGCCGTAAGCGCTGCCTTCTCTGGACTGGATAAGGAAGCGAAAAAAGTGGGTCTTGCGGTGAACGAGGACAAGAAGAAGTATCTGCTGTCATCAAAGAAAGAATTGACGCACCTGCGCCTTGGCAGCCAAGTCACCGTTGATAGCTACAAGTTTGAAACGGTGAGGGACTTCGTCTATTTGGGAACCAGAATTAACACCGAAATGAATATCAGTCTAGAAATCCAACGGAGAATCACACTTGCCAACAAGTGTTACTTTGGACTAAGTAGGCAATTGAGAAGTAAAGTCCTCTCTCGGCAAACAAAGATCACGCTCTATAAGTCCCCCATCATACCAGTCCTCATGTACGGCTCAGAATCATGGACAGTGTCAAGAGAAGATGAGATGGCCCTTGTAGTATTTGAGAGAAAAGTTCTCCGGAAGATATATGGTCCTCCCCGTGATGCCAACGGCGAATATCGAAGGAAATTTAACGATGCGCTGTACGAGCTTTACGTAGAAGCTCCAGCAAAGAAGGTTTTCCTATCGACACCCGAATTCGGCCACAGAGGAATGGGGAGGCCTCGACTGAGATGGAAACAACAAGTGAAGGATGACTTGAACTCCCTTGGGGTTTCCAATTGGCGCCAGTTATGCTAAAAAGGAATGATACGAAACGGCCAAAATCGCCTAGGCGGTTAAGCGTCAATAAATGACGCAAGCCAAGATTAGATTAGATTTATGTTAAACCACTGAAATTTGGTGAGAGTTTATATGTGATCGATCCCTAACACCTCCCAAAACACTCGAGTTAACGGGCGTGGCACCTCCCATACGAATGAAATACTTCATAGTCCATATCTCTGGAAATTTTTTAATAAGAAATCCCCCGATATATATATGATACTAGTATATACCCGCGGTCTGCGAAGTACCATTTCAACATTTTAGATTAGAATTCGGTCGTCGAAGTTCACCAAGTAAGCTAGATTGATCAAATAAAAAACTGTTGGAAGATCAATAATTTGTCTCTATGTTCCTAGAGTTTTGAAAATATAGTATGTATTGAAAAACGGTTTTCAAAAGTTTTAATTAAATATACATAGGTACATACAAATCCTTGAAATCGATTGAAAGTGAGTTTTCTAAAGTTAAATATTGCTTTGGCTTTTAGTCTTGATATTAATGTCTCAGAAAGCATTTATCGAATAGTTCATCTAAACTTCAAACTTTGATATATATTATATTGAATACTGAAGCATTTGCCAAGGGTATTTAAAAATTTCAAAATTCCCAATGGGGAAAGGTAGATTGTTTAAATAATTTCAGGTTTTTGGGCAATCACATTTTGATCGATAACTTTTCGTTTGATACCCATATTGTGGGGCAATTATATAACTCAGTTATCGATAAATTTATCGAAATTTATCAAATTCCAGATGAAACCTGGGGCCATTACCTTTCTTTTGATACCCATATTGTGAGAAAATTTTAAGGTTTTTGGGCAATCGCATTTTCACCGATAACTTAGTTATCAATAAATTTATCGAAATATATCGAAGTCCAAATGAAACCTGGAGCCATCCCTTTTCGTTGGATACAAATATTGTAGGACAATTTTAAGGTTTTTGGGCAATCACATTTTTATTGATAACTCAGTAATCGGTAAATTTATTGAAATATATCGAAGTCCAAATGAAACTTGGAGCCATCCCCTTTCGTTTAATACCCATATTGTAGGGCAATTTTAAGGGTTTTGGGCAATAACACTTTCACCGGTAACTCAGTTATCGATAAATTTATCGAAATATATCGAAGTCCAAATGAAGTCTGCGGCCATCCCCTTTCGTTGGATACCCATATTGTAGGGCAATTTTAAGGTTTTCGGGCAATCACATTTTCACCGATAACTTAGTTATCGATAAATTTATCGAAATATATCGAAGTCCAAATGAAACGTGGAGCCATCCCTTTTCGTTGGATACAAATATTGTAGGGCAATTTTAAGGTTTTTGGGCAATCACATTTTTAGATAACTCAGTAATCGGTAAATTTAGCGAAATATATCGAAGTTCAAGTGAAACCTGGACCATCCCCTTTCGTTTAATAGCCATATTGTAGGGCAATTTCAAGGTTTTTGGGCAATCACATTTTCACCGGTAACTCAGTTATCGATAAATTTATCGAAATATATCGAAGTCCAAATGAAACCTGCGGCCATCCCCTTACAATGGATACTCATATTGTAGGGCAATTTTAAGGTTTTCTCAGTAATCACATTTTCACCGATAACTCAGTTATCGATAAATTTATCGAAATATATCGAAGTCCAAATGAAACCTGGGGCCATGCCCTTTCATTTGATACCCATATTGTAGGGCAAATTTAAGGTTTTGGGCAATCACATTTTCACCGGTAACTCAGTTATCGATAAATTTATCGAAATATATCGAAGTCCAAATGAAACCTGCGGCCATCCCCTTTCAATGGATACTCATATTGTAGGGCAATTTTAAGGTTTTCTGGGCAATCACATTTTCACCGATAACTCAGTTATCGATACATTTATCGAAATATATCGAAGTCCAAATGAAACCTGGGGCCATGCCCTTTCATTTGATACCCATATTGTAGGGCAAATTTAAGGTTTTTGGGCCATCGCATTTTCACCGATAACTCAGTTATCGATAAATTTATCGAAATATATCGAAGTCCAAATGAAACCTGGGGCCATGCCGTTTCATTTGATACCCATATTGTAGGGCAGTTTTAAGGTTTTTGGGCAATCACATTTTCACCGATAACTCAGTTATCGATAAATTTATCGAAATATATCGAAGTCCAAATGAAACCTGGGGCCATGCCCTTTCATTTGATACCCATATTGTGAGGCAATTTTAAGGTTTTTGTGCAGTCACATTTTCACCGATAACTCAGTTATCGATAAATTTATCGAAATATATCGAAGTCCAAATGAAACCTGCGGTCATGCCCTTTCGTTTAATACCCATATTGTAGGGCAATTTTAAGGTTTTTGGGCAATCACATTTTCTTCGATAACTCAGTTATCGATAAATTTATCGAAATATATCGAAGCCCAAATGAGACCTAAGACCTTCCAGTTTCGTTTGATACCCATATTGTACGAAGTTTCTACACCTGTATGCGAAATATCATAAGTTTAGGTCAAGTGTACTCAGAATTATATGGGAAAAACAAAAAATCGAAAAGTAACGGTGCCTAGCATGGCCGGACGCCCCAAAATTAAAAAAAAAGATAGCCTATACCTCCTTCCAGACTATTAGATGTCTGCCTGCCAAATTTCAACAAAATCCGTCTTGCCATTCTCACGTTATTGAGGAACAGAAGTAAACGTCTGGACATCCAAACATCGATACATTCACATTTATAATATTAGTAAGATTAAATGCATGATTTTCCAACCTTTCCCTCTCCAACACCTAAAATTTTCATCTGCACCAAACAAGAAGTATACTGTTATAATCTGTAGCAAAATACGGACCATTCCTCATATTTACTTTTTCTCGGGGCGTGGAGTCTGTATTCTGCCAAAACTTGAAAATAAATCTTGTAATTTCATTTTTCAGCTCAAAGATGACAAAATTCCAATTGGGAGTATGACACTCCCTCTGCAGTGTCATATTCCCAAGTAAAAAAATTGGGCTTATGACACTGCAGGGGGATTTTGCCACTTTGGATTTTGTCATGGCACCATAACACTGTGGTACAAAAACGAACTTTTTTTCTGTCCTATGAACCAAATAGACTTTTTCGGAAAGTGGACGAAAAATAAAAATACACGTGAATGGCGATTTTCATGTAGACGTCAGAGTTTTTTTTTATGTATGTATTTACATAAAAAAAGGTCTGTCGTGTACAGTTTTGTAGTCCATTCAATTTTTTTTTGGCAAGGGTGTTTACTCAACTCACAAACTAAATTTACTGTTGTATGGAGGAAAACACTCAACACCCTAGAATAAAATTCTGATAATTCAGGGAAAATTTTTGGGAGTTCTAACTTGCACATTCTTAGAGTAAAATTGAATGGGCTAAAAAACTGCATACTCTAAAGTTTTCTGAAAATTTTTCCAAAAAAGTTAAAAATGTATGTACACGAGAGACATTTATTCTGACGTGTACATGAAAATCGCCGATGTACGTGTATTGTTATTTTTTGTCCACTTTCCGAAAAAGTCTATTTGGTTCATAGGACAGAATGTGTGTAGAACAGTGTAATATTTGCCTCGCTTACGGAACTTCTGCATAGACGGTTTTGCATGTTAAACAACGACGTCTATGTAGTATGTAAGTGTATCTGTACAGGTTCTAGTATAATATGGGGAAAGGAATCATGCTTTCGGGCTAGCATATGTGTTCCTTGTTGAGCTATGCTTCCTTATTAACGCATTGCTATGCAAAAGGACTATTAGAAAAAAAGCTACTACATAGTACTTATTATATTTTATATATATATATTTATTATATATTTATTATATTTTTTCGACTTCTCTTTTTTTCGAAAATGGTCAAAAGAGCAAATATAAATGAATAAAAAAGATAGATACACATTCTTAAAGGAAATTGAATGGGCTACTCTTTCAAAACTTATTTAGTATTAAAGTTAAACCTTTAAGAATATGTGCTTATCTTTATTCCATGTTGATTTTTGCATTTTTGAAAAATTTTCAAAATAAAATCGGGAAATAAAAAATATGCCAATGTTTGAGGCTAGAATACTAGAAACCGGCTAATCTGAGAAAATTTCAAGCTAAGCAGCTTTTGTAGGGAATTCAATTCCCAATTGAAAAGTTAAATGTAGTTTTACAACAATGGTTTGTCGTTTTTTGAGGTTAAGTCTGCAAAATCTAAACTAGCGAAGATAGACCTCTAGAGCTTATTATTAAAATCTGCAATTTTGCAGTAATTTTTTTCACCTTTATGAAAAATAAACACAATATAATGTTTGAAAAAAATATGAAATTTTTTTATTTGGTCCAGTCTAATGTATATATATACATATTATTAAAACCCAAGTCTCACCACTTTTGTTGAAATTTGATTCATTGTCAAATTAGTGCAATGAGTTTTATGAGGCACATCCTTCGCTTATTCCTTTCATTTTCTTGACTGAAAAGAAAATAAGTTAACAGAAGACGTAGAATAGTGAACGCTTCATAAAGCAAGAACAAACAATAAAGTTTGCTTTATTATACCTTTCATGAACATGAAATGGTATTATAACTTTGGTCCGATGTTTGTAAATATGAGAAGAAGAAGAGATAGACCCATCAATAAGTATACCGAAATGATCAGGATGACGAGATGAGTTGATTTAGCCATGTCCGTCTGTCCGTCTGTCTGTCTGTCTGTCTGTCTGTTTGAACGCAAACTAGTCCCTCAGTTTTTGAGATATTTGGCTGAAATTTGGTATGCGGCCACCATTTTCCAATATAAGAATCATTTGTCGGAACCAGCAAGATCGGACCAATATAACATATAGCTCCCATACAACCGATTATTCCGATAAACAGATTTTGGGCTATAACTCCTGTAATTAAACACGTAGGAACGTGAAATTTTGTAAGTATTGCTATTTTTATATGTGAAATATCGATGTTGAAATTCATAGAGATGGGATAAACATTTCACATAGCTCCCATACAATCGATTATTCCGATAAACGGATTTTGGGCTATAGCTCCTGTAATTAAACACGTAGGAACGTGAAATTTTGGACGTATTGCTATTTTTATATGTGAAATATCGGTGTTGAAAATCATCGAGATTGGATAAATATTTCACATAGCCCCCATACAATCGATTGTTCCGATAAACGGATTTTGGTAGATAACTCCTGTAATTATATAGGTAGGAACGTGAAATTTTGGAAGTATCGCAATTTTTATATGCGAAATATCGATGTTGAAAATCATTGAGATGGCATAAATATTTCACATAGCTCCCATACAATCGATTATTCCGATAAGCGGATTTTGGGCTATAAGTCCTGTAATTATTTTTATATGTAAAATATCGATGTTGAAAATCATTGAAATGGGATAAATATTTCACATAGCCCCCATACAATCGATTGTTCCGATAAACGGATTTTGGTAGATAACTCCTTAATTATATCGGTAGGAACGTGAAATTTCGTAAATGTTGCTATTTTAGAATGTGGAATGTCGATGCTAAAAATCAATGAGATTGGACCAATATAACACATCGTCCCCATATAATCGATAGCTCCGATAATTTCGGTATGAGCTAAAGTTAAATTCACACAGGCTGTACTGGGGATCAAACCGTGAAAATCGTGACGCTTATTCATGAAAGGTATTTAGCCTTCGGCACAGCCGAAGACAGCTTTCCTTACTTGTTTTTGAGATCTTATTAGCCTCAACGACTTGCGTTGATATAAACTTGCCTCATTAATGTGAAACTTTAGTTTCTTTATACGATTTTTTTTTAATAATAGTTACATGGGGTGGAGGATGGGATCGTGTGTAGAAGTTCACGCAAGTGGGGAAAGTTTCTGACCGCCATTCAACTGGGAATGGCCAGAGCGATTCTTCTATGTGCGGTCCAAGCAGCTCACTACGTCCAAGGTGCGGCTGCAAGCGAGTGTCTGTCTTGGATCAATCGGCTAGCTATATAAAAGTGTAACTTAAATCCAACTCCCCGAGAAACGGGTTGTTCGTAGGGTTTGTGACCAACAGACAGGCCTCGTATATGATAACTCACTTTTTAGATAACGATCACAGCAAAGGAACTAGGGCTATGATTAATGAAATCAGGGCACGCACGTGGAATGTCCGAACCCTTACTAGGAAAGGTGACGATACCCGCCTAGTTGGGGTCCTCAATAAGGCAAAAGCTGACATCACCGCTATACAAGAAATGCGATGGACGAGGCGAGGTTATAAGACCATCCTAACCTGCAACATCTACTGGAGCCGCCAGGTTTCAGGCAGGGCGACCCCCTGTCGTGCGATTTCTTTAATTTGATGTTGGAGAAAATAATACAAGCTGCAGAACTTAATCGCGCTGAAACAATATATTACAAGAGCGTACAACTGTTCGCGTATGCCGACGACATCGACATCATTGGGCTCAACAACCACGCCTTAACTTCTGCGTACTCCAAAATAGAAAAAGAAGCGGAAAATGGGTTTGGTGGTGAACAGGTAAAACGAAGTACCGGCTCGCAAAGAGTTCGCGCATTAATACCAACAACAATGTAAGCCTGGAAATCCATCGAAGGATAACTCTTGCAAATAAGTGCTACTTTGGGCTGAGTAGGCAATTGAGAAGTAAAGTTCCCTGTCGACGAACAACACTCTATAAAATTTAAATAAGTACCTAGGGTTTTCGGTTTCAGTCCTTGCTTTACACGTTGCTATTTCTTTTAAACCCAGTTATTACTTTTGACTACATTTTACAAAAAATATAAAATGTAGATTAGGGTGATTCAAAAAAAATGTCGCCTTGGTCTTACCCCCTAAAAAGTTAGGTATTGATGAGAAAATAGGCCTTGCAAAAAATTAGCGCTTCAACTTAACCCTTAGGAGTGGCTATTTTTTTCGCCCTTTCCCATACATTTTGTATGGAGAAAAATGGCATTATTTCAAAGTGAATTTTCCTTCAGTATTTGAAACTTTTTTCAAAATATTTTTGCATATGGCTAAGGAAAAACTTTATAAAACAAGTTATGAAATTATTTTCCCTAGTGACCGTGTCTTAATTGGATAGTGATTTATGAATTCCTTAGGCAAAAACGTAATACATAGGTTGGGTTAGGTTCAAGTGGCGCCGCAGAGGCACACCTAGGCCAGTATTAAAAGGCCCGTTGTGATACCACCAACACTAGGAAAGTCAGTTCCGGGACCCTGTCATATGGAAAATCCCGGAATTTTTGGAATTCTCCACATAGCAGAATTCCGGGACTGACGTTCCTATACCGACACCGTTTCTCCTCCTCGAACCATTTAGATGACTTGATGAAGGCCATCAGGTCCTTTATATCCAGCTCCGTGACCTGGCGCAGGCTAACCAGGAAGGGAACTCCCAAAAAGCGCATTCTCGCGCCACTTAAAGCCGTGCAGTTGCAGATGAGGTGCTCCACCGTTTCCTCCTCCTCATCATCCTTACAACTCCTACAGCATCGTCGGTAGGGCACACCTAGTCTTTCTGCATGCCTACCAATGAGGCAGTGCCCAGTTAATACGCCTATTAATATGGAGATTTCTCTTCTCCTTAGGGCATACATTTGTCTTGATCTTTTATGATCCCATTTCGGCCAGGTTTCTTTGGATATCCGGCATCCTGGAGATTGCAGCCATCTCTCGTTGGCTTGGTGGAGTGTGTACTCTTTCAGCATTAGCTTGCATGTGGCAAACGGCATACCTAAGCGCTCTTTATCGCGAATAACCTGCTTGGTCGTGCCCTGCCTCGCAGGTTCATCTGCCCTACAATTTCCCTCAATGTCCCTATGCCGCGGGACCCATGTGAGGTTCACGCGGTTCTGTTGGGCCATCTCTTGAAGAGATCGACGACAGCTGAGCGTCAGTTCAGAGTTGAACGAGTAAGATCCAAGGGATTTGATGACCGCTAGCTGTCGCTGAAAATAAAGATATCCTGTCTGATAGTGATATCCAAGCAGCGGCGGAGCGAGTCCAGGCCGTAGGACCACCAATGCGGCCTATGTTTACCGCGTGGTTTTGGCACTGGGCAAGCCTGCTCTAGGGCATTCGAGAGCGCCGTTGTAAAGGTCTCTACCAGATCCTCCAACTCCCCTACTGATGAGGGGACTTGTGGGGGCAGTGCTGGTAGGTCCCTAGATATTATTTCATTGTGTAGCTGCCAGTTAGTGTTACGTGGGTTGCGTTTCATAACCGGCTGCTTAACAGAAATGTCTAGAACTAATTCTATGTACCGGTGGTCGGAGAATGAATGTTCATCGATAACAGGCCATTTTCTGACCTACGCATAAGCGCCTTCGCTGCAAAGAGTGAGATCTATGACCTCCCTACGGGTTTTAGTAATAAACGTAGGTTCGTTACCCACGTTGCAAACTACCAGGTTAGTTGTTAACAGATAGTCAAACAATGACTCTCCGATAATACATACTATTTAGAAATAAATATGCACATCTGTATGTGTAGTTATCTATTTATTTATCTATATATATATATAAATGAAATGTACTGTGTATTACAGCGGCGGCTGTCTAAACGGCTGAACCGATTTCTATTCTGTAAAATTTACGTTCTTGGACCTTCTCTGTAGCAGGTTTGAAAAAAACCGATTAAAAACCTTTTGTTTTGTTGCCGAAAAATGAAGAAAGCTGAGACGTCTAAATTTCACAATTTTGTATAGGAATTAGGTAATCTATCTTTTCTTATATATATATATAAATGAAAAGTACTTCGTATGACCGCGGTTTCTGTCCAAACGACTGAACCGATTTCTACTCTGTAAAATTTACTTTCTTGAACCTTCTCTGTAGCAGGTTTATAAAAAAAAAACGATTAAACACCTTTTGTTTTGTTGCCGAAAAGTGAAAAAGCTGAGACATCTAAATTTCAAAATTGTGTATAGGAAATACATAGGTAATCTATATATCGTAGGTGATTCTGCAAAACGACGTATGCGACATTTTGAAAACGGCGTATGTGATATTTTAGTTTGGAGGTTTTACAGCTACAAATTACTAAACTTTTACACAACTCCGAATAAGATCGATCCTTTTTATTAATTTCCAACACAAAAGTAGGTTTCTTGAGAAAAAAATAAATGGCTCTTAACGACAGGGGCTAAAATGTGTTTGTTACAAATGGCGCTTACGCTGTCTCTTGGATGTCCCTTACGTTGTTTTGCATAATCATCGACGATATATAAAAATGAGAAGTACTCCGTATGACCGCGGTTTCTATCCAAACGGCTGAACCAAGGCGAATTCATTACAGGTGTGTTCGAGCGAATTCAGATCTACACGCACGCACACACTCCTTGTGCCTAAAAATGTCAGACAAAGCAACAACATAAGAAATTTGACAGCTACGATTGGATTTTCAAGGAAGAAGAAGAAGTCATATGGTGGGAAAAAGTCACCTGTAAATTTATTCGCCTTGGGCTGAACCGATTTCTACTCTCTAAAATTTACTTTCTTGAACCTTCTCTGTAGCAGGTTTATAAAAAAAAAAAAAACAATTAAAAACCTTTTATTTTGTTGCCGAAAAATGAAGAAAGCTGACACGTCTAAATTTCACAAAATTGGTATCAAACGAAAGGGGATGACCACAGCTTTCATTTAGACGCTGTTTCATTTCGATTTATTTATCTATAACAGAGTTATCGGTCAAAAAGTGGTTTTGGGTAAACTTTGGAATATTCGCACAAAATTTGTATCAAACGAATGGGTAAGACCACAGCTTTCATTTGGACATTGGTTCATTTCGATACATATATCGATCACAGAATTATCGGTCAAAATGTGGTTTGGGTAAACTTTGGAATATTCGCACAAAATTGGTACCAAAAGTATGGGGAAGACCACAGCTTTCATTTGGACTTTGGTTCATTTCTATATACTTATTTATCGATAGCACAGCTATTTTTATTTATGGGTCTAAGGGGTTGACCAATTTCCAAAAATTTGTAAATGTATATTAACTATCTGACACCAGAGCTGTTAATTTTGATTAGTAATTAGTAATTGATTGATCTCTTCAAGAGATGGCCCAACAGAACCGCGTGGACCTCACATGGGTCCCGGGACACAGGGACATTGAGGGAAACTGTAGGGCAGACGAACTTGCCAGGCAGGGCACGACCAAGCAGATTCTTCAAGATAAAGAGCGCATAGGTATGCCGTTTGCCACGTGTAAGCTAATGCTGAAGGAGCATACACTCCGCGAAGCCAACGAAAGATGGCTACAAGCCCCAGGGTGCCGGATATCCAAGCAAACCTGGCCAAAACGCGATCTTAAAAGATCTAGACACATATACGCCCTAAAAAGGAAGGAAATCTCCATATTAATAGGTGTTTTAACCGGGCACTGCCTTATTGGTAGGCACGCAGCAAGGCAAGGCGTTCCCTACCGACGATGCTGCAGGAGTTGCAAAGAGGATGAGGAAGAGGAAACGGTGGAGCACCTCATCTGCAACTGCCCGGCCTTAAGCGGAGCGAGAAGGCGCTCTCTGGGAGTTCCCTTCCTGGTTAGCTTAAGCCAGGTCGCGGAGCTAGACATAAAGGACTTGATGGCCTTCATCAAGTTATCAAAATGGTTCGAGGAGGGGTAGCGGTGTCGGTTAGGAGTGTCAGTCCCGGGTTTCGGCTATATGGAGAGTCCCGACAGCACTGGGATTTTCCATATGGCCGGGCCCCGGGACTGACTTTCCTAGTGTTTGGTGGTATCACATGGGCCTTTTATTACTGGCCTAGGTGTGCCTTTGCGGCAGCCACTTCTACCTACCTAATTGATTGATTAGAAAATTTTTTTAATTACTAATGATTATTTTAATTGCTTTCAAGAAAAAGCAATTACTAATTGATTACGATTAGAAAAAATCAAAAAAAAAAATCAAAAAAAATCAAAAAAATATAAAAAAATCAAGAAAAAATCAAAAAAATCAAAAATAATCAAAAGTAATCAAAAACGGCTTTTTTTGATTACTTTTGATTTTTTTGATTTTTTCTTGATTTTTTTTAATTTTTTTGATTTTTTTTTTATTTTCTTTTGATTTTTTTTAATTTTTTTGATTTTTTTTGATTTTTTTCGATTTTTTTGGATTATTTTAAAGTTTTGTTGTTAAAAGTATAAACATCTGTGTATCTTTGTATGCAAATATATACACCTACTTACACTTTGGGGCTCATGGATTTCTAGAATGAACCTAAGTATATTTTCATATGAGAAAAAATGCCAGGTTTGATGGTTATATGCGTTGTAGTGGTGAAAATTTGTCCCTTTTATATCTAAACGGGTAGTGTCGTGCATTTCTCGTTTAAAACCCTATGGGTACGGTCGGATGGTTCTATTCGAACACTTTTAAGTATGCTACACAAAGTAAAACGTGGGCATACCAACTACATATGTATGCCCAAAAGAGACTAGTAATGATCAATTGATCAAAAATTAAGTGGTTATTATCCATAGAGAGAGGTCCGGGATTAATAACTTTCGGCCAAAATGGACGACGTAGTCATTTTGTTGGATTAGAGAATAGTAGAAGTAGAATCGTTTTATTTTTATTCATTTTTGTTTAAGTAATGCTATTTAGTAATATTTGTGAATAATATGTAAGTAATAATGTAATGACAATTTAAGAACAATAACACAAATAGTCAACAATAACGGTATTCAGTTTAAAAATAATTCATGTAGGTGGACATGAGTGCGTATCGACACGCAAATTTTCGCCGTTCACTCATATAAAGTATTTGTGTTGAGCGTTCAGCAGATACAGCACGCCAATACTTAGGAGTAAAAATTTGATTTTAACAATGTAAGTGCTTCAAAAGAAATGTCAGATAATGACCCACGCTTTGGAGCATTAATAATTTCAGCAAAAGAAAACAGCCTTTCAACCGGACCGGACGATATTAATGGTGTGTTGAAAAATAGTGCAGCCTCTTTTAGAACACCTCTTGTTTGCCATATGTCAGCTCCAGTTGCTGAATCACCCATATAACTATATAATTGTGTTTGCACAACATATTTCAACGCCTCCGTCGTTGTTGTTGGGATTACACCGTTACTTCTTGCTTCACCTATACATTTGTATGTTTGTGCAAGTGAATATTTATGTATGAACATATTTTTCTACAACAGTACTGGAAAAAAATCAAAAAAAATCAAAAGTAATCAAAAGTAATCATTACTTTTGATTATTTTTGATTACTTTTGAATTTTTGATTTTTTTTGGATTTTTTTTAATTTTTTTGATTTTTTTTGATTTTTTTGATTTTTTTTTAATCAATTGAAAAAATAATCATTAAAAAGTGAAAGTAATTGGTAATCAATCATTAGGTGGCTTCTCAAAAAATAATCAATGAAATGCTAATCATTACCGATTACTAATCAATTATTAACAGGTCTGCCTGACACATACCCTGTTCAAAATTTCAATGACTGAGGACGAATGCTGATATTTAAAAAAAATAAGTATGGGACCAAACACTGTAAGCCATGATGATGACAAACAAATCTTGTAAAGTATTTTATTTTGTCAACTATTTTGTCAATAGAACTGTGGATTTTATTGAAATTAATATCGTTTGCGCATTGTAAATTAAAGGTTTGTGACTACTGAGATAAGGAATCTTAAAAATTCGATAAGTGATCTGAGTACTTACAGATTTTTTGTACTAAATAACCTTTATAAAATTAACAGGTTTCTACGTAATATGTATATTTGTTTCGCAGCTGCAGAGTGGAGAGAGCTTTATTTTGGCTATCCGGTTTGTCTATGTAACTTATTTTGCTATTTGATTTGAATTTCCTGGACATCTTACTAATATAAGAAAAAAGTAAGTTTGCGGTTCTTTAACATCTGAACGCCCTGATCTTTACGAAATTTTACAGAAAAATTCTTAGAAAAATAGAATCTGCAACGGACATCATAAAATTTCGATATATTTATCGATAACAGAGTTATCGGTCAAATGCGAACACCACAGCTTTCATTTGGGCTTTGGTTAATTTGGATATATTTATCGACGAGTTATCGGTCAAAAAGTAGTTTCGGGTAAACTTTGGAATATTCGCACAAAATGGGTATCAAACGAATGGGGAAGACCACAGCTTTCATTTGGACTTTGGTTCATTTCGATATATTTATCGATAACAGAGTTATCGGTGAAAATGTGTTTTGGGGTAAACTTTTTGATAATCGCATTAAATTGGTATTAAACCAAGGGGTAAGGCCACAGATTTCATTTGGACTTTGCTTCAATGCTAGCATCTATTTTGATAACGGCTGGACAAAATAAAATTAAATTTGGAAGGTAGATTTTGTATCAAGTCGGGATGGCTATGCCTAAAAACTAAAGGCATTTGTAAAGGTTTTGGAGATATACCGTTGTCTAGATATTGATTAAAATGTCCAGGACAACGTCTGCCGGGTCTGCTAGTCTATATATAAAAATGAGATGTCCTTCGTATCTCTGCGATGCCTGCCTTAACGGCTTAACCTATTTCTTTTCTGTAAAAAGGCTTTCTTGGACCTTCTCTGTAGAAGGTTTATAAAAAAACCGGTTAAAAACCTTCTGTTTTGTTGCCGAAAAATTAAGAAAGCATAATCTATGCATAATCTATACATCGCTACCTCAGAATACGAATGTCGTTTGTGAATTTTTGCCATTTCGGGATTATTGCATATTCATAGCCGGCTTCGCGATCTCTTTCGAATGGCGTTATCAGTTTGTTTCTAAAGCCCATAACTTTTCAGATTTTCAGCACGCATTTGGTCGTATGCCATACAATTGAGGCTTTTTATATTTAAAAAATTCAAGAAACAAAGTTTTGCTACATACGACAAATGTATTCTGAGCTAGCTATCGCTACTCTGTAAAAGTTCTTTCTTGAACCTTCTCTGTTGAAGATTTTTTTAAGTTTGTTGCCCTAGAGAGTGTTTGTACGATATGGGTATCAAATGAGAGGTGTTGGTGAGAGGTTTACCAGGGAGTGCTTCTAAGCCCATATCCGAACCCCTTTCCCAAATACCGACCTAAATATAGACCAAGTGCGACCCTGGAAGGTGTTTGTACGATATGGGTATCAGCTAAACTGATGTAAAAAAAGTTTTTTAGCACGCAAAAAAATTTTGGTGTCAAAACGGCGGGGTGTAATAAGGCCTTTTGAGATAAGGCCTTTAAGGCCTTATATCGCTATCGATTGAGCAATAAAGCCTTTATTAAGAATAAGGTCTTATTTCACTTGAAATGTGAAATAAGGTTCTAAAGGTTTTATTTCACTTTGGAGCAAGTGCCTGGTATGGGAGACAACGACCAAGAAAAGCTAATAATCCATAATAGTCAAGACGCGTATTCACGAGTAGATTAAGAATCCGAAAGCGGAAATTAATTTGCATGCTAAGTCCTTCTTCGTAGTACACCTGGGCTACGCCATGCCAAGCCCGGGTGGTTGCCTGAACCGTGGCAACGTGCCACAGTACGCACTCTTTGGGCGGGATCCATGGTATTTATGTGCAGAACACCTTTCTTAGTTGTATTTTACATTAGTTTCGTACCGTGGCACCATGCTAAGTACTTCTGCTTTTAAACTGATTACGGTAGAACGATGGAATTTGGCACAAAGCATACCAGTATCGTTGGGAGTATACCTGATGAAATTGTATAATTTTTTTCATTTGCTCATGGAGTAGCATGTCATTCAAGTTTTGTACAGTTTCCCAATTGAACTTGAAGTGAGATCTTTCCAAACGAGGAATAAAAGATTCCTCCCTTTAGCATGATTTCAGAGTAATAGGGGAGATTTTTTCCATTGTATGCTCCCATATTACTCTTAGTAAAGCAGATGGAGAGATCTTCTCAAGCGGTGAATGAGGGAGTACTCCTTTTGACATGACCGTGGAGCAATAGAAGTAAATTCTCCACTCTTTGCTCCCATATTTCTCATATAAGAGCAATAAGGGAGGTGTTCCCAAACGATTTGTCAAAGATTACTCCCATAGAGAGGATATTGGAGTAAAAGAAAAGATTTCTCCATTTTTACTTCACTGTTTCCATGATATAAATACTACAGGTAAAATCGTTAGTAACACTAGATAATGACATTTTTAAGCAATTCTCATATTCATTTATTTTTTGCCACGACTTTTCTGTTTGTTTTTTTCAATCAAATAAATTACACATCAAAATAATTTCTTCTTATTTTTCTTCAATTTGCGATTATAACTATTGCTAGAATTGTTAAAAATAAGGACTGTAAAAGAGGAGCGAATATTCCCCTCTAGCATGCTAATCTACCATCTCATTTCCTACCATTTTACAGTGTCCAGGCATCCTCCTAAACGTGCAGTGTAAATTGGAAAATATTTTTTGATTTTCTT
Source organism: Campiglossa producta (assembly GCA_964058755.1). Taxonomy (NCBI): domain Eukaryota; kingdom Metazoa; phylum Arthropoda; class Insecta; order Diptera; family Tephritidae; genus Campiglossa; species Campiglossa producta. The sequence continues at coordinate 63,844,141 of CAXKVI010000001.1, forward strand.
TTTCAAATTTTTCTTATTTGAAATTTTTTGAATATTTATTTTCCATTTGACTTATGTATATACTCACACATTTTATATTGCTTAAAAACGTCATAATAAAATCAAAAGAGAGAACGGTTGTACCCATGATATAAATACTACAGGTAAAACCGTTCTCTCTTCTGATTTTATTTTGAAGTTTTTAAGCAATATAATATTTGTCAGTCAAATAGAAAAAAATATTCCAAAAATTTAAAATAAGAAAAATTAAAAAAAAAATCAAAAGATATTTTTGAATTAACACTGCACGTTTAGATGAATTCCTGGACACTGTAAAATGTTAGGAAATGAGATTAGCATGCTAGAGGGGCACATTCGCTCCTCTTTTACAGTCCTTATTTTTAACAATTCTAGCAATAGTTATAATAGCAAATTGAAGAAAAATAAAAATAAATTATTTTGATTTGTAATTTATTTGATTAAAAAAACCAAACAGAAAAGTCGTGGCAAAAAATAAATGATGATGATGAATAAATAAATAGTGTTACTAACGGTTTTACCTGTAGTATTTAAATCATGGTTGTACCTAGATTAAAAAAAAATGTTTAAATAGAAAAACAAAAACGGGCACAATTGCGTAATTTCAGAAAAGAAAATTTCATGAATTGAAATTGGAATTGTGAGGTGGTATGGACGGCGATGATGCAGGCGAAGTATTACGTTTCTGCGCGTGCATTGTGGTAGGTAGAGGCGATGGTGATATGTTATTATCCCTTACTAGCTGTTGCCCGCGACTTCGTATGCGTAAAATTTCTGTTTTTTTTTTGCAGCTGGGTTAGCAAAGAATAAAATCCAACAAAAATACTGGAGTTCAGCACTTAAGGGTCGTGTTGTCATGTAAGCTTTATAGTTTGTCTGCTCGATAACCACAAATTTCGGTCACAAAAAATGTTTTAATCGGATTGATAAAGCTTAAAGTTTAATAAAAAACGACCCCACATTTTATGAGATATCTCCGGGGTAGCTTAGGTATTGAAATTAATCAAATGGTTTATGACTGCATTCATAAACACCTTTTGCTTGATACCCATAATGTACTAACACATTTTTGTGGAAATATTCGTCGATACCTCCGAAACCGGTCGAGATATCGAAATTTCAAGATATCTCCCAAACCATTTCAGATATTTCAATGAATCACATCGCATATTATAGCACTCATTGACATTGAGTGTCAAACGACCCATATTGTACTAAGACATTTTTGGTCACCCCTGGTCCACATATTGGGCGATAACCCCAAAACCCGTTGAGGTATCTTAAACTTTAAGTTGAGCGTCTAGCAATCCAACGATTCAATTCCATTCAGTACTTTAAAGTGTTACGACCACAAACATACAGACAGACATGGTCCACATATTGGGCGATAACTCCAAAACCGGTTAAGATATCGAAAAAAGTAATATCTTAAATTTTAAGTTGAGCGTCGAGCAATCCAACGAAAAAAGGTTCATTCAATTCCATTTCTACTTTCAGAGTGATACGGCCACAAACATACGGACAGAAGGACAGACAGACACACAAAAAATTTGAAAATGGTTGATTTGGATTCTACTCGCTTAATAATTCTTCCCCCAATCAATTTTTTGTTAATATCTGCCATGTACAGACATCGACCTGTTACAATTTTATTATATGTAGAGATATGTTATATCGATGCTCCCCCTTCCTACTGGGTTGTTACTTTTTGGAAACGTTTGCTTCTTGTTTGTGACAATTCCAACAAAGAAAAATGTATAAACATGTTTGTGCACAAAATGTATTCAATAAAGTGTAAAATATTTTTCTCTTGTAAAGGGCTATAATGTCAAACTAATGTAAACAAATGAATTAATCCTTTATGGTGCACCACATGTATATTGGGTATCATTTTCTTTTCTTTAATATTAGCAATTATTAACTCTTATAAAATCCGCGATTTTTGTGAAAAATCTTCGGTTACAGTTTTCTTACCATAGCTAACAAAACGAACAAACTACAGATAATACCAGTCGCTAAACATATCTCGCTCAGCTGTATGTTTTTCTTTTGTGCTAAAGTGGCAACTCGCATCAGCTGATTTATTTTGCGCGAAAATATGGAAGAGGAAGGAGTTGTTAATAAATATAGTTTAAAAAAACTAAAACTCACGCTTTTAAAGTGTAATGAACTAAAAAGTTGAAAATAATTTTAAAACCCCTACACAGTAGTCTTGTGGAAAAAGCGTGGCCCGCTTTGTTCCATAATCTTCGATTTTTATTTAATTTATTTTTACCTTTTTAGTGCTATATTCTTTAAAAGCGTGTGTTTTCGCTTTTTAACCTATATTTATTTTGTACTTTTTAGTTAAATGTGTTATGAAGTAATCGATAAATATATCGAAGTATACCGCAGTGCAAACGAAACCTCTGGGCCTCCACTTTCGTTTGATACCCACATTGTAGGCAATTTTCAATTTTATTGTACAATCTTATTTTGACCGACAACTCAGTTATCGATAAATATGAATGTACATATGTACAAGTAAAGCTAATGAAAGCGTAGTAAAAAAACTAGCATTATGTGGGAAAGGCGTCTTGCGCTCGATATACCAAAATTATGGCACAAAGCGGGCCACGCTTTTTCCACAAGACTACTGTGTAGGGGTTTTAAAATTATTTTCAACTTTTTAGTTCATTACACTTTAAAAGCGTGAGTTTTAGTTTTTTTAAACTATATTTATTTTTTACTTTTTAGTCAAATGTCCCTTTCGTTTGATACTCATATTGCAGAGCTGTTAAAGAATTAAATCTTTTGCTCTTTGAAATCATAGTTTTTCTTCATTCAGTACTTGAAATTCTTTTCATCGTTGAAGAATTTAACTTCAATTTACGCATTCAGCAATTCTTTACAGAAATCATGATTTATAAATCCACCAAGTGTCAATTCAACAAGAATTCAAAATAGAATTACGAAGAAAAGCTCTTTAATTCAGAATGGCCATTCAGTTGATTTGATTCTTTTGGAGAGTTAATTCCGCTAATTCAGTACGAATCAGTTTTTGGAAAAATGCTAATTTACTCCCTTAAATAGTACTAAAAGTTTTTAAGTTCCTTTCACGCTAGAAGAATTTGAAAAAAAAAATTACATTGCATATTATAATAATCTATAACATAAAATTAGTGGAAAAAGCTTATTCGCGTGTAAGAAATATGTGAATTTAAAAAAATTCAAGTTAAAACATAAAAAAGTATGATTTTGAAAGGTATAACATGCCTGGTCTTCACATAAACTGCCTTATTAGTGTTGCTGATGTGTTAGTTATGAAGCTTTTCGGGCATATTTTATTAACCCTCTGAGCACATTATTGAATTTAATTAAATAAGCTTTTGTCACATAAATAAAAAATAAATATGAATGTGTAATTATTTTATTATCATAACCTCTAACGAGATTTTTAGCCGCGCTTCTCTTTCCAACTTGTGGTGTGTTGCTTTTGAGTTTTCCTACAAGTTGGCGGGACCTACAGTTTTTTGCCGACTCCGAACGGCACTTGCAAAGCAAATGAATTTTTTGCTGGCATATTTAGTTTTGGAAAATTTGGCAGTGTCAAGTTTAAATTTAACAACTTCGAAAGTGCTTCAGTATTTTTAAAGATCTTCAACGCACAGCGAATATTGCCGAATTCGCCCTGCTATTACCATATATGAATTTGCGTTGCTCTCATATCTACAAGTTGTACAGGCAATACACAATATTACGTTCAGCTGAAACTCATGCCTTTTATGAATATAAAAAAATTCGGAGCCCTTTCATGGTTTTATTAGTCATATACATACGTCAGTTTTGAAAAATGAAAAAAAAATCAAATCTTTTTTTTTGGATTTATACTTTGAAATATGGAAATTCTTTCCAAATATGAGTATTTTATTTCGATTTTTTAGTCAACAATAACTAGTAGTGGAATTAATTTCCATTTAATTGTATAACAGAAACCATTTGAAATGTCTTTTAAAATTTTCACAAAGCTCAGGAGAGTAAAACGGTCATCTAAACTTTCAACTTCTTCGGCAGATTTTGTATGAAATTTTTGAGGACTCAGTTTGGTAGACCAAGCAGTATAATTATATGCAAGTTAGAACTAGCTGAGATATTTTCCTGATTTTCAAGAACGATTTTCGTCGATGGTGTTGAGTAATTTTTTATGCGAAATTAAATTTTGTCCATGCGTTGCATGAAAGATATTACTTAACACCCTCATCGAAAAAAATTCTTAAAAATCAGGAAAATATTTAAATTAGTTCTAACTTTCACATCATACCACTGAAATTGATTGTCCTACAAAACTAAGAAAAATCTGCCAAAAACGTTGAAAATTTGGATGGCCATTTTGCTAAGCTCCCCTGAACTTTGTCCAAATTCTTAAAGACATCTTTAATTTTGTGTCTAACTGTACATATTACTGAAGTGCCTGAAAAAAGCTCATAAAAGCAATAAATCCGCGATTTTACAATCGACGTGGCTGTTTGGTAGTATCCCGCCTTTTTACAAGTCTTCAATGGGTGACCGGAGTTCTGGTCGGTGATAGTGTCGAATTCAGGACATTTTTTATCACGGATAAGAAACGGGTTAATAAAAATTACAGCACCTTAAAGGCATAGTAGGGATGGCAGCTATTTTAGTTTTGTGAGCCCAAAAGTTTCGAGATCCCGAATATGTATTATTTAGATATTTTATACATTTTAACAAACAAACTGAAGACAGTACATCAATATTATTTTCATTACCAACAAGATGCTTAAATATATATAAAAAATATGTAAGTAGAGTTTAAATATATCCTATAATTTTTTCTTTACATATTTTTATATTAGTACAAGACCGGGAATAACCAAACATCTTCTTACGGTTTCTCCTAGCTGCTTTGGAAGTTAATGCAAATCAACAAGCGAAAAAGTTAGGGATTTTATAAAATTTCTCTCCATTCATAAGTGGGCTGTAATATTAGGTGTTAATTTTTATACCCTGCTTTTATGATTATATATAAAACCAAAAGCTCAAAAAACTGCCTTAATCCAACTTAATGTCATATTATTCGTAAAAAACTAGCTATTTTAAACATTCGGGATTTTTTAACTGCTTTTCGAGATTTCGGGACTAATAAAAAACAATCCCGGGATTGACTTCAAATGTCAAAGAAAAAATATATAATGACAACATTTCATGATACAATAAGCGCACCAGTAGGAAATTGTAACAGTGAGGTACGTTTCTGACATCTTACATAAGTATTAGGACTTATCACAATATATCTATGTTGCGGTGTTGCATCTACAGCTTAAGTGTTTATTATTAAGGAAATTCACAAGGTCTTTTATAGTTTTATGTACAATTTCAACAACACAACACTTGAGAGCCCTACATGAGTTGAATGTTGTGTCTGAATACATTAAATTAAATTTTCATACAAATTTGTGAGAAAATATTGAATTTTTGTGTTCGTGGCTCTTTTACTTTTGAAACTAGAGAAAACGAATTGCCTAATTTTGATTTTTTCTAATTTTAATTAGTACATACACAGAAAAGTTTTAATGTAATGTTGTAAACCAAATGCTGGAAAAGAACTAAACAATCATACAGTGCTTGTCAGCTGAAGCATCATCGCGAATAACGTTCTAAGTGTAATATTTTTCAAAACCAGTTTCATTGCATAAAACATTTTGTATTGCTCTCCAGTTAACCAATTTTCTAAAATTTGACACCAAAACTGTAAAAATGCATTTAAAAATAGTAGGGTAGTTTAAAGTGACATACATTATTTTGCATTGAAGCGTCGAAAGTGATTCGTAACGGCACTGGAAGATCATGCAAAAGGTGTAAAACTCATAATATGAAAGATATAAAAGAAAAAGTTAAGGGAGACAGATGAGAAAAATAGATTTAAAATATATGACTTTAGCGTTTTTTTTGCTCCCCTGACAAATTCTGATTTTGTAACTTAGAACGTTATTCGCTTCGATGCTTCAAAACCCTCTTCCTATCCTGTTCTGTCACCTAAATGTTTAGCAACATCGGAATATGTTACAATTTTTCCAAACGATGGACTTTTCCTTGATATGCCATTTTTGCTTTTACGAACGTGTTTTTCGCTTTGTTTATATTTTTGTATGATAATTACTATGTATATACATGAAATATTCATGACTTAGGATGAGCTTTTAGGTAAAGAATAATACATTTTTTTTTTTTTTTTTTAAGATCAGAGGCAAAGATGCAACGACATGTTAATTATAATATATTTCCCGCTAGGCATGGTTCTGCATTGAGGTCTTGTCAATTATAAACAATTTTTACTTTTCATATTTCAAATTTTTGTTTTGTTTATAAACCGAAAAAAAACATGGCCGCTCTTCACAGTGTAGCAATTTCGACAAATCCAAATTTTTTATTTTCTCATTTATCTCAGAATCGGTGGGATTTTTTGAAAGATTTAGCAGCTAAGTAAAATGTATGACATACATATATGGTCCTCGCTTTCGAATTTGCCTTACCGACATTTCGAGTTTTAATTGTCCTGAATAAAAAAAGAAGTTACCTCACGTCCATAGTTTGACTTGAAACATCTATGTGTTGAATTTTGCGCATTTACTTCAGTCAGATGGGATTACTGACATATCTGTGGTTTCGTTATATTATAATATTTGCGGACTGATAAAACCTCCCCAAATATGTAATTTAATCACATACAAAAATAATGTACATATTTCACCTTCGAGTTGAATTGTATGAGTCTATAGTTAGCCTATGTAAATCTTAATAGCTGCTTTCTGTAGATCATTCGTAGCATCATCAAATTCCAAACATCGTGGAATACTCATAATAATAATAATAATAATTAATACAAATACCTTCTAAGAGGTTAAGGTCCAGCCTGTCTTCCAATTTCTGGTTTAAGTTTTAGTACACATTGGCGAGACCTACAATTTCTTTGGCCCAACTTTACACAGTATCTGGCAAGGCATTTTCATTTTGGCTGAAAAACCCCCGGAGCGTTGCCGAACACTGCCGGAGGTGGCCTCGTTTTGAAAAACTTATTCAAAGAATTTTTGGTGTGACCTGTTTCGGTCTTGCACCAGGTACTTTCAATATGGCAAGTCAGCGCACAGTCATCATACCGCGGCGGTAGACAGTAATTTTAATTTCTATGTCTTAAAATATTCCAGAGGGAAATAATATTAAAAGTGAAAATTAAATTAAATCAAATGTTTCAATAAATTTATTCCTACGTTTATATTATGACAAGATAAAATAAATACATTAAACAAGAACCTCGCAGCCTTAAGCTATATTCTTTACGAGTCCATCAACTCCGGGTCTGTAGATAAAACACGGAATTTTGTTTGCATTTTTATCTAAATTTTAACACTGTGCGCTGCATTTTGACGTCTACCGCTTCGAATTTTCAAACGCGTTTTTCTCCACTTTCCCTGTAATAAAACGATGGAACTGCACTTCATGTTGTTCCTTTTTTATGTGACGATTATTTTCTACTTACCTTCTTGAAAAATTTGCCGTAATCTTCGAGAAATCAGCTAAAAACAGCAAGATTTTATGTATGTATGTAAATATATGAAAACATTGAGTAAGAGTTGCCGTAGCTAAAGAAAACGGAACCAAATTTTCGGGCTTATAGTTTCAAAACAATTTTCCGAAGACAATATCATAGCCGAAATAAGTTTTGAACAAATATATAAATATAACTTTCAGTTTCTGAATGGTTCCAATAAAATTTTGGCCTATTTACATTAAAATCAACAGACTTGAAACATAATCCATCACATATAAAATTTTAGAGTTAGGGCCAAATTTTACAATGATACATGGCAGTCTCGTGTTTTATTACTATTTTGACAGCTTCAAATCAATTCCAGGCATGTTAAAGACTGAAAGTACGCAAATATCACCTCTGAAAGTTAAATTTCGAGAGTACTGAATTGAAAAATTGAATTGATTCACCAAAGTTGGAATTCAATTGAGAGAGTTATTGAATGAGAGTTATTTCGATGCAATTCAGTTCAAACTGAATTACTTTCTCGCATTCTTTAATTCTTTGAATGGAAAATATGAATTCAACATGTCAAATCGTATCTACATGGAATTTCAAATTAAATTCAACGAAAAACATTTGAAAAAATGAATAAATCCTGAATTGTAACTGTTTTGATTCATTCAATTAACAGCTCTGTCATATTGTAGGGAAATTTTAAGGTTTTCGGGCAACTACATTTTGACCGATAACTCAGTTATCGATAAATTTATCGAAATATATCGAGGTCCAAATGAAACCTGGGGTCTTCCCCTTTCGTTTGATACCCATATTGTGAGGAATTTTTTAGGTTTTTGGGCAATCATATATTGACCGATAACTCAGTTATCGATAAATTTATCGAAATATATCGAGGTCCAAATGAAACCTGGGGTCTTCCCCTTTCGTTTGATACCCATATTGTAAGGAATTTTTTAGGTTTTTGGGCAATCATATATTGACCGATAACTCAGTTATCGATCAATTTTTCGAAATATATCGAGGTCCAACTGAAACCTGGGGTCTTCCCCTTTCGTTTGATACCCATATTGTAAGGAATTTTTTAGGTTTTTGGGCAATAATATATTGACCGATAACTCAGTTATCGATAAATTTATCGAAATATATCGAGGTCCAAATGAAACCTGGGGTCTTCCCCTTTCATTTGATACCCATATTGTAAGGAATTTTTTAGGTTTTTGGGCAATCATATATTGACCGATAACTCAGTTATCGATAAATTTATCGAAATATATCGAGGTCCAAGTGAAACCTGGGGTCTTCCCCTTTCGTTTGATACCCATGTTGTAAGGAATTTTTTAGGTTTTTGGGCAATCATATATTGACCGATAACTCAGTTATCGATAAATTTGTCGAAATATATCGAAGTCCAAATGAAACCTGGGGTCTTCCCCTTTCGTTTGATACCCATATTGTAGGGAAATTTCAAGGTTTTCGGGCAACCACATTTTGACCGATAACTCAGTTATCGATAAATTTGTCGAAATATATCGAAGTCCAAATGAAACCTGGGGTCTTCCCCTTTCGTTTGGTACCCATATTGTAGGGAAATTTTGAGGTTTTCGGGCAACCACATTTTGACCGATAACTCAGTTATCGATAAATTTATCGAAATATATCGAAGTCCAAATGAAGCCTGGGGTCTTCCCCTTTCGTTTGGTACCCATATTGTAGGGAAGTTTTGAGGTTTTCGGGCAACCACATTTTGACCGATAACTCAGTTATCGATCAATTTATCAAAATATATCGAAGTCCAAATGAAACCTGGGGTCTTCCCCTTTCATTTGATACCCATATTGTAGGGAAATTTTAAGGTTTTCGGGCAACCACATTTTGACTGATATCTCAGTTATCGATAAATTTATCGAAATATATCGAAGTCCAAATGAAACCTGGGGCCTTCACTTTTCGTTTGATACCCATATTGTAAGGAATTTTTTAGGTTTTTGGGCAATCATATATTGACCGATAACTCAGTTATCGATAAATTTGTCGAAATATGTCGAAGTCCAAATGAAACCTGGGGTCTTCCCCTTTCGTTTGATACCCATATTGTAGGGAAATTTCAAGGTTTTCGGGCAACCACATTTTGACCGATAACTCAGTTATCGATAAATTTGTCGAAATATATCGAAGTCCAAATGAAACCTGGGGTCGTCCCCTTTCGTTTGATACCCATATTGTAGGGAAATTTTAAGGTTTTCGGGCAACCACATTTTGACCGATAACTCAGTTATCGATAAATTTATCGAAATATATCGAAGTCCAAATGAAACCTGGGGCCTTCCCCTTTCGTTTGATACCCATATTGTAAGGAATTTTTGAGGTTTTCGGGCAACCACATTTTGACCGATAACTCAGTTATCGATAAATTTATCGAAATATATCGAAGTCCAAATGAAACCTGGGGCCTTCCCCTTTCGTTTGATACCCATATTGTAGGGAAATTTCAAGGTTTTCGGGCAACCACATTTTGACCGATAACTCAGTTATCGATAAATCTGTCGAAATATATCGAAGTCCAAATGAAACCTGGGGTCTTCCCCTTTCGTTTGATACCCATATTGTAGGGAAATTTTAAGGTTTTCGGGCAACCACATTTTGACCGATAACTCAGTTATCGATAAATTTATCGAAATATATCGAAGTCCAAATGAAACCTGGGGCCTTCCCCTTTCGTTTGATACCCATATTGTAAGGAATTTTTTAGGTTTTTGGGCAATCATATATTGACCGATAACTCAGTTATCGATAAATTTGCGAAATATATCGAAGTCCAAATGAAACCTGGGGTCTTCCCCTTTCGTTTGATACCCATATTGTAGGGAAATTTTAAGGTTTTCGGGCAACCACGTTTTGACCGATAACTCAGTTATCGATAAATTTATCGAAATATATCGAAGTCCAAATGAAACCTGGGGTCTTCCCCTTTCGTTTGGTACCCATATTGTAGGGAAATTTTGAGGTTTTCGGGCAACCACATTTTGACCGATAACTCAGTTATCGATGAATTTACCGACATATACCTATCGATGTCCAAATGAAACCTGGGGTCTTCCCCTTTCGTTTGATACCCATATTGTAATGCATTTTTTAGGTTTTTGGGCAATCATATATTGACCGATAACTCAGTTATCGATAAATTTATCGAAATATATCGAAGTCCAAATGAAACCTGGGGTGTTCCTCTTTCGTTTGATACCCATATTGTAGGGAAATTTCAAGGTTTTCGGGCAACCACATTTTGACCGATAACTCAGTTATCGATAAATTTATCGAAATATATCGAGGTCCAAATGAAACCTGGGGTCTTCCCCTTTCGTTTGATACCCATATTGTAGGGACATTGTACGGCTTTTGGGCCACTGGGGCTTAGACCGAACGAGAGTTTACATACATACAAACAGACAAACATACAAGTGAACCTAATAAAAGCGTGGTAAAAAGGTGAGATAATTTTCTTTTATTCATTTTTGTTATTAAATAAAATACTTGTTTTCTCTATTTTTGGGTGAAGCAGAAGCGGATACGCAAGACGCCTTATCGCTAGTGGAGCGAGAGGCAGCAACAGCAGTTGGTGGACTTCCTGCGGAATAACACTCCGTTGGAGAAGCCCATGGCTCAAATTTATTATAAAAGATTTCTTAAGCAAGTCAGCAGTGGAATGGATTGGACGGTAGTAGCTGTAGGGTAAAGAATCTACTGCAAAATTTTTTAAAGGCCAAAGATTGGGAGAATTCCACCGGTGCGGGTGCAATGCTGGCTGGCGAAACTACTCGAGGTAAGTGATACACTGGCAAAGAAAAGTACACTGAGAGAAATGCATTGAATGTTGTGACAATATCACTATTTATAGCGCCGAGTTTGATGCAATATTCATTCAGAATGAGCGAGTTATCAAATATTATTTGCTCCCAATAAAAAGTAAAATGACATGTCAACCATTTCGATATGATGTACTATTTTTTATATTTATGGATAGAATACTAATATATTTGAACGGCATGTCAATATCTATGGTCGTGATATGAATTTCTATTGTCGGTATATCCCTATCCATATTTACTACATAGTAATAATGGTGGAGACAGCGTATTAATATATATGGACGAAATGTAAATCTTACTGAAACCAGATGTTAAATTATATAAAATTTTGTTGCGCTTTAGAATTTATCTCTTAGTTTATATGGATACCATTTCAATAGTGATTTATAAAAAAAGCATTGATGAGACATCCATATTCATTGATGGGACAGAAATATCAATTTTTATTTAATGTGATATCAATAATTATGGATGTTCCATCCATAGATTTCCCTCCGTGTAGAAACTTTATTTTCTTTTTTTGTTAGATGTAATGATACGAATGTGCCCTCTATATAAGGAGTTAGAAGACATTTTTGGACAGCGGGAAATAGAGTGGAGCCCACTCATTAGAGAAACAGATAACTTGGACTCTGCTTTCAATGATGAACCCCCATCACAATCCGTAGACATCCCGGAAGTCACTGAATGCATTATTACACCGGCATCACATCCACGCGAAAATTTAGATGACTCTTTGACAGTGACTGATCCTCTCATTACAAGTGCGCTATCACCACAATCGCAGGTTTCTCCACCTACAACAAGTGCTCGTAAGGGTGTATATTCTCGGACGGCACTAATGGACGTGCTTGAAGTCCATACAAGTTTTGTTGAGATGAAAAAAGAAAAGTACGACGAGGATATCAAAATTCGTCAAAAAGAGTTGGAGTTGAAGGAGAAGCAATTTTCATTTGAAAGGGACAGGCACGCGAGTGATGAAAGACTGAAAATGTTGGAAATCGAAATGAAGGAAAGAGTAGCCCTGAGGGAGCTCGAGATGAAAGAGAGAATAGAGATGGAGAAGTTAAAACAAAAGTAAATATATGACGGGTGAATTTAAAATTGGTCGGTTGAATGGAATAAAGCCCGATCCCACAAATTGTGTTGAAGCGACCCTATTCTAGCAAACAAGCCCTAAGACAACTTTTTTTTTTTTAAATACGTCCTAGGACCTACTAAAAATTGTTAAAAATATAGCTTTCAGTTGTTTGCTGGAATATGGTCGTTTCAAGTAGAATTTCAGGGTCGAACGTTTTTCTACTTAAAAGCCGGTCAACCAAATGTGCATATATACCTCTTACCTGTTATTGGTTTCAATAAAAAAGACTGATATAAACACACGTTTTCCGTTTATTGTTGTTGTAGCAGCACTTCGCTCTGCTAGTCAGAAGATTGGGCCCAACTAAGCAATTAAATAGATGGTCTCTACATGCGGGAATATTCCTAACCTAAGGGTACGTTGAAGTGGTGGAAAAACAAAAATAGTTGAGCAAACTGATATTTATTTTACTTCAGTTTAAATTTTATAAACTTCGATCGACAATCTGTTCAAGAAATGTAATTGTTATTAATAAAATCAATTAAGCCTCCTCTTAAATTTCCATTTTTTTCAACTTCCAGGGGATAGCGAGGTTCACTTTCGTTGTAGGTTGCCGGAAATGCGTGATGAGTGTTGAACTAAGTCGGTATGCAGAGTCTCCCGCAATCCATTGCTTTTCCGAAAAGAACTGACGAGGCATTCTTTCGATTGGACATTGCATGAAGATTTTAACATCGTGCACGCTACCTGGCCAGCCTATTGTTGCCTGGCGTATACGCAAGGAGTAATCACAAATTACTTGCATTTTGAGGGAGTATTGTCTCTTACGAGAAAAAAATATTTCGTGATTGTAAGCAGGTGCTTCGGTCAATTTTATTTCGGTGCCGTCTACGTAGCCAATACATCCTGGTAGTTCATCCATTGTTCGTGTGGCAATTGCTCTTCTTTCACTCGGTGTCGGCCAGAACATATTGACCAAAGCGGCAATAACTCGCTTTGTAACGATTATTACTGTTCCACCATCACCAACACCGAAGAGCGATGCAACCTTTCGGAGGGACGCACTCCAGTGGAGAACCCAAACGGAATAATGCTATCTCTAGTTGTAGTTGTATAGGTAGTTTCTTCACTTTTTTTCTATTTTCAATAACTGGATCATCCTTGATTAATGTGAGTATATGGTCAAACTCGTTTAGGCCAATTCGAAGCATTTGACGCATTCTCTGATCTGATCAAAATTCGTTCCACCCACTCTGTTGATTTCGGAACATTCACTGAGAGAAATGCATTGAATGTTGTGACAGTATCACTATTGATAGCGCCGAGTTTGATGCAATATTCATTCAGAATGAGCGAGTTATCAAATATTATTTGCTCCCAATAAAAAGTAAAATGATATGTCAACCATTTCGATATGATGTACTATTTTTTATATTTATGGATAGAATACTAATATATTTGAACGGCATGTCCATATCTATGGTCGTGATATGAATTTCTATTGTCGGTATATCCATATCCATATTTACTACATAGTAATAATGGTAGAGACAGCGTATTAATATATATGGACGAAATATAAATTTTGCTGGGACGCATAATCATAATAGTTGAATAATTCTTACTATGGATTTTCTAACAATATTACAACTTGTTGGAGCGGATTTTTTAAATTCAAAATTTTTTGAATTTCTTATGATTGAACATTTTTCTAAAAATTGTATAAGATGCCGTAGCCGAATGGTAGAATACTGGGCTAACGTGCCAGAGGAGCATGGTTCGAGTCTCACTGAAACCAGATGTCAAATTATATAAAATTTTGTTTTTTTAAACTATTTAGGATTTATCAATAGTTTATATGGATACCATTTCAATAGTCATTTATCAAAAAAGCATTGATGAAACATCCATATTCATTGATGGGACAGAAAAATCAATTTTTATTTAATGTGATATCAATAATTATGGATGTTCCATCCATAGATTTCCCTCCGTGAATTATGATACATTTACACTGCACCAAATGCGTCGCATTTGGCGGAGTTATTTCGAGAATGTTTGTCCGCAGAATGAATTTGTTTGCCAAATTAGATGAATTTAATTTAATTTGACCTAATTTGGTGATCAAATTCAATCTGCGGATGAACGGTCTCGAAAAAACTTGGCCAATAGTGACGCATTTGGTGCAGTGTAAACGTAGCTTTAAGTTGACTGCTTCTGCGACTTCTTATAATTATCTCAGCGGATGTGAGGAACTCGCACAAAACTTCATCTTCCTCGTCACCTGAAAATATATTTACGTATAAGATTATAAAATAAATATCATCTTCGATTGACAAAAAAGCTTACTAGAATCCATTGTCGCCAAATCCAAGACAATTTTGTATCACAAAAGATTTAAAAGTTCGTCCTTTCCAGATGTCCGCATTTTTTCATTTGTAAATTTGCACAAAAAATGAAAGTAAACAGTTTTGAAAAAAAGGGTGCTCACAGATCGATCGTATTATCTCGCTAAAGATGCCAGACTTTAACCTTGCCACCAAACTGTGACTACCCTAATTGTAAATTTAAAAAAGAGTTAACTTGCAATTTTTTCCTAAGAGTTTATAAACTGAAAAAATTGTTTTCAAGCGGGTTAAAATATTTTTTCTGTTTGACATTATACCCTGGTTCCGATTGAGAGCAACGTCAAATTCAATCACAATTTGTGCACAAACGTTTCAATTGATCAGTGCGGCGCAGGCCCTATACCCTTGAAGCACTTTTGTTTTTGTTTTTCCCTGAAATATAGACACGGATACAAATTTACACTTTGAATTCAAAAAAAAAAAATTTAAAGCACTCCCATTTGCCCTCACATAAAAACAAAATTCCATTGTGTATCAATACCAAGTGTGAACTCTTCTTTTGACAACACACATTAAAATGTCGGTTTGATTACATCCTGCACATATTAAAATGTCGCCAGCACCGAATAACAGAAAAGCAAATGGCGTTGTTTAACATCCTGCACACATCAACATGGCGGTCTCCTATCTTTTACCTAATGCTAGAAAGAGATGGGAAGATGGAAAGAAGTGAGACAAAAAAGGAAATTAAAAACAGGTGACTAAACTCACTTTGAAGTTTTCACGACTATGTCTATGATATCACACTTGGTATTAACCACAATCTCAAACAGGTGTTAAACTCATTTTGGAATTTTGACGTCTATGCAGAAGAGTTTACACTTGGTATTGATACACAATGCAAAATTCAAATGAAAGTGCCTGACTTTCTTATGAAAGAACAAATCAAAAACCCTTTGGCATAGTACAAATAAGAAGGTAATGCCACTGTCAAAAATTCGTTGTTGTTGCTCACCACCTGACATTTAAAGAGATCATGACATTTCATGCTACCAATTATTCGTGTCGAAAATCCTTCATTTTCTGTCATATACAAATTAATATTGACAAATAAAAAGATTTTTCAAAACAGTTTTTTTCTGTGGTGAAAAAATAAAAAATTTAAAAAATTAAATAAAACAAATAGAAAGCAATAAAAATGCCACAGACAGCCTACAACACCAGAAGCAGCAACATCAGCCGTGCAACCCCAAACACGAAGCGCTGTGGAACCGTTGTAGCAACAACAACGGACAAGCAACGACCTTGCAACACCAGCGCGGACAACAACTGCGAAAAGACGCAGTCTTAAAGACGCACTGCACCAACAACCAACAATAGTGGTAACCACAGCAACAGCGCTTGCTGCAACAACAGCGCTTGCAACTGCAATAGCGCCAACAAAAACAGAGCTGCAGCATAAACGCGCTGGAACAACTGCGCGAGCCAAAAACGTGCTACAACAACTGCGAGTGCGCAGCAACCACAAAATCAGCCCGCTGCAACAATACCAACTTACTAGAGCAACTAAAAGTTCTAGCAGCAAGAGCGCAATAAGCACAACAACCAGCCTTGAAAACAGCAGGGGCTGTTATAGGCCCACTGCAATAACCAGCAACAACCACAACAACAGCGGGACCGCCACGTATATTGTACAGGCCTGCTGCACAATACCAACCAACAACAAAATCGATATCCCAGCAAACAAAATCTAGCGATAGAGAAATTTTAGTTTTGCACATTAGAAAATGGTGTAGTTCTCGAGTCGCGAAAATTGTTAGAAAACTACACTCTTGAACGATTAGAGAACTAACGCAAATTCGAGCATATTTAATCGCATTAGAGAAATACATTCGATTTTGATTATAAATATAACCTTTTTCTCTATATCGAGAACTAATCCCCCCTTTTTGTCGACAAAGCTATAGTTCTCGACAGTTTCTCTAATCGCTCTCTAGCCCTCTACCCTAGAGAAGGTCATTGGAATTCGAATCGTCTTCTAATCGTTCTCTAACCTAAATGTTTGCTGGCATAAAGCGCGCTACAGCAATAACAACCACCAATAGTTTTTTTTTACAAAACCACCACCACAAAATCACTAAATAAAAGGCCATTAAATAAATTTAAAAAAAATTTAAATTTGTATGAGTTAATAAAAAAAATGTTACAAAATAGCTGAAAAAGCTGTATGTATTTTGTTTCCATTCGTTCACCTTCCCTGCGAAAATCGAGAGTATTCTATTTTCTATCCTAAGAGTAATCCAATTAGAGCATCAGAGTACTCCAAATGTAATGTACTCCAACCCTCGCATTGTTTCTGCTACTCCATGGAGTACTCACAGTCAGAGTACTTTGCAATAGTGTCGTGGTTTTCGTCACAATGATCGGCTTTAAAACATATGAAGGTGGTCCGATGAGGTATACAAAGGATTACTATTGGAGTACTCCAATATCAAAAAATTGGAGCACATAATCCAACGATTTTCGCAGGGTTTAAAGCTGATTTACACTGGTCGATTTGCTATTCGATTTTTTTCGTTCCACCGTGATAATAGCACTTCGACCAAAATCAACGAGAAAATCAACCAGCAAATCGAATTGCTATTTAAACGGTGAAACGACAAAAACCGAATAGCAAATCAACCCATGTAAATCAGCCTTGGGCTTGATTTTTATTTTAAAATCAATTTAAAAATGAAGATACAAAGCTAAGAACTATGCTTCAATAACCAATCCTCTCTACTTGAGCTTTCCGAATCGTTTCGGCTTGGAAAAAATTCTATGAGTACCTTCAAACAAATAAACTTAAAAAGTCAGTACACAAACAAATTTTATTTGAAAAAGCCCAATTTATTTTCTCAAAATACCCTTTTTTAAATATATGTGATTGGGCAACGCTATGCTATCTGTTGACATCAAAGGAAATGACAGAAAACTCTTTTTTAATCAAAAGTGAAGCTAGATTGACAACGAATTTTTGACAGCGGGTTTACCTTCTTTTTTATACCATGCCCTTTGGTAAGAAGCTCAGGCACTTCCGCATAGTGAAATAAACAAGGTGAAGTAATATGTCAATTGTCTCGCTCTAAATTCCTCTTTGTTCTGTCATTCGGCTATCTGAAAATTTCGAGGCAATGTTGTCCCCAAATCAGTGCTGCCTTTCTATCAAGGTGCTGCTTTTATAAGATTTCTTAGTGTATGGATAGGGAATTTTTGGTAAATGTTAAAAAAAATATGTGTATTGCAACATTTCCTTGACATTTTGCCGTCCTTTCGCTAAGAAAAATATAATTTTTTTTAATTTCGCGTTTTGTTTTATGAATTATGCCGAAAGGAAGCTGCGCGTTGTGTAAAAAAACATGGAAGGCAGAGGATTTCAGGCTATTTAGTGCTGTGGACGATAATATGCTAAAATTGTGGTGTGAAAGCAGCTGGGTCCCGAGGTATTTATATTTGTTAGAGTGGCCTTTGTATTTATGTATATAAAAATTCATTTGCTTTTCAAGTGCGGTTCGGAGTCGGCAAAAAACTGTAGGTCCCGCCAACTTGTAGGAAAAACTCAAAAGCAACACACCACAAGTTGGAAAGAGAAGCTCGGCTAAAAATCTCGTGAGAGGTTATGATGACCTGTTGGTATATCGCCGCCATTAGTTCTTTTTTTTTTTTTAGGTTCATGTAGAACGGGTATATTCTATCACACTTTTACAGTATTCTGTGCAAGGGTGTAAACATGTTCAACGAAATCAGCATTAGGTTAGGTTAGGTTGAAGTGGTTGCCACAGAGGCACACCTAGGCCAGTATTAAAAGGCCCGTTGTGATACCACCAACACTAGGAAAGTCAGTTCCGGGACCCTGCCCGGTATTAACGGAATTCTCCACATAGCAGAATCCCGGGACTGACTTTCCTATACCGACACCGTTACTCCTCCTCGAACCATTTAGATGACTTGATGAAGGCCATCAGGTCCTTTATGTCCAGCTCCGTGACCTGGCGTAGGCTGACCAGGAAGGGAACTCCCAAAAAGCGCATTCTCGCGCCACTTAAAGCCGGGCAGTTGCACATGAGGTGCTCCACCGTTTCCTCCTCCTCATCATCCTTACAACTCCTACAGCATCGTCGGTAGAGCACACCAAGTCTTTCGGCGTGCCTACCAATGAGGCAGTGCCCAGTTAATACGCCTATTAATATGGAGATTTCTCTTCTCCTTAGGCCATAAATTTGTCTTGATCTTTTATGATCCCATTTCGGCCAGGTTTCTTTGGATATCCGGCATCCTGGAAATTGCAGCCATCTTTCGTTGGCTTGGCGGGGTGTGTATTCCTTCATCATAAGCTTGCATGTGGCAAACGGCATACCTAAGCGCTCTTTATCGCGAAGAACCTGCTTGGTCGTGCCCTGCCTCGCAAGTTCGTCTGCCCTACAATTTCCCTCAATGTCCCTATGCCCCGGGACCCATGTGAGGTTAACGCGATTCTGTTGGGCCATCTCTTGTAGAGATCGACGACAGCTGAGCGTCAGTTCAGAGTTGAACGAGTAAGAGCCAAGGGATTTGATGGCCGCCTGGCTGTCGCTGAATATAAAAATGTCCTGTCTGATAGTGTGTTGGCCTATCCAAGCCGCGGCGTCCATGATTGCTGAAACTTCAGCCTGGAAGACACTGCAGTGATCAGGTAGTCTGAAGGAGAGCTCAAGGTTCAGATCCTTTGAATAAACCCCTCCTCCAACTCTGCCGTCTAAGTTCGAGCCATCAGTATAAATGGAAGTGCCGCCATGAGTGGCGGGACTCCGATCCGTGCTCTCCCATTCTTCCCTGCTGGGAATGTTTATTTTAAAACCGCTATCTCCGACTGTTGTGGTCGCACAGCGATCTGTGCTCAGCGGAAGAAAGCTATAGGATCCCACAATACAGGCGTGTCCAGTAGTGCTTGCGCCCCAGCTGGCCGTTTCCCTTAGACGCAGGGCCGATGCTGCTGCTACCCGGTGCCCTTCCAAATCGAGTGGCAAAATGCCAAGAATGGACTGGAGTGCTTCATTGGGCGTTGTTCTTAACTCACCGCTTATACATATCATGCAAGATCTGTGTACTTTACCTAGCAGATTAAGGTTTGTTGCCTTGCTCAGCGCAGGCCACCATACCACAACTCCATAGAGCATGATTGGTCGAATGAATCAGCATTAGTGTCATGTAAAATTGTTCTTTAGTTAAAGTCCGCACGTTATTAAAATTTCGATATTAACATTGTGAAATTTTCTTACAAAATTATATCGTTAAAAAAATAAACTTTACCAATAGGCAAAAAGTTAAATATGTAAAGCCATAAGTGAAGCTGGATTTCTTAGCTTACAAATGGTGTTAAGATGCCGAAGAGGATATGATTTGGAACATTTTTCTGTTTTTTTTTTGGCACAAAAATAAAAGCAAGTGGTAGCTGCTGGATCATTGCATAGATATGTACGTGTGTGTGTAAGGGAATGAGGGGATGGTTGTGTCTTTAGGAGTTTTATAAGAGTGCTGAATAGTGATGTATAGTTCGGGTATAACAGAATGTGGAGATAACAAAATAGCTGGAGAGTTTGGAGACCTCTTTTCTATTTAATAACAAATAAACTAAAAATAATTTTCAAAATTTTGTTTGGTGAGACACCAGATTAGTCCATTCTAAGTTTCCAATATAAATTTTATAGAGATCTATCCATAAATACTATACGAAATTGGGTTACGACTGTTTGTATGGGGAGAGTGTTAGCCTATTAATATATAGATACGATGGCCGGATGGTTAGCAGCTGGGTTTAGCATTCGAAAAATTGTAAGTTCGATTCTCTCTCATTTTTCCCTAATTAGAAATGTTAAAAAGAAATCTTCTCAATTATATTTATGAGATTTTCCTTTGAAACATTAACAACTATACACATATCGGTAATTAGACTAGCAATCAAAAGTGAGCGATGGCCTGATGGTTAACAGCTGGGTTTATTATTATTATTTCATTTCATTTCATTTATTAATATATAACATTAGTATAATAAGAAATATAAATTCTTTTTTAGTACAACAGTGGGAGATAATGGCACAAAAACTGTCAAAAACACAGTACATGTAAGCTTAAAAGTAGGTAATTAAATACGACAGGAACATGGGCCCGTAGTCATAGCCAAAAATTAAGTATGATTCTAAGTCAGTCAAAGCATTTACAGGACTTTGCGTGTGCTACCTGTAAAAGTGCTTCAACTAACTCAAAATCACACATAACCCCGACCATGACTACGGGCCATAAAATAACATAATAAAATAACATAATAAAATAATTTAAAATAAGGAACATATCAGGTTTTAGATAGCACATCTTAGAGAAAGAAAACACTTATTAAATCACAGTGGCACCAAAATAATTTATTAGAGTTGTCTTTGTGTTGCTTTTGTTCAGGCTCTTCCGGACTGTGGCAGGAATCGAGTTCCATAAGCGTATAGCCTTGATAGCGTTGCGGCACTATCAAGTCACTTAAACGAGTCGACCTTGGAAATATTAATTTGTCATATAGGTAACTTGGTTGTTCATCTTTTATGAGTTGGCAGAGAAAGGTGCAGTTTCTGGCTTTCAGATACTCAGAGAGTTCACACCCTAGTAACCTAGTCCTCCACGATGAGATATGCTCAAATCTATTTAACCCGAACACATAGCGCGTGACGTGGTTGAAAGCCACGTCCAGCTTATGCGCAGACTGAGAGTCCAACTTGCTATACACCAGCTCTGCATAAAGAATGATAGGCATGATTAACTGTATGGCAAGCTTTCGTCTTATACCAACCGGAGTAAATTGGGCAGACATACGCAGACTCCGTAAACTATAGTAAACCTTGCCAACAGTGGTGCTTATATGGTCCGCACATGTAAGTCCTCTATTTATAATGAAACCCAAGTTGGTTATCTTCGAGACCGATTTAATAGCTCGATCTCCTATATACAAAGGGGGGATAGCTGCGGCGTCAAGGTGCTTCTTACAAATAGGCAACACATAGCACTTATCGACGTTAAGACGTAGGCCATTTTGTGACGCCCAGGAATTGATAGTGGATAAATCCTCGTTAAAGTTGGCTACCATGTTTTTTATTTGATCTGGAGGACTGGACAAATATAGCTGGATATCATCCGCATAAGCATGAATACTTGCATATTTACATTTAGAGAGCACATCATTTACAAAAACACTGAATAGCAGTGGTCCCAGAATAGAACCCTGGGGTACACCACATAACAGTGGACGCATCGCAGATAAATTATTCTCAACCTTCACACGCTGGGACCTCTTCATCAGTTGCACAGCTGATGCACTGAAGCCAAATAGCGTTTCCAATTTAATGCAAAGCAAGTCATGATCAACCGAATCAAAGGCCTTCGAGAAATCCAGTAGACAGAGCAATGTTACGTACTTTTTGTCAAAAGCAAGTCTAACGTCATCCAGTATTTTATCATTCCGAAAATTGTAAGTTCGATTCTCGGTGAGGGCGATATCATTTTATTTTTCATTTAAAATATTAAAAAGAAAATCTTCTTAATAACTTTAAAAAGACTGTCTCTACAATAATAAGAAGCACATCTTCTTGAAGAAAAACTATAGAGATATCTTATCATTTTTGTTCTATTTTATTAGGTACCTTTGGCTCTGTGCTGAGGAACAAAGAGAGATGCATAGCCAAAGCTCCCGCATTACTTTTCTGGGAGGTATAAAAAGACTCTCCAAAACTCTACCATTGCTCGGCTGTGATCAATTAAATAGCATTAAAGGTCAAAGGGAGTTTTTCTATTACACCCTGCCTAGGACATACAATATTAAAAGGGACACTGAGTAACTTAGTAACGGTTAACTCCCAAGTGGCGCCAAGAAATTAGAAACGCGATATTTATGTTTCTTGTTGTTGTGCACACGGCTAAAAAAATGAACCTAAATTTTAAACCCGTATAAAGTTTAATCAATTTTTCAAACCTTTTTGTACAATATTTCAAACCGTCCAAATACCTACAAAGATTTTCAATTTCTTTTGGTTTCGATTTAAAATCTAAATGAAAAAGCAGTCTAAATTTTTTATTTTTGTTTTGTTTGAATATAATTGAATTTTGCCCACAAGATTTTCATGTGCGTCATAGCTCAGCGGTAGAGCAGTTGGCTGTGACTCCTGAGCGTTTTCGTTTGAATCCTGCCAGCTGCCACATTTTTTTAGTTTTATTTTATTCTTAAAACTTTTCGGTCTAAAATGTAAACTTTTGTGTTTGAACATTCAAATTTATTTTTGAAAGCTTATTCAAGATTGAATTTTGACAACAACATTTATGTGTGCGATGTAGCTCAGTGGTAGAGCAGACGGGCATTATGCGGGGAGTCTTGGTTCGAATTCCCGCCAACGGACAAAAAATTTATTTTATCTTTAAAAAATTGTTAAAACATTTCTTGTTTATAATTGAAACCCGATTCATTTAGCCAATTTTCATGAAAACTAGTCTATATTGAATTTGAATCCAAATTTGGTTTGGTCATATATGTAGTCCAAAAAAGTTTAAAATTTAGGTTCAAATTTTTAGCTGTGCAATGTAATGCCGCTTCTAGAAGTGACGCAAGCGTTACTTATGCGATATGGAAGAGAAATCGCTCTTCAAAATGCTAGCAGGGTTTGTTCATTAAGAAACACCGCAGAAACTACAGTATATTTTCTTTGGCATGTGTGTAACCCCAAAACAATCAAAAGCACCTTAAATTTAAACAAAATTTTTTTTTTGTTTTGTGGTTTCGTTTAGGCGATTTTGGCCAAATGGAAATTTTGTAAAAACTTATCAGGAATATGTTAATTTTTACATTCCTGCTTCTTTCACTTTTCAAACCAGACAAATTAAAATAAAAATTACGCTTAAAAAAAGCAAATTGAAAAACAAAATAGCAAACTTGATATTCATAGGCAGTTTTAACTAATAGCAGACAGTTTAAAACTAATAGCAGATACGCGAATAGGAAATCTTGTGGATTTCCTAAATGTATTTTACAGTTTTCAAAGTGAACTCAGCTTTTGGATTTTGTTTTGTATTGAACTATGAAAGTAATAAATAAAACGAAATAGTACAATACAGTTTATTTTCGTACACTGGTTTTACGTAGAATATTTGAAACTTATTTAAATCAATTCCACATCGCTCCCGCTAGTCTGAGCAGTGTTAGCCAGATTGAGTAGAACCAATTTGTCTCTACGCTTTTTCTTTTGCCATTTGTCATTGAAATAGCAAAAAGTTTTAGGCAACAGATAAATTTTACGTACAAACCAAAAATTGGCAGCAGAGTAGTGGCAAGTAAGTTATGGCGTTGGAATATTTATAAATATGCTGTGGTCCTTTAATTTCTTTAAATACAATTATGTAAAAATATTTTGAAAAAGTTAAAAAATTAAGAGAAAATTCACTTCGAAAAAAATGAAATTTTTCCCCATACAAAATGTATGGGAAAGGGCGAAAAAAATAGCCACCCCTAAGGGTTAAGTTAGAGCGCTAATTTTTGCAAGGCTTATTTTCTCATCAATACCTACAGTTTCAAAGGGTAAGACCGAAAAAAAACAAATTTTTTAATATATATACATAACTATAAGCGCATAATAATAATAATAATTAATAGCATCCGGGCTTATGTTGTTGAAGGCTCCTTCAATGTCTAGGAAGGCCACGAGACAGTAATCCTTTTCATACTGCGATGTTTCAATAACAGAAACTAGGCTGTGAAGCGCAGTTTCCGTAGATTTACCTTTGGTGTATGCATATTGATAGCTATAGATAAGGTTGCTATCAATAGTAGTGGAGAGGTAGTCGTTTATTATCCTCTCGAAGGTTTTGAGTAAAAGGACGAGATACTGGAATAAACACTACCGTGGCGCTTCCCCAGGAGCACGGAATGTAACTAAGAGCCAGGCTGGCTGTATAAAGAAATACCAGCCATTTAGCTGATGTCTCTAACGTGTTTATGAGTTGTGCGGGAATAATCCCGTCTGGCCCGGCAGCCTTGAACGGTTCGAAGCTTTTAACTGCCCATCTTGCCCTTTTCTCCGTGATGGATATGTTTACAGCCAGGTTTGCTGCAGGTGCTGAGGGTTCCTCACGCAAGTTCCCTGGAAAGTGCCTATTCAAGAGCAGCTCCATGGGTATCCCCTCCGCGCCGGTCCAGGATCTGTCAGGTTTGCGCTAATAGCTTATGGCTGATTGAGTTTTTGAGAGCACTCGTCTAAGTCGCGCTGTATCGTCGACATTTTCGACCCCAGCGCAGAAATTTCTCCACGATACTCTCTTCGCCTGCCTCAGAGCTTTTTTGTAGGCCCTTAGTTTAAACTTATGTTCGAGCCATTGAGGCTCCGTGTCGATTTTAGCCTTATTAAATTGTTTGCTGCAGGTTTTGCGGAGAAAGGCCAGGTCGTAGATCCACCAATGTGGCCTATGTTTACCGCGTGGGTTTGGCACTGGACGAGCTTGTTCAAGGGCATTTGAGAGCGCCGTAGTGTATGTCGTTACCAGCTGTGCCATGGTGACTCTTGTCTCCCTTGGTAAGGTGCGTTCTTCTTCAGCTATATCGAGTTGAAGACTGTTTAAAAAGGGGTTCACAGGTCGTGTCGAAAAGATGAAGGTTTGGATGTCCTGGCTTGTGGCAGTTCAGAAGGAATTGCCTGTTAAGCATTTTCGCATGTTCTCTTACATT
This sequence comes from Campiglossa producta, assembly GCA_964058755.1. Taxonomy (NCBI): domain Eukaryota; kingdom Metazoa; phylum Arthropoda; class Insecta; order Diptera; family Tephritidae; genus Campiglossa; species Campiglossa producta. Next base: position 63,869,762 of record CAXKVI010000001.1, read on the forward strand.
GAGCAGTTTGCTCTTGAGAGGTGAGACTCAGGAGACATCCCGTAGCAGTTCTGACAGCAGTATTTTGGCAGACTTGTAACTTCGTCCAGTTGGTTTTATGCACGTTAGGCGACTATATGGGTGCAGCATAGTCAAAGACTGGTCGGCCAATGGCCTTATATGTAGTCAGCAACGTTTCTTTATCTTTTCCCCAAGTACTGCCGGCAAGTGACTTGACGATCTTGTTGCGACCTCGTACCTTTGAGTCCATTGCAGACACATGACCAGCTAATGAGAAAGTGTTATCCAATGTCACCTCCAATAACTTTAGGTGACTGACAGTTGGTAGCTTAGTGCCATCAACGTAAATGTCTAATTCGTTTCTCACTTGGTGCGTCCATGTCGTAAATTAGATAATTGCGGTCCCCCTCTTTAATCCATCAGGGAGTTGAGACTCAAGAAGATCTTGTATGAGCGTGGCGTGATTGACTGTATCAAAGGCTTTTGACAAGTCCAGTGCCACTAACACAGTCCTATGATATGGTTGGCGTTGATTTAGGCCGCTATTTATCTGCGTTGTAATGGCATTGAGTGCGGTGGTGGTGCTATGTAGCTTACGGAAGCCATCCCTACTAGACAGATACCGATTATTTGATCGGTTATGTAACCGACTCGCCTAATGTGACTTTTGGGTAGTTTTCTTAGTTATTTTCTTAAGGCGAGTGTGCAAAAAATAACCATGTCTTTGCTGTGCGTTTGTGTTATGTGTGACGCAAACGTGTGTTAGCTGTAATGGTTATGAATAACGCAAATGTAAGGCAGACCTAATGGTTATGAATACCGCAAAACCAGGTTAGGTTTAATGGTTATGAATGACTCAAGCTTCAGGTATTGCTAACTAAAACAAGTCGATGGCTTTAGATTTGGTTTTTATTGTAGAAAATAGTTAAAAATTACAAAGTTTTTCACATTTACAATAATATAAAAGATATATGAATACATATATATGTCACTAAATACTTAAAACATAGTTTTAATGCGTTTTTCTCCCAGTGAAAGCTTTTTGGTGCGTCCATTTGAAAATATACAATTTTGTGTACATGAGTATATAAATCAACACTATACTTGTCAAAAAACAATAATTAGCACTATATACTTGCCTTATCTGCGAAAATTAGGTGTAATTTCACTGCAAAACTCCTTTTAAACTTTTAATAAAATTATTAACTGCGCACAATGCAATTTTCTCGCAATATCAAAGAAGAAGAAGAAAAGAAAAAGCAACCCTTGACAGATGGCTTTGAGTGTATGTATAAAAGCAAAATGTTTCCCGCCAATTTGTGTTGCTCAGTAGTCCCGCGCTTTCGATACAAATATCCGGCGAACTATAGCAATTACGCGGTACTCTAATTGGTGCCTCTCCGTTCAGTGTACAGAAAGCTGTATCAACTATCTGCTTCGCAAGTACATGCCCTCTATTGTCTGCTGGCAGGTTTGAGTGCCACATGTCGTGGTGCGCATTGAAGTCGCCCAGGAGCAAGCGGTTATCTCCTCGTAGCAGCAGGCTAATGTCGGGGTGATAACCGGTGGGCCAACTTGAGACAGGGGCTATGTAGATGTTAATGATTTGCAGGTCGACATCTCCTGTACGGATGGTTATGCCTTGGCTTTCTAAGATATCATCCGTTCCTTCGATGTCGGTATCAAATAGATCATACAGTACAGAGTTGTGTGTTATGAACGCAAGACCAATCACTAGACCTCCTGTTACTCTGTGACAGTCTTTCCGATGGATGTTACATCCGCCATAGGTAATGAGGTCCGACCTAGGACTGAGCTTGGTTTCTTGAACTGGGGCAAGTTTTATGTCATATTGCGTCATCAGATTAGTTATATCCGCGATCTTTCCAGTTAATCCGTTACAGTTGTGCTGTAAGATTTGGAAGTGCACCGGATGTGTTCGCCCAGGTGTAGGTAGGCTAAAACGAAGGCTGTGCCTCAGCCTAGTTAGCTGTGGAGCTGGTGTGACCGGGTTGGCTGGCGTCGTAGGTTGATGCGTGTTACAGCATGGTGCGATGAACGCATCAGTCCAAAGGTTCCTGTTTGCGAGCCCAGAGCATAGATGTACGTGGCTTAGGCCAACAGCAGTTATAGCGTCTGACCGATGAGCGAGGCAAATCGTGGCTGTAGTCGAACGGAGCCTCTCTGATACCGGGCTGCCTCACGGCTTGAATTTAAGAGAGTGGGGGTGAGATGGGGGAACAGAGAGAGACTGGTGCTTGGCATTGCTCATATCTGAACTGGTTTGGTGGTAGCGAGAGTGTTGATCTGCTGCGTGAGATGTTGACGCCGTAAGACACGAGCTTCAGTTTATGATTTGTGTGGCGGGTATAGCAGAAGTGCTGCTAGTCGTTAAGACATCATTATTATTATTGCTACTAGAAGGCAAAGGAGGCGGTATGGGGGCGCTTCATCGGGGATGAACGCGGGACGCCCGAGGGCGCGAACAACAAGGGGCCACGAAAGAAATAAAGAAATTACGGGGTTGTGAATGTCAGGGTTAAGCCCGGAACATCCAGATTTATGGGCGACCGTTTAATGTATATATTTTTGTATATCCATTCTTTTGGTCCGGGGTTCGGCTCAACGCCCGCCCATAAAATAGAATATCTTGCAGCCCTGCTGCCAGGGGTGGCGATGATAGTTTCGGAACGGGACAAAACAAACTAAACAAGGTGAAAGTGACAGTGCTTTGCCGGGGTAAAACCCCGGGTGGTTCCACTGCGCAGAGATCCATGGCGATGTCCTGGGCTTTCTGCTCTGAGAAGTGACTGTATGTAAGGGAACCGTGAATTGCGCTTCATAATTGGTTGCTCTACAATAAAGTTTAAAACTATTTCTATGTATCGGTGGTCGGAGAATGAATTTTCTCCAAGAACACGCCATTTTCTTACCCACTCATAAGCGCCTTCACTACAAATAGTGATATCTATGACCTCCCTACAAGTTTTGGTGATAAAAGTAGGCTCACTACCCACGTTACAAACTACCAGGTAGGTTGTTATTACGTAATCAAACAGAGACTCGCCCCTGGAATTAATATCGGAGCTTCCCCATTGGACGTGGTGAGCATTAGCGTCCGCTCCAATAATAAGATGGCCCGTTCAAAATTTTGACACCAGATCTTTCACCTCCATTTGTGGTGGAGGTTCTTCGGCGTCGTAAGGCATATAGACCGACGCCACAGTCAGGCAGATGCTGCCGACCGTTAAACTGACAGCGGTAATGTCACCATTGGTAGAGTTAAGTAGGTGAAAAGAGTTCAGCCCACACTTGACCAAAATACATGTCGACGACCTCGATTTTTGCACCTTCGTAGACTTCACCTAGTCTTGCAGCTGCTGCCTTGTACAGTGCAGCAGTTCTTGCGTCGTCGCACGCGACTATTTTAATTTGTCCTGGAGCCAACCCGCATCCGTGACCGCCGCCGAACCACCTGGAGACTCCAAATAAACGTCAATAACAGCGTTTCCGAGTGCGTTCCGGGCGTACCGCCACTGGTCCTTCGGGGTGGCCAAACGGTCGTTGCCTAGGTCGAGAATGCCTATAAGGATCCTGTTCTTGGTTACTTCAGCAAAGCTTGGTTTGCCCACTCCGGGGGTGTTTTGATGCCGCTTTGGATGAGGTTTTAACTCCACATCCGATCTCTGGCGTTTGAAAGGGTTTCTGTTTACCCTCTTTGGCACATACGTGCTTTGGAAATCAGGTATCAGAGATTGCGCTAACTCCACCGACTTCCTGGAATTCGACGACAGCGTTTCCTTCGGAACTCCCTCAATTTTCTTAAGAATCCTTGCGGCCAAACGTTTTTCCAAGTACGCAGAGTGGAGGGGAGATGTCCCCTGGGAGTCCGGACTTATAGTTGCCATCGCGGTAGCTCCCTTTGCTGAAAGCTCAGTTGCTTCTTTCTCCTTTGGATCTCCTAGGCCAGGTCGTGAGACCGCTGCCCCAGGTGTTAAGATATTGGTTCTCATATTGGCGATTGATGGAAGTTTAGCATCCGCCGTGAGGCGGCCCGGTATCAGAGAGGCTCCGTTCGACTACAGCCACGATTTGCCTCCCGGCTATAAACGTCCAATGGGTACGGTATCGCCTAACACCATAGATTGGGAGGGGGAAAATCTTTGTCGTCACGCCAGGAGGCTAGGCTTATCTCGTGATATAGTACCGGGCGGCGCTATGATCACAAGGGCAGCGTAGCCCTGTGACTATCAACTTAAGCCCTCCTACCGCGGCAAGCTGTCCACCCTTCACAAGATATGGCAAACATTTCAAAGATCCATTATTTGGAACCCCATTTATAGCTGCCACTTGGCTAGAATTGAAAGGGCTCAAAGGAAATTTATCCGGTTTGGCCTAAATCCCCTCAACTTTGTTGATCCTCTTCCATCTTACCATTATCGCTGTCTGCTAATTAATCTCCAGCCCCTAGAAACTCGAAGAACTCTGCATCTATTAATGTTTGCCTATGATGTTATAATTGGCTCATTAAATTGTCCAAACCTCCTAGAAAAAGTTTCATTCAATGTGCCTAACAGTCCCTTCGGTATTTCTTACCTTCTTATTTGTCCGCTCCTAGATTCTCTTATTGAATTTAATAAGCTCTCAAGGAGTATAACTATAGATTTCTGACTTTCGAGAGACTCTTTAAAGTCCTTTATTGAAATCAGTTTTAATGTATTGCGTATTTAAATTATACTATTAGTTTTAATTTTTCATTGTACATATATAGTCTGTAAGATGAACAATCATAGACTGAATAAAATAATAAATAATTTCATAAAGATACTGAAACCCCCTACCGGACAGCCCTACACGTACACAAAAGTTTGCATAAGATTCTTCACCATCGCCTTTTAAATTTTATCACAACTCTGATGCTTCATTACCTCAGACCGTAGTATCAGCTGTGTTGTCACTGACAATACAGCTGTCCGGTAGGGACATGCATACCGGCAGCTCGGAAATATTAAAATTGCGTGGGTCTGTCAGACCCGTTGTCCACAGTTAAAGGTTAACTACAAGCGCATGATAAATATGTATATATAATATATATTGTTCTTCTTCCATATTTTATTAAACTTTAAATAATACAAATGTTGCATTTCGATTGCGAAAACGCTCGTATATTTGTATTGCGCTTATTCGTTCCAATAACAGTTGTTTTTTTTGCCATGAGTCAAAGAGACCGATGGCGGCGCGTATTTTTGACGACGAACGGTGTTCATTTGGTAGGTACGACACACACGGTTGTTGGTCCGCCCGCATAGCATTGGTGCACTGTTGTGGCATAGCGACATAGAGGTTCAGGGACACCACGGCAAGTGCATTCGACTAGGACAAATGGAGTCACTGCTCGATTATTTTTTCGTTATGTGCTTCGCTTTGCTGCGCTTTGTCTGTCTGTGAGCATGTTGTGTAATTTTTCCCAAAAAGGTATCATTGCATGCCGTTAAAAGAATAGAAGCAGTGGGGATAGGAATCCAACTGAAAATGCGAATGACTGGACAGCCGGCTTAAATATGTGCGTCGGGCTAGTGTTTGGGCTCTTCGCTTGCCGTACGCAAATGCAGCCATGATTTATGATCTGAAACAATATTGAGCGTACGAAAATTTATGGAGTGCGCTTCGCTTTGCAAATAAAAGGAAAAAATGTGTGCTGTGCAATAGAGAAATAACGCTTTATTTCCTCATCGAAAAAGAAATAACGTCCGCCGATATGATATGCGTTTAAAACTTTTTTAAAGAAGCGGCGTAGGCGAAAATTTGGAATGAAAAATCGCGAGAAAGTTAATTATATCATATGCATTTAAAATTTCTTTAAAAAAGCGTGCAGGCGAAAATTTGAAATAAAAAGTCGTGTGAATTTTCTTAAGCAATTTTTTTTTGATAATTTAAAAAAATGCGATTACAAATATTTTGACACCAGTTTTTTTCATTCCTATTTTATTTTTAGTGTTTAAAACCTATACTTAAAATTATAATAATAAAACATTGGCATGAATCTAACTTTGACCGATTTAACTTGGATTTGTCTCTGATTTTGTGGTTTATTACTTTACATTTTTCGATGAAATCCTCCTCATGCAAAATACCATGCTTTTCAACTATTCTGGGGCTTCTGAATTTTTGATATTGCCTGCCTATCCCAGGAATTGACCCAAGATCCTTGATCTGTATGGATAAAAAACACTTTTCGAACTATACCACCATACGGCATGTTTAAAACCTGCAGTGCGATTCAATAACTTTTTTTAACCACATTTGCTGACGGTAACTTCTAACTAATTTTAACACATTTGCTATTCACTAACTTTTATCACCTGTTTTGGTTACGTCTTTACAAATGACAATTTATAAACAAAGCGTTTTACGTTTTTATTAAAGACTAGCTGGTACCCGCGAATTCGTATGCGTAATTTAAATTTCGAGGTAGCTTAAGTATTAGAGTGGCCGCGATATACAAGGAAATTTTTAAAGATGGTAGAATCGATGAGCGCCGGGCTGAAAAAGTTTCTTCTTTACGTAAATAAAGCACATGCAAAATTTGAAACCTCTCGGAAAAAAATTAATGGACCCAAAAGTTGGTTAAAGTTTTGTCTTTGGGTCTTTTAGTACTTGATTTCCACTTATAACTACATACATACATTTCTATGAGAAAAGAAGTGGTTAATATTCATTGCTAAAAGATATTTAAGACAACCGAAACATACCACATTTTTCTCAAATCCACCACAATTTTTTGCCAAATCTAATACTAATCAAAATCCGAAAACAAGCCACAACACGTTGTATGCATGAAAAAAATAACGACCCTGCACAGAGCCAAAAATGCCTAATAAAATTAATAAGATTGTCTTTATGAACGGTTTTCAGGCTCAGGGGTAGTCAAGACGGCGGAAACGAAAAAAAAAACCATACGCAAATCTATTTGGTTTAATGAGGAAATTCTTATTGATATTATCAAGTGCAATTTCTTCTTTTTTCTTTGCGATTTCTTTTTATATGTGTTATTAATAAGAAAATCTTCTCGAAATTTCTGTCAAAATATTGAAAAAAAGCTGAAAGAGAAAAACTTCTTATTTTAATAATATGATCTTAGGGTTCCTAACAATAAGATTTGACTTATTAATGTTTTCAAAGGAAAATCTTGCAGAAAACGTACTGATTTCTTAGGGTTCCTAACAAGAAGATTCGACTTATTAATGTTTTCAAAGGGAAAACATATTTCCGCGTAATTGTATGTGTTAATAAGACGATCTTAGGGTTCCTAACAAGAAGATTTGACTTATTAATGTTTTCAAAGGGAAAACATATTTCCGCATAATTGTATGTGTTAATAAGACGATCTTAGGGTTCCTAACAAGAAGATTTGACTTATTAATGTTTTCAAAGGGAAAACATATTTCCGCATAATTGTATGTGTTAATAAGACGATCTTAGGGTTCCTAACAAGAAGATTTGACTTATTAATATTTTCAAAGGGAAATCTTGCATCATCATCAGCAGACATCATTTAGAACAATTATACGCTGAGAAACAGAAATACCCGATGGCTCGATGGTAAGCACCTGTGTCCAGCATTCAATATGTGGTTAGTTCGATTCGCGGTGGAGGCAATATGGCAAGTGTGGAAGGCAATGTAAGGAAGAGTGCGGTGAGATGGCTTGAAGGAAATATAAAAAGGCAACATAAGAAGGTAAAGGCAATACAAGAGAAATCTAAAACTGAATGGTAACTGATAATCTGAAGTTCTCGAAGACAATATAAGAACTCTGAAATATAATTTTTATTTTCTTCTCAATAATATGTGATTTCATTTTGAAAACATTAATAAGTCGAATCTTCTTGTTAGGAACCCTAAGAAATCAGTTCGTTTTCTGCAAGATTTCCCTTTGAAAACATTAATAAGTCAAATCTTATTAACACATACAATTATGCGGAAATAAGTTAATAAGTCAAATCTTCTTGTTAGGAACCCTAAGATCGTCTTATTAACACATACAATTATACGGAAATATGTTTTCGCTTTGAAAACATTAATAAGTCAAATCTTCTTGTTAGGAACCCTAAGATCGTCTTATTAACACATACAATTATGCGGAAATATGTTTTCCCTTTGAAAACATTAATAAGTCAAATCTTCTTGTTAGGAACCCTAAGATCGTCTTATTAACACATACAATTATGCGGAAATATGTTTTCCCTTTGAAAACATTAATAAGTCAAATCTTCTTGTTAGGAACCCTAAGATCGTCTTATTAACACATACAATTACGCGGAAATATGTTTTCCCTTTGAAAACATTAATAAGTCGAATCTTCTTGTTAGGAACCCTAAGAAATCAGTACGTTTTTTGCAAGATTTCTCTTTGTAAAGATTAATAAGATTTTCTCTTCAAAAATAAAAAGAACTTCTTCTTGAAGAAAATCTATAGAGATATCATATGACTTTTGTTCTATTTTATTAGGCAGTGTTGGCTCTGTGTGCGCTTGCATTGAAACCGTTATGATATGAATTGCTAGGTGTGTTTCTTTGAAAAACCAGCAAAGAACTGTCAGCAAAAGAGTTTTTTAAAACTCTCAAATCTGCTGAGTTTTCGTCGAACAGCACTTGGTAAAAACTTGCAGAAAAACAGCTGTTACACTTCTGATTGGCTAATGATTTGAATTTGCATTTTTTTGTTGCTGTTTTCCCTGATTGTGACACAATCAGCTATTAACACTTGCAAGTTTTGCTGGACAAAACATTCCCAGCAATAACTTGCACCGAAATGTAGCTCCCTCTCGATTAAATGTCAAAAAGAAGCTGAATTCCCCGTTATTTGTATGAAAGAAACGCCTTCCCAGGAATAATTATTTAATTATGAATAACTAGCAGCAAACGAACGAAGCTAATGAGTTTTTGTCAAACTTATTTGTTTACGTGCTAATTTCAAGTGTTTCTTCCGAGTGTTACAAATAATCGTCTAATATTTAAAACAAAAATGGCAAAATCGGTGGATTCGAGACTTTTATCAGTTATAACATGTAAAAGTGATGAGCAACAACGAAAAATTGCATTGATTGGACGTGTTTCACACCAAATTTTAGGAGCCAAATTGCCTTCAAACAGACAAGTGTTAGAAGTATTTTTCTACAATATGCGTTTTGTGAAACTAAATGCAAAAGAAAGTGCAAAGCTAGCTATTGATGCTGTGTCGATATTTTGGCAACAATCGCGTATTCCAATACGAGAATCACATAAATGCTCTGGCAAGCTTATAAAAATGTATGAAGATTGGAAACCTTTAAACAAAGTGAAGGTGGAAAAGATGGCAAAGGGAATGAAGAAAAAGTTTGATCTTTTCACAAGCGTTTTAAATGATCTTTTTGATATTGCGGCTTGCGATGCATTAACTATGATGAGGAACGAACAGGACAAAGCATTTTTGGAAAAGCAGCGTCAAAAAGGACGGCCAGGATCAATGCTGGGGATTGACAAGAAATTGGCGTCCAAAGAAAAAAGATCGGAATTGAGAAAAGAAAATGAAGAAGCACGGATATCAAAACATGTGCAAATGTCAAAGTTGCAGCCAGTTGGTAAATAATTTAAGTGTTACTTTTGTGGACTATAATTAAATGTGTATTAGTTCCAATTGAAATAAAATCGTTTTCTAACTAAAGTTTACTCCGTAAGTGAATCCGAAATTGAATCTGAGTGTATGGAAGTATCTACAGATAGTTTTGTCGACGATGATAATGAACCCATACAACAAAAAACGAGTTCTGATATAAAAAGAAATTGGATTACGCCACGGTTATGCGCTGCACTTGATAGATCAAAGGTTGCAAAAAAAAAGAATTAAAAAAATTAGACTCTCTAAATTAATATTTATATCGACTTTAGGTATCAGATCGTCAAGCTATGCATATATTGATGGCAACTGTAGAGGCTTTAGAGATTTCTGCAGATCATCTGATCCTGAATCGTGCTTCAATACAACAGTTGCGTGAAAACAATCGACACTCTCAATTCAATGAAACCAAGTCTGAGTTCATAAAAAACGTGGTTATTATGCATAGATAAATATATTTTTTATGATTAAGTTTGTATATTTATTATAAAATAGCTAAGTACCACTGATCGCTTGGTGGTTCACTGGGACGGAAAATTTTTGGCAGATTTAGTCTGCAGATCAAATGTAGAACGAATAGCAGTTCTGGTAAGCTACAATGGAACGGCAAAATTTTTTGGAGCTCCTAAAATTTAGTCGGGTAACGGAAAAAACATCGCCCAAGCTGTTCACAAACTTCTAGTCGAGTGGGGGATTTCTGAAAAAGTGGTAGCTTCAAGCTTCGATACTACCTCTTCTAACACTGACCTTACACGTGGTGCTTGTATGCTTTTGGATGAACTTCTCGGTAAGAAACTTATCAATCTTGCGTGCCGTCGTCATATTTATGAGATTGTCATAAAAAACGTTTTTGAAAAGAAGTGCGGTAAAAGTAGTGCGCCGGAAACTCTAATTTTTAAAAGATTCGCTGACATATGGCAGAATATAAAACACAACCAATTCAGTTTTGGTATAAATGACCAGATTGTTGGTTCCAAAATTAGCCTCGAAGAAATAGAGCAAATAAAACAGTTTCGTCGAAATCAGCTCAAACATACTCAAATACGCGGTGATTATAAGGAACTTTTAGAGCTCTCTATGACATTCCTTGGTGACGACGGCGTTGTCTGTCGTACATGTGGCGCGACATCTCATGCAAGATTTATGTCGAAAGCAATATATTGTCTAAAAATTTTCCTGTTTCGCGCTCAGTTTAATATGACTTCAAGAGAATTTCATTGTATTCGAGATATGCCAATATTTATTCTTAAACTTTACATCAAAGTGTGGTATAGGTGCACTAATTCTATTGAATGCCCCAATCAAGATTTGAACTTTTTGCGCGATGCTTTCAAGTATTCAGACATCGATAAGACTGTTTCTGAAGCGGTAATTGATAAGATGAAGAATCATTTGTGGTATGTAACTCCAGAGACAACCCAACCGTCTTTTTTGATCCCAACTTCTCACTCGAAATTAAACGAAAAATGACGAATTGTTTAAAATAAAAGGCTCCTGGTCTAGCTTTGGTTAAATACCGCACGTTTCCAAATGCGCAACATTTGTTGAAATATGATTTATCTGATTTTGTATGTTATAAGACAAAATCTTTGTTTACCAATTTCGAGCTTCAATGTGATTTTCTTGAGCTGGATCCCGCCGTATGGAAAGAGAATGAGGAATATCAGACATCTTTGGAATTTTTTGAAATATTATTCGTAGTAAATGACACCGCCGAGCGTGGCGGCAAGTTTATGAAGGATTACAATCGAATTTTAACACACGACGAAAAAGAAGCCCAGTTTATATTGCAAGTAGTTGACTCATATCGAAAAAAGTTTCGGTCCCATACAAAATCTGCGTTGACTGATCAACCTCAGGCGTTGTAAAGTTTTCTTAAATTGAATTAAAATATCATGTTCAGACAATAATATCTATGTACGTGCAATGCATGTTGTGCTCTTGCTTGAAAAAATAAAAAATTGTTTTAAATATCCATAGAAATGCCTTAGTTCAACTTTAATCAACTTTTGGGTCCATTAAAAACTGTCAGATAGGCGTAAATTTTCCAGGGGTATTTTTAAGGTTAAATAGAAACTTTTTAAGCCCGGCGCTCATTGATATAAAGACATTTTTCAACCGCGGCCACTCTATTAAGTATTGAAATTAATCAAATGGTTTATGACAGCATTCATAAACACCTTTTGTTTGATACCCATAATGTACTAACACATTTTTGTGGAAATATTCGTCGAGCTATCGAAATTTCAAGATATCTCCTAAACCATTTCATATATTTCAATGAATCACATAGCATATTATAACACTCATCGAAACCTTTCGTTTGACACCCATATTGTACTAAGACATTTTTGGTCACCCCTGGTTCACATATTGGTTGATAACCCCAAAACCTGTGAGATATCGCAAAAAATAATATCTTAAACTTTAAGTTGAGCGTCTAGCAATCCAACGATTCAATTCCATTCAGTACTTTTAGAGTGTTACGACCACAAACATACGATAACTCCAAAACCGGTTGAGATATCGAAAAAAGTAATATTTTAAATTTTAAGTTAGGCGTCGAGAAATCCAACGAAAAAAAATTCATTCAATTCCATTCATTACTTTCAGAGTGATACGGCCACAAACATACGGACAGACAGACAGACAGACACACACAAATTTTTAAAATGGTAAATTTGGATTCTACTCGCTTAATAATGCTTCCCCCAATCAATTTTTTGTTGATGTCTGCCATGTACAGACATCGTACTGTTACATTTTTATTATATGTAGAGATTTTTAATATACAAAGAGATAATTTAAGAAATAGCAGTGTTGTCAAAACCCAGTTATTGAATAGCATATGTGATAACGCAAACCATTTGTGATAAGGTTAAAAAATCTCGTTTGTGGAAACGATAAAAGTTAGCGAATCGCACTACTGATAAAATTTTAACAATACAACCAAAAAATCAATATTTTCACTACCCTGCAAAAACCGCTATCACCAATATTTTATACAAAACTATTTTTCTATAGAGTTGCAATAACCTCTATCTGATTTCTAAGCTAAACTAAACATAACTTAAAACAAAAAATTAGGTCAGTTAGTTGAATGATACTACATTACTCATTGTGGTATTTCATATTATTCGCACTTTGCAAAGTATTTGCCCAAACCGTTTTTTTGCTATCCTGAAAAATTCAATTTTTGCTGATGGCGGTTATTGAATATAAGCTCTCGATATGTTATAATTAACTTTATAACATAAATTGAAAATTTGGAATCAAAAATCGCGCGATTTTTATACCCAGCGTACTAGTACTGGTACAACGATCCGTCTGTCCGCCTGTCCGTGTACTCGATAACTTGAGTAAAAACTGAGATATTTGCATGAAATTTTGTATACAGGTTATTTTCTGGCCAAGGTAGGTTGCTATTGAAAATGGGCGAAATCAGATGAAAACCACGCCCCCTTTTTCGATAACGAAAATTTCGAAAATCACATAAATTTACATATCTCGGTAGCTGAAATGGCTAAAATTATTTAATTTTGTAGGTGAATCCCCCTGCTCATGCTCTTATGATTTTTCCATAAATTTTTTATAGTGGGAGTGACACCGCCCACTTTTAAGGAAGGCTTTTTGAAAATTTGACTGGTCATAACTTTTAAGCTGATTACGATTGCTTTTAATAAGCATTCTCAATCGTAATTTTTACATGTGCAGTTTGTAGCCCGAAAATGTCTGAGAATATTTCTGTTGTTACCTCTAACAAGGGGACAAGTTGAATAGGCTTTGTATTGGAAAATGGTTGAAAAGTTCTTGATAAGAGGTAAGGAAGTGATAAATAATTGTATACTGTCATAAAACACGTTGTTAAACCCAAATTTCCGAAGTTTTACATTAAGCATCCAAATTTCGACCTTTTTCGGACAATTGCATTTTTTCGACAAATGTCGAATTTCCAAGACCGAATTTAAAAAAAATTTCAAATACCGAAGAGATTTTTGACCGAAAAAAAAAAATGTCGAAAAAATGCAAATGACCGAAAAAGGTCGAAATTTGGATGATTAAGGTAAAACTTCGGAAATTTGAGTTTAGCAACGTGTTTTATGACAGTATACAATTATTTATCACTTCCTTACCTCTTACCAAGAACTTTTCAACCATTTTCCAATACAAAGCCTATTCAAATTTTCCCCTTGTTAGAGGTAACAACAGAAATATTCTCAGACATTTTCGGGCTACAAACTGCACATGTAAAAATTAAGATTGAGAATGACTTATGATTTGTACTTATTAAAAGCATAACACTAATCATTTGGTAATGATCATTTCGAGAGAGTTACCGTTATCTTATTGAGCTAAACTATGCTGGAGTCACCAATGGCAAAAATAAATCGATGTGTCTTTGATGCAAAGTCTATGTACATTTGTTTCGCTATATATGTACATCGATGCTTCGACTTGGTTAGTTTTCTAATATGTGTATATTTTTCTAATTACGTGCATATTTTTGAACAAGGAAAAGATGTTGGTCCAATTTACTTATGTTTTTGAACAAGTAAGAAACCGAAATAACGTTTAAACGTTCAAAACTTCACAATTTTTATAGAAACATCGATGTATCGATACATCAAATATTTACGTGACTATAAAAGTCGCCAAAAATCAAAATTTTTCTGACATCTTTAAACCGGAGATTCGTTTCTGAGAGGTTGTTGTTAATTATATTGCGAAGAGCTTAAGAGTTTGTGCTTGTAACTTTACCGTCAGGTTTTATATTTGCTTGCAAGAGCTATTGCAAAGCACTAGAATAATAATACTCAACATTAATATATAAGATGTAGAAACAATGTAATGAATGATGTGTTAAATTCGCGCGAATTTTACACATCATTCATTACATTGTTTCTACATCTTATATATTTTTTTTTCGACATTTTTTCATTCGACATTTTTTTTCGAGACATTTTTTTTCGACCTTTTGTGTTTTCGGCAAATTTTTTTTCGACATTTTTTTTCGACATTTTTAGTTTCGACTTCTTTTTTTTCGACATATCGTACCAGACCCATGTACATAGCCTTTGCGGGTCTGGTACGATATGTCGAAAAAAAGAAGTCGAAACTAAAAATGTCGAAAAAAAAATGTCGAAAAAAAATTTGCCGAAAACACAAAAGGTCGAAAAAAAAATGTCTCGAAAAAAAATGTCGAATGAAAAAATGTCGAAAAAAAAATATATAAGATGTAGAAACAGGGTCTGGTACGATATGTCGAAAAAAAAGAAGTCGAAACTAAAAATGTCGAAAAAAAAATGTCGAAAAAAATTTGCCGAAAACACAAAAGGTCGAAAAAAAAAATGTCTCGAAAAAAAGTGTCGAATGAAAAAATGTCGAAAAAAAAATATAAGAATTTTACACATCATTCATTACATTGTTTCTACATCTTATATATTAATGTTGAGTATTATTTTTCGGGTCTGGTACGATATGTCGAAAAAAAAGAAGTCGAAACTAAAAATGTCGAAAAAAAAATGTCGAAAAAAAATTTTCCGAAAACACAAAAGGTCGAAAAAAAAATGTCTCGAAAAAAAATGTCGAATGAAAAAATGTCGAAAAAAATATATAAGATGTAGAAACAATTTAATGAATGATGTGCAAAATTCGCGCGAATTTAACACATCATTCATTACATTGTTTCTACATCTTATATATTAATGTTGAGTATTATTTTTCTAGTGTTTTGCAATAGCTCTTGCAAGCAAATATAAAACCTGACGGTAAAGTTACAAGCACAAACTCTTAAGCTCTTCTCAATATAATTAACAACAACCTCTCAGAAACGAATCTCCGGTTTAAAGATGTCAGAAAAATTTTGATTTTTGGCGACTTTTATAGTCACGTAAATATTTGATGTATCGATGTTTCTATAAAAATTGTGAAATTTTGAACGTTTAAACGTTATTTCGGTTTCTCACTTGTCCAAAAACAAAAGTAAATTGGACCAACATCTTTTCTTTGTTCAAAAATATGCACGTAATTAGAAAAATATACACATATTAGAAAACTAACCAAGTCGAAGCATCGATGTACATATATAGCGAAACAAATGTACATAGACTTCGCATCAAAGACACATCGATTTCTTTTTGCCATTGGTGACTCCAGCATAGTTTAGCTCAATAAGATAACGGTAACTCTCTCGAAATGATCATTACCAAATGATTAGTGTTATGCTTTTAATAAGTACAAATCATAAGTCATACATATTAGGAAACTAACCTGGTCGAAGCATCGATGTACATATATCGCCGGTTCCAAAGTAAACAGATGTATTTACTTTTTAAAATTTTTGGGAAAACAGCTTTCAAACTTTTATTTTTTCATAGAACTCCATTGTAAAAATGAAATTTAGAATGCCGTTTCAAAAAACAATTTAAATTTTGAAATACTTCTGTTTACTTTGGAACCGGCGATATAGCGAAACAAATGTACATAGACTTCGCATCAAAGACACATCGATTTATTTTTGCCATTGGTGACTCCAGCAACTTTCTCGAAATGATCCTTACCAAATGATTATGCTTTTAATAAGTACAAATCATAAGTCATTCTCAATCGTAATTTTTACATGTGCAGTTTGTAGCCCGAAAATGTCTGAGAATATTTCTGTTGTTACCTCTAACAAGGGGAAAATGTGAATAGGCTTTGTATTGGAAAATGGTTGAAAAGTTCTTGGTAAGAGGTAAGGAAGTGATAAATAATTGTATACTGTCATAAAACACGTTGTTAAACTCTAATTTCCGAAGTTTTACATTAAGCATCCAAATTTCGACCTTTTTCGGTCATTTGCATTTTTTCGACATTTTTTTTTTCGGTCAAAAATCTCTTCGGTACATAGACTTCGCATTAAAGACAAATCGATTTATTTTTGCCATTGGTGACTCCAGCATTGTTTAGCTCAGTAAAATAACGGTAACTTTCTCGAAATGATCATTACCAAATGATTAGTGTTATGCTTTTAATAAGTACAAATCATAAGTCATTCTCAATCTTAATTTTTACATGTGCAGTTTGTAGCCCGAAAATGTCTGAGAATATTTCTGTTGTTACCTCTAACAAGGGGAAAATGTGAATAGGCTTTGTATTGGAAAATGGTTGAAAAGTTCTTGGTAAGAGGTAAGGAAGTGATAAATAATTGTATACTGTCATAAAATACGTTGTTAAACTCAAATTTCCGAAATTTTACATTAAGCATACAAATTTCGACCTTTTTCGGTCATTTGCATTTTTTCGACATTTTTTTTTTCGGTCAAAAATCTCTTCGGTATTTTAAAATTTTTTTAAATTCGGTCTTGGAAATTCGACATTTTTTTTTCGACATATCGTACGGGACCCTTATTTTTCTAGTGTTTTGCAATAGCTCTTGCAAGCAAATATAAAACCTGACGGTAAAGTTACAAGCACAAACTCTTAAGCTCTCAATATAATTAACAACAACCTCTCAGAAACGAATCTCCGGTTTAAAGATGTCAAAAAAATTTTGATTTTTGGCGACTTTTATAGTCACGTAAATATTTGAAGTATCGATACATCGATGTTTCTATAAAAATTGTGAAATTTTGAACGTTTAAACGTTATTTCGGTTTCTCACTTGTCCAAAAACAAAAGTAAATTGGACCAACATCTTTTCCTTGTTCAAAAATATGCACGTAATTAGAAAAATATACACATATTAGAAAACTAGCCAAGTCTAAGCATCGATGTTCATATATAGCGAAACAAATGTACATAGACTTCGCATCAAAGACACATCGATTTCTTTTTGCCATTGGTGACTCCAGCATAGTTTAGCTCAATAAGATAACGGTAACTCTCTCGAAATGATCATTACCAAATGATTAGTGTTATGCTTTTAATAAGTACAAATCATAAGTCATACATATTAGGAAACTAACCTGGTCGAAGCATCGATGTACATATATCGCCGGTTCCAAAGTAAACAGATGTATTTACTTTTTAAAATTTTTGGGAAAACAGCTTTCAAACTTTTATTTTTTCATAGAACTCCATTGTAAAAATGAAATTTAGAATGCCGTTTCAAAAAACAATTTAAATTTTGAAATACTTCTGTTTACTTTGGAACCGGCGATATATGTACATCGATGCTTCGACCAGGTTAGTTTCCTAATATGTGTATATTTTTTCTAATTACGTGCATATTTATGAACAAGGAAAAGATGTTGGTCCAATTTACTTTTGTTTTTGGACAAGTGAGAAACCGAAATAACGTTTAAACGTTCAAAACTTCACAATTTTTATAGAAACATCGATGTATCGATACATCAAATATTTACGTGACTATAAAAGTCGCCAAATATCGAAATTTTTCTGACATTTTTGAACCGTAGATTCGTTTCTGAGAGGTTGTTGTTAATTATATTGAGAAGAGCTTAACAGTTTGTGTTTGTAACTTTAGGGTCTGGTACGATATGTCGAAAAAAAAGAAGTCGAAACTAAAAATGTCGAAAAAAAAATGTCGAAAAAAAATTTGCCGAAAACACAAAAGGTCGAAAAAAAAATGTCTCGAAAAAAAAAGTCGAATGAAAAAATGTCGAAAAAAAAATATATAAGATGTAGAAACAGGGTCTGGTACGATATGTCGAAAAAAAAGACGTCGAAACTAAAAATGTCGAAAAAAAAATTTCGAAAAAAAATTTGCCGAAAACACAAAAGGTCGAAAAAAAAATGTCTCGAAAAAAAATGTCGAATGAAAAAATGTCGAAAAAAAAATATATAAGATGTAGAAACAATGTAATGAATGATGTGTTAAATTCGCGCGAATTTTACACATCATTCATTACATTGTTTCTACATCTTATATATTAATGTTGAGTATTATTTTTCTAGTGTTTTGCAATAGCTCTTGCAAGCAAATATAAAACCTGACGGTAAAGTTACAAGCACAAACTCTTAAGCTCTTCTCAATATAATTAACAACAACCTCTCAGAAACGAATCTCCGGTTTAAAGATGTCAGAAAAATTTCGATTTTTGGCGACTTTTATAGTCACGTAAATATTTGATGTATGGATACATCGATGTTTCTATAAAAATTGTGAAATTTTGACGTTATTTCGGTTTCTCACTTGTCCAAAAACAAAAGTAAATTGGACCGACATCTTTTCCTTGTTCAAAAATATGCACGTAATTAGAAAAATGTACACATATTAGAAAACTAGCCAAGTCTAAGCATCGATGAAACAAATGTACATAGACTTCGCATCAAAGACACATCGATTTATTTTTGCCATTGGTGACTCCAGCATAGTTTAGCTCAATAAGATAACGGTAACTTTCTCGAAATGATCATTACCAAATGATTAGTGTTATGCTTTTAATAAGAACAAATCATAAGTCATTCTCAATCGTAATTTTTACATGTGCAGTTTGTAGCCCGAAAATGTCTGAGAATATTTCTGTTGTTACCTCTAACATGGGGAAAATTTGAATAGGCTTTGTATTGGAAAATGGTTGAAAAGTTCTTTATAAGACGTAAGGAAGTGATAAATAATTGTATACTGTCATAAAACACGTTGTTAAACCCAAATTTCCGAATTTTTACATTAAGCATCCAAATTTCGACCTTTTTCGGTAATTTGCATTTTTTCGACATTT
This sequence comes from Campiglossa producta, assembly GCA_964058755.1. Lineage (NCBI taxonomy): Eukaryota > Metazoa > Arthropoda > Insecta > Diptera > Tephritidae > Campiglossa > Campiglossa producta. The sequence goes on from CAXKVI010000001.1 coordinate 63,889,082, forward strand.
TTTTTTCGGTCAAAAATCTCTTCGGTATTTAAAAATTTTTTTAAATTAGGTCTTGGAAATTCGACATTTTTTTTTCGACATATCGTACGGGACCCAGCCTTTGCATCAAAGACCCATCGATTTATTTTTGCCATTGGTGACTCCAGCATAGTTTAGCTCAATAAGATAACGGTAACTTTCTCGAAATGATCATTACCAAATGATTAGTGTTATGCTTTTAATAAGAACAAATCATAAGTCATTCTCAATCGTAATTTTTACATGTGCAGTTTGTAGCCCGAAAATGTCTGAGAATATTTCTGTTGTTACCTCTAACATGGGGAAAATTTGAATAGGCTTTGTATTGGAAAATGGTTGAATAGTTCTTGGTAAGAGGTAAGGAACTGATAAATAATGGTATACTGTCATAAAACACGTTGTTAAACTCAAATTTCCGAAGTTTTACATTAAGCATCCAAATTTCGACCTTTTTCGGTCATTTGCATTTTTTCGACATTTTTTTTTCGGTCAAAAATCTCTTCGGTATTTTAAAATTTTTTTAAATTCGGTCTTGGAAATTCGACATTTTTTTTTTCGACATATCGTACGGGACCCTTCTAAAAACGGAAACGGTCAAAATTCTAAAATTAAAATTCTGAAGTCAAAATTCCGGAATCAAAATTCTGGGTCGACAAAATTCTGGAAATCGGAATTCCGCACTTCCTTCGCCTTTTTTGGCTGTATTTCAAAATTCTGGGTTTTCATAATTCCGGAATATACGTTTTCCAGAATTAATTCTGGAAATTTTTTCCCCAAAATTTGAGCAAAATCGTGTATTTTAATAAATTTGCTTATATTTAAGATATATACATACATTGACTTTGATTTGTTGGTCATAAGACAGAAAACCAGCGGAAGAATTTGTCTTCCCAACAAACCATGAAGCTAGATTTCGATTCGAGGTACATTCGAGAACTAGCCCCATTCTCCAATCTCCAACGTTAGAGGACGACTCGAGAAACACTCGAGAATCACAGTGTTCTTTAACAAAATGGGACATAATTCTCAAATCGAGAAAACTATAGTTTTCGAGTCGAATTCTAATGTCATTTTCTAATGGGATTCTAATGTGAATTTGCAAATACTCACCTTTTGGCTAGTTCTCTAACCTATCTCGAATCGAGTTGTAGTGTAGTTCTCTATGGTTGCCTTCGAATAGAGAATAGTTAGAGAATTACGCTAGTTATCTAACGTAAAGGCGAGCATTTCTCTAACGTTAGAAAGTGTTTGTTGGGTTTCTACTCTTCCGTGTATGGAAAATAGCTGCCTCATCATCATTGGAACAACGTCAAGTGTACCGTCCATAATCCAGCAGTCGCTCTCATTTAAAAACTGCAGTGAAAATTTTGTTCCAAAAATTAGAATGCATTCGCCATAACTTTAATAACTTTCTCACTTAAAATAAATGGTTGACCTTCCAAAACATTTAAAGTGATAATAAGGGAATATCTATTTTTTCAACATAAGTTGGCTCTTTAAAACATTTTAAACTGTTCCGTTGTCTTCTAATTTTTAACTTAAGGGCATTTCTTGATGGCAGATAATGTCCAATACATATGTTTTTCTGTTATAGATACCGAACGCTGAATTATTTGGCTAGGCTGCAGAAAACTCGAGCGAACCATATTTTTAACCAGATTATTTGTTTCTGCAACCGATTTTTTATGCGCACATGGATTATGAGAATGTTCATTTCACTTTCATATAACATGTTCACAGCCATGAAATTGTGTGACAATCGGCACGGTACATTTGATTTTAATTCCTTCAGAACAAGTGCGCACTTTTTTTGTTATCAACACGCATTTTTAATCATTAATTACAGAATTTTGAATTTCAGAATTTTGGTTTCCAGAATTTTGCAATTTAGAATTTCGTTATCCAGAATTTTGAATTCCAGTATTTTGACTTCCATAATTTTGATTTCCGGTGTTTCGACTTCCGGAATTATGAATGCAGAATTTCCAAAAAAGCAGAATTTTGACCCCAACCCTTCTAAAAATTGTAAAAAAATTTATAATTAGTCAGATACTGTCATAATTTACATAAAAACTAATAAAAAACGTCGTTTAACATGATTTTCTGGATTTTTTCCTCAACAAGAAAAAAATTCGACCTTTTTCGGTCATTTTCCATTTTTCGACATTTTTTAATTCGATCAAAAATGCGTTCTGTAAAAGTAGGATTTTAGCAGTTCGGTCATTTCAGTTTCGACATTTTTTTTTCGACTTATCGTACGGATCCCGTACGAATTGTATGTGTATTCTTCTGTTGGTATTGAAATTTCCAAAACAAGACGGTTCAATGGTTAATGTTGGTCCAAATTTATCGATGTTGGTATTAAAAGACGCGTCTTGTTTCCAGTTTCAATAATCCGAAAGCGGAAATTAAAAAAATATTATATCTGTGAAAAGTTACGGGGGTTGTAATCCATACTTTTTTGTATTGGATATATGGGATTTGTTTTCCATTTATAAAAAGAATTTTTATTAAAGCAAAATATCACTTATGCTACGTTATACGATTTAATTAATTAACAATATTTTAATATATAAATTTTGTGTTACTTGAAAACGCGTTTTACTAGCTCGAGATTCTGAACGGAAAAAGGAAGTGAAAAAGAGAAAACGAAGAAAGATAAAACCTCTTGTTCTTCTGAATTTGGTGTTGCCACAGTGCTCCCCCCAGACTTCTAAAGGGCGTAGCGTTTTGGAAGTCTGACTGTTCTTCCCAGCCGTGTCTTCCTTTGTGGAGTTGTCTGTTTCTCTTCCGATTCAGTCTTTTCACTATTAACTGCTTGTGCTGGTACTACATTCAATTGATGCTGCACGTCTTTTGTAGAGGAACTAACGAATGCAGGTTTTAAACGATCTACGGAAACAGTGACAGATTTGTTGTTGATTCTGAGCACATATGTTTTAAGAGCTCTACTTTCGACCTCGTATGGGCCGTTGTACGGAGGAGTTAACGCAGACTTCACTGTATCGTTGCGTACAAAAACGTGTGTTGCTGTTGCCAACCCTGGCAGCATAAATGGCCTGCGCTTGTCGTGATGTGATGTGTTTGTGGGCCGGAGCTCATGCATATGATTCAATAGTTGTTGCACAAACTCAGATGGTGATGTGTTTACACATGTCTCAAGCATATCACCGGAAAGTCTGATTGAAGAGCCATATACCATTTGAGCAGGAGTAGCCTTGATGTCTGGCTTATAAATCGATCGTAGCCCCAACAAGATTAAAGGTAGTTGATACGACCAGCTACCAGAGTTGTTACACGTGATTGCGGCTTTCAGTGTAAGATGGAACCTCTCAATAATGCCGTTGGCTTGTGGGTGGTACGCTGTTGTGCGCAAGTGTTGAACGCCAAGTACCCGTGACAGTTCTTGAAAAAGTGTTGACTCAAACTGTCGACCTTGGTCAGTGGAGATCCTCAACAGTACACCAAAATTCTTGACCCAGCCATTTAGTAGTGCTAGGGCCACGGTATCAGCGCTGATGTCTTCTAGGGGTATGGCCTCTGGCCATCTAGAGAACCGATCTATTATGGTTAAACAATATTTGTAACCGTTGGATGGCGGTAAAGGCCCGATAAGATCGATGTTTATATGATCGAAACGGTGCGATGGCGGGCAATAGTTTTGAAGCGGTGTAATCACATGCCTCCCTACCTTCGAACTTTGGCATGGTATGCAGTGCGATACGAATTTGCCCACATCCTCGTCCATGCGTTTCCAAACAAAATATTGTTTAACGAGTCGCGCTGTTGCTTTTTTACCAGGGTGTGCAAGGTTGTGGAATTTTGCTATAACTGATGGTCGCTGTTCTAGTGGAACATATGGGCGAGGCACTTTGCCGGAGACGTCACACATCAAGGAAAGCTTGATTGAACCGGAGAGAAGTGCCGTCAGTGTTTAACATTTCCTTGAGTTCTTGACAATCTAGTTGTTGTTTAGCCATTGCCTCGTAATCGATAATCTCCTTAGTTGATGAATTAAGCGCGTTTATGCGTGAAAGGGCATCTGCAGTGATGTTCGCAGTTCCAGAAATGTGTATAATTCGTGTTGAAAATTGCGCGATAAAGTCCAAATGGCGTATTTGTCGTGGAGACGCGTTGTCTTTCTTCACCATGAATGCAAAAGTGAGCGGCTTATGATCGGTTGCTATGGTGAACTCCCTTCCTTCTAACATATGCCTGAAATGCTTAATTGCACTGTAGATTGCTAGCAGTTCGCGATCGTACGTGCTGTATTTGCACTGTGCGTTGGTGAACTTCCTAGAGAAGAACGCCAGCGGTTGAGGTTCACCTCCTATGATTTGATGTACCACGGCGCCCATTGCGCTAGCGCTCGCGTCTGTACAAAGTATGATATTTGCTGATGGAGCTGGGTGAGCCAGTAGCGAGGCTTGAGATAAATGGTTTTAGCACTCTTTAAAGTGTTTAATAGAGTCCTCACTCCAAACGATGACGGATTTATCTTTTTTCTTATTGCCGCCTACAAGCACGTTGAGGTGTTGTTGATGCTCGATAGCCTGCGGTATAAACCTTATACAAAAATTAAGCATGGCTAAAAAACGTTTTAACTCGAAAGCAAATTTTGGTAAAGGAAATTTTATAATAGCTTCGACTTTAGCCGGAGTTGGGCTAATGCCTTTAGGTGTCACCAAGTGACCTAAAAACTCAATTTCGGTTGCTCCAAAAACACACTTGGCTGCGTTGATGGTAAGATGATGCTGTCGTAACCATTCGAAAACGAGTCGTAGATGCTGTGTGTGTTGTTCTTCTGATGTTGATGCGACACAAACGTCGTCAATGTAGCAAAAAACGAAATCAAGCCCACGCAGCGCCTCGTGCATATACCTTTGAAAGGTTTGGGCCGCATTACGAGGACGAAAAGGCATGCGTAGAAATTCGAAGAGCCCAAAAGGTGTAGTTACCGCTGTTTTCGGTACGTCATCTTCAGCGACTGGGATTTGGTAGTACCCATGGTATAGGTCAATTTTTGAAAATATTGCCGTGCAAGTGGCAAGTAAAATCCTGAATGTGGGGCAGCGGGTAACGGTCGGGTAATGTTTGCGCGTTAAGCGCCCTGTAGTCACCGCAAGGCCGCCAAGTGTTATTGCTTTTTTTACGACGTGTAGGGGTGAGGCGTAAGGGCTCTTGGAGGGCCGACAAACGCCAAGCTTCATCAGATATTGAAACTCTTCTTTAATTGCTTGGTACTTGTCTGGTGTTTAGCAAATACAGGCTGACCTTCGGTCTCTATAAAATGCGTCACCTTGTTGTTGCTAACGTTCGCACCGAATGTTTTGTTGCATTGTGTAATATCGCTGAACTCCCGTAACAGGCCGGCATATTTGCAGTTAGTGTTAGTTAGTTGTAATTGCCAGCTGTTGCACATCGACTGTGGATATAGCTCGGCTTTTCAACTTAGTCTGGCCGTCGATGATAGTCGAATTGTGGATGTCGACCAATATGTTGAATTCGCTAATGAAGTCGGCTCCTATGATATTGTGTTTGGTATCGGCGGCGGTAAAATTCCATTCGAACGGCCTGCGTAGTCCTAAATCAAGATTTAGGCGCACGGTGCGGTGCTGATTGCGATATGGGTGAGCGACCGGCAGTATGTGTATTAACAACTGATATGTCGGCACCCGTGTCAACTAGAAAACGTTTGTTCGATTTGCGATCGAAGATGAAAAGTCGATGATTTGTACTACTGTGATAACTGCAGCCAAGTTGACGCAATGGTTCGACAGCAGTAGCTGCAGATGCTGTCGACGTCATTAGTTTTTTTGTTGATTTGTAGTTACAAGGTGAATTGCATTTCTGCGCCTTCTCGCCATGTCGCTTGTGGTACCAGCAGATACCTTGTTGAGAGTTCGATGAGGTGTGACCTGCGCTCCTACTACGACTGTGAGAGCGAGATCTGCTTTTTTTGTCATATTTAGTGTTCAGTTATATACTTGAAAGGGATCGTTCTATGCGTTCGATGCGGCTTTCGATCGACGAATTGTTGTTTACAGACGTTGTAGTGTTTTTGGCGGCATGTTCTTGATCACCGCGGGCCGTGACAGCAGCTACTGAGTTCGCGCGAACTACATCAATAATTTCGTCCGCTATCGATGCCTGTGATGACTGCCCGTGCTGATACAGGTAACTTTTGGAGCCAAAAATCTTTGATTATCTGTTTGTCTGATGTGACTCCAGTTCGTTGGAGTTGTGTTAACATGTGACTGGGCTTTTTGTCGCCCAGTTGGATACCGGAGGTCAACTGTTCCAGCCGGGCAATCGGTGAAACAGAAAATTTGCTTAAAATTGTTGTGCGTAATGCGTCGTACTTACCCTTGGCAGGGGGATTTCGTACGACATCAAATGCTTGCTCGTGCAGGCGTTCGTCCATATACATTACGGCTATATTAAATTTGGTATTGTCTCTTGGTTCATCTTCCCAAAGTTATTGATACCGAAGAATGCTTCAAGCCGAGTGAACCATGATTCGATACTTTGCAGAGAGAACCCATTCAGTTGCGGTACTTGTACTCTTGCTGCAAAACTGTTTACGTCGTGGCTTGTTGTGCCTTGGCCCAATTGCGCGCCTGGAGGGCTTGCTTGTTGCACGCCTGGAACGTTTGCTTGTGGCCCGCCTGCTTGACCCGCAGTAGGCCCATCGGTTTTTTGGTCGTCTGCCATAACCGTGAAGTATTTGTTGCCGTTTACACGAGCACGCAACGCAGTTGTTAGTACTGTTTATGGTTGAAATGTAATCAAATATGCAGTTTTTATTAAATGAAAGGTGAAATAAGCGTCTGAGTGTTACGCTATGACGGTGCACATGTTAATATGTGAATTTAAAGATGAATGCCTCCTCTCGCAGTCCCAAATTAATATTGTGGACGCTGTGCGAATGGCAGAAGATGCTGTTGTTATATAGTATAAGGATTGGCCATGCCAAGTCGGGGTGGTTGCCTGACCCGTGGCAACGTGCCACGGTACGCACTCTTTGGGCGGGATCCATGGTATTTATGTGCAGAACACCTTTCTTAGTTGTATTTTACATTACACCCTTCTGCGTAGGCGGCCTTCGGTCGCGCTTATTATGAATAAACCTGGGGTACGCCATGCCAAGTCCGGGTGGTTGCGGTACGAAAGTAATTTATTTTTATCTATAACTTTTGAACAGATAAACAAAATTAATTTCGGATTCGTTATCTACTCGTGAATACGCGTCTTTTGATGCCCCATTTTCGCCTTTTGAACAAAATTTCGAAGGGGACCCTAAACTGCACTAGTACCCAAATATTTCCTTAATTATTTTTAAATGAAACATAAGCATTAATTTTTGTTGAAAAAATGTATGAAGTTGTTAATTTATTAATGGATGAATATGATAATAATATTATTATATTATAAAAATATCTATCTGCTCTCGTTGTTTTCTTACTTTATAGAAAAATTATGGTAGCATTGTCTGGATTGTGTGTTTCGGGATTTACTGGTGTCGGCATTTTGCCTTGTCTGTATTGCGTGACGAATGTATTTTGTCTTGTCGGGATTTCGTTATGTCGGGATTTTGTTATGTCTGGATTGCGCCTTGTCGGAATCTCTGAAAATTGTCTGGATTACGTCTTGTCGGGATTTTGAAAGTCGGGATTATGGGGTGCTCCCATGCAATACTTACATTTGTGAACAAATATACAAACGTGACAGCCGCTGTGTTATAGAATCATCATGAGATAGTGGTAGTATAGAAGTGTCTTCATCCATACCAAATATCTTGGGTTCGAAAGCTCTTTAGTGATAAAAAATGTATTTAAGCCATTGAAAAACTTTTCAACAAGACTATGGGCCCGACCAATTTATTCAAATAAAAAATTGGACACCTCAAACTGCAAAGCTGTCCTAATTTGAAGCAGGCATTATCAAAAAAAAAGTCCGGGAGCTGCCCCCAAAGTACGTTGATAAGTGAAGTTTGTTGGGTTCTAGCCCATTGATTTTAAGCCGGTGGCTCACGTTCTCCTTTGAAGTCGTTGTACCATGAGGTACGGCTGCAAGCGGGCGACTGTCTCTTTTCACCACACATCGATGGGGCTTTTGAAATTTACTTTTTTTTAGGTGAACCTAAGCTCTCTACACCAATTTGGCTCTGTCGGGCTTTGGTTTCTTAATAGTCTTGATCAGACTATTAACTTAAAAGGAATCGTTTTTCATATAAAAAGGTCAGTCGTCTTCGACTCGGAATAATCTACTTTTTTTTCTATATATATTGTTAGCAAATATTGAGATTTCTGTGCCGATAACTCAGTTATAGATAATTAATATTTTTATCGAAATAAATACCAGCTTAAATGAAAGGTCTAGCTCTGACCTTTTATTTGATACACATAAAAGGCATCGGTGATTATTTAACTTTAAAACTAAATAAGTTTTTAAAAGTACCTCCATATAATTTATATCACTTGCCATAGTACATATCGTCGGTGATCTGCAATCCGCGATCAAGATCGATTCTTTCAATACCTTCCAACGCAAAAGAAGTTTTCTTGAGAATGAATAAATAAGTCTTAATGGCAGGAGCTATAAAAATATTTGCAAATATCGCTTACGCTGTCTACACACAGAATAATTTTTGTCAACATGAACCATGTTAAAATAACAAGAAAGATCCTGTTAAATTTGCATGAGATAATGAGGCAGATAGTGTTGTTTTAACAGGAATTAATGTTAATTTAACACGAAGTCAAGTTTTTCAACATTAGCTTCATGTTGATTTAACAGGAAGTCATGTAAATTTAACACGAAGGGAAGTTATTCAACACGAGCTTCATGTTAAAATAACATGATCGATGTTCGTGTTGAAAAATAATAACCTGAAAAAGTGTTAAAAAAGTGTTGATTTTACATGAAAATTTTTCTGTGTGTATTAGATGTCCTTTACGTTGTTTTGCATAATCACTGGCGATATAATTAATAAAACTTTTTTAAAACGACGAAAAACAGGAGTAATCTGTACATGATTGAACAGAGTATTCAAATTTTTTGCCGGGTGTATAAACACTTATACACGCAAAAAATAGTGCAAAGTCTACACTTCTTAGAGTAAAACTAACACTAATTTTGATGTCAACGTTCTTTTGCTAAACTAAAGAGATGTAACTCCAGTATCATCGAAACATATGTCGGCTTGTCTGGTTCCTGCAGCGCGTAGGTAAATTTTTCTCAAAAAACACATTTTCATACAATCCCGAAAATTGCTTGTAAATACCGTCGGTATTTACAGCAATAGACTACAAGTCAAAAAGCAACAAAGAGTTTAAAATGGTGTAAAGTGAAAAAGTGTAGTGTAAATCCTTAAAAGCGGTGCGTCGCTCCCATTTAGAACAGAGCTATAATTAGACGCCGTCAACCATGATTTTGCGATAGCCTAATGGTAGACATCTCCGTTCAGCAGTTAATAGTAATTGTTAGTTCGATTCGCGATGAAGGCAATATGGCAAATGTGGTGAGGCAACGTGAGTAAGTGTGGTGTAAATAGTTTTGTATATTTTTTGTTACTTTTAGTTTATACATATATACAGCAGCACCTTAAAGTGATGTTTTGACACCATAATTTTTTTGCGTGTACATACATATCGTCGGTGATTATGCAAAACAACGTAACGTAACACTTTATAACCCTTGTCATTAAGACTTATTTATTTATTCTCAAAAAACTACTTTTGCGTTGGAAATTAGTCAGAAGAATGGATCTTGATCGGAAAATGTCCATAACGTCGTTTTGCAGAATCACCGATATGTAAATGCTCACACATGCAAAAAATATCACATTGATAAGCATATGGCTACAAAAATATTTCAAATAATTTTCACTTAATGCAAACTTAATTAAGTCACAAATTTATGTGTACCCGATGATGCTCGTGTCGATAAATACACAAATATTCAATGCCTGCGGCATCAAACGGGCAGATAGACTAGACGCAAAAGTCTTGTGCCAACAACACTGTAAAAGACAAACGTAGTTTAAATATATCTACGTAGATATGCATGTACTCATATGTACATACATACATATACATATATGGGGAATCCTCCACGAAATTATCCAACATACCAACAACTTACAAATTGCAAGTAAGTTTGCTTGGCAATCGAATTGTTCGGGGCATTCACAAGCAATACAGAAGCGGCAACTAACCAATAAAGCAAACACCGATGCGGCATTGCCAGTTAAGTGGATGCTCAACAAATTTCATTACTTCATCTGGTGGCTGATGCTGTTTTACGGTTGTTGGTTCGACTTTCAATGACGATGATCGAAGTTAACGATTTGTTTTGATATTTTTACGATTATGGCGCCGTTTACACAACATAAATAGAACATAAAATTCATATAACGTGACGAAGGGTGGCGGGATGCAGAAGTACAATATGCCACGTAGGGCGATGATTGTAAGAGCCGGTATGCATTTTCCATTTGTTTAACAAGTTGGCTGTCATTGTTTCACGGTTAATCATAGTAAATAGAGTCAGATGCCACTTTTTACAAATCTACACGCAAACCAAAGTGCAACGGCTACACTTTTTGGTGTCCCCGTTCTTTTGCTACACTAAGATGGTGTAAAGTGAAAGAGTGTGGTGTAAATCCATAAAAGCATTCCCTTGTAGACAGCTGACAGTCAGATGACAGAACATCTGAGTGACAGCGGTGCCTAAATTTTCCGTCAGATCGCAGTGCAAAGTTTCTACCACTTTGTGAAGGGCGAAATGCAATTCTGATGGAAAGTTTTGTATGCGTGTGATCTCCCATATCTTTTCTACACACAGAGCCAAAAATACCTAATAAAATTAATGAGATTGTCTTCATGATTATTTTTTGGGCAAAGGGGTAGTCGCAACGGTGGAAACGAAGAAAAAACTATAGGGAAATCTCTTTGGTTTTAAGAAAAAATTCTTATTAAAAAAACTATACATTTAGTACAAAGCTGTAGTTAGACGCTGGCAATCATAAGTATACGATGGCCGGATGGTTAGCAGCTGGGTTTAGCATTCCAAAAATTGTAAGTTCGATTCTCTCTTTCTTTCCTAATTAGAAATGTTAAAAAGAAAATCTTCTCAATTATATTTATGTGATTTTCCTTTGAAAACATTAACAGCTATACACATATCAGTAATTAGACGCTGGCAATCAAAAGTGAGCGATGGCCAGCTGGGTTTATCATTCGGAAAATTGTAAGTTCGATTCTCGGTGAGGGGGATATCATTTTATTTTTCATTTAAAATATTAAAAAGAAAACTTCTTAATAACATTAAAAAGACTGTCTCTACAATAATAAGAAGCACATCTTCTTGAAGAAAAACTATACAGATATCTTATAATTTTTGTACTATTTTATTAGGTACCTTTGGCTCTGTGCACGTTTGATTTTGTATGTTGCTGTTTGGTGCACTCATAGCAGGCATAACCGGAAAGAAAAGCAGAGATGACAAATCCGCTGTTCAGATAAGTAGCCAGTCCTGACCGAATCTTCAGTCAGACATGACTGAACAGCTGTTAGCTAAAGGGCTCTCCTGACCGAAAATTTATCGAGCTGTCATAAAAACACGGCAGCTCTGACGTTGACTAAGTGCAATAATTTAAAATGTGTGGTAACATATATTTACTATTTTGTTTTACAAATTTTTACATTAAATCATTCCAATAATATTCTCAAAAGTATAATTTTACTTTTTAGCTGCCGTGAAATCTCCCATCGCAGGTTGTACTAATGGTTCATCGAAACATTTTCGGGTGCAAGTAGATTGATCTACTGAAAAGCAAAAAACCTTATAGTAAATCTTTATATTAAGATTTTTAAGTAGTTTTACTTACCATTTATTTGAGTATCTCCAAACCTCTGAAATAACAAAGCGCCAGACATGCATTGTAGGGAAATCGACGACCTGGTGCACCAGCGAAAACCTGGGGCAGAACTGTGGATAAAAAACTAGAAGACGCAGGATACCTTTGGAACGATTACACGGGAACAGCACCAAATAGAACACAATTCAAATCGGTGGTCGCCCACCCGACCAAGAATCATACTTAAACGAACATCGGAGATTTATGATAGTTTCTCTTAGCTTCAATGTTCGATATATACAAGAGCTCGGTTTTAAAACGGATGTTAGGAAGTTCAAGAGAATTGCAATAGTTTCTCGTAACTTCAAAGTTCGTTAGATATAAGAGTTTCGGGTTTAGAGCGGGTGTTAGAGAGCTTAAGAGAATTGCGGTAGTTTCTCGTAACTGGATAGTTTGCTAGATATAAGAGTCTCGGGTTTAAAACGGACGTTAGTGAGCTTTACAGAGTTGCGATAGTTTCTCGTAACTTGAAAGTTCGTTAGATATAAGAGTCTCGGGTTTAAAACGCATGTATACTTTTCAAACCTTTTTGTTTTGCGTCAAATAAATCAAAAATTAATTCAATTATAAAACCTAAAGAGGCACATTTGTGGTCAGGAGTCCAATAGTTTTCCGGAAAATCTGCTTGACAGTGCATAATAGACATGATTCTTCGTTGGCGAATCGAGGTAAATATGCAAGTGTTTGCTAGCTTTGGAGTATTAAACATTTCACCTCATCTAATTGTTTAAATGTCCTTAGGATTTGAGGAAATCCTCTCATAAAACGAACTGTCGCAGTTAAATCTTTGGTTCGCCAATACGTTCAAGTAACTAGCAGCTACAGACTCAAGGGTGGCGTTCCTTCAAGACCATTGATTTTTAGTAGCTTAATTACCCTAATTTATAATCAAAACGGCATACTTTTTTATATTACCTATATAAATTAAAATAAAGCAAATGATGTTAACTAAAAAGATGTGTAAATTGTAAATATGGAACGAGTTAGAACTCATCGTAAGCGTAAACATTCTCGACCCGTTTTCGATACTGTTTTAGATACTTTCTCGATAGCGAAACCGTACCGAAACAAGATCCGTTAGTAGTCCATTTACAGCACAAAAAAGAATCGTATTTCATACTGTTTGCGTAACTTTCTCGATAGTGAAAGCGTCCAGAAACAAGATCCGTTAGCAATCCATTTACGGAACGAAAACAAATCGGAAACTGTATCAAAATCTGATATCGAGAAAGTGAGCTCTGCTGCCACAAACTGGGCGAAGGGTAATACTTTTAGGATAGTTTTGCGGAACCCATTCTCGATATATTTTTCAGGAAAATTATTGCTAAAGCTTCGAAAACTTGGGCATTTTCGTGAGCGTTGGTCGGGTGGGCGAGGCTATGATCCAATAGGAGTTGAGGAAGTTGTTTATGATGAATACGCCTATCTTAATTACGTGTTGTTTTTAGTTCTTTTATTTTCACTTTTCATTTCAAAATCGCACATTTACAAATAATTTTCGCCTGTTCTGCGTTTTGTCAATCACAGAATAAAAGTAATCGGTACATGTCGCACCGTATATTTTTTATTGTATTGACCAGGGCTGCACAACGATATACATATGTAAACGAAATAATTTCGTTTTGTTAATTATCAAAAAAAATTATCAAAAAAATATTTCGTTTCAATAATTATCAGGAAAATTTGTTTTTCGTTGATGATCAAATAAAAAAATATTAAAAAATAACAACAATTTTTTTTTTCGTTAACTTCAATTCATTTCGCTTAGATATGTACACTAGGCTGGGTCGGAAAATAATAAGGAAGGAATACAAAAATGTTTTTGGTAGTTACTAAGTACTAAATGGAATTGGAAGTCGGCACTCAGGGCTGTACCCCGTTTCCGTAAAAAATCTACAAAATTCTCGATTTTAATTCCATCACAATCGACTCGATCGAAATTGAAAAAAACAAGTAAGGAAGTCTAAGTTCGGGTAAGCCGAACATTAAATACCCAGTGTATGGAAACAATAGTAGTACCTACTCGTATATTATAATTTGGGAAAAACGAACTCAATAAATTGATTAGTTAGTTTATAAAATTAATATTTATTTATGCTACGGTATAACATATATGTACATTGTTCGTGTGCCCTCAAAATCTTACTTATAGTTGAATACATTTCTTTTTTCTAATATACTTACGCCCAATTTGTGACAAATTTTTAAATTGAAAAAAATACGTTTGGGCCAGTTTTTCGAAATTCGAATTATTTTCAAAGTTATAGCTATCACCACTTTTCGAAATTCCTTACTTTTTGATGATTTTCTCACGATTGGTCAAACCGATTTTGCAAATTTTTTAAATACATATATATAAAAGATGGTATCTTCTACCAAACGACGATTCTAACTTTTGCAATAAAAAATTGTTTGCAAACATTATTCACAATTTTTAACTTCTCCATCGTGGTCAGATGGCGCTTTTGTATAATGTTTGTTGTATGATTAGTAACTATTGGCAAAAAAAATTTTGCAAAAATTGGAAATGTCCTTTTGTAGAAGATACCATCTTTTATATATATTTAAAAAATTAGCAAAATCGGTTTGACCAATCGTGAGAAAATCATCAAAAAGTGAGGAATTTCTAAAACTGTTGATAGCTATAACTTTCAAAATAATTCGAATTTCGAAAAATTGTATACGTATTTTTGTTTAATCGTTCTGAGCCATACTACCAACCTTCAATAAAATACATGGCCGAGGTAGGTTTTTTTTTTGGGGTGTAAAAGTAGGTCGCCTCCCAGTTGGTGCACCCTGGGTAACGCTAAATGACCTACATAGCCTTCACGGCTAGTTTCATGTATTGCCGGTTCTACGATAACGGTACCAGTACTTGTGCTGTACCCATCGTGCCGAAACGACCCGGGCCCTTTTCTTATATCGACCCGGCCAAGAGCAATACACTCGGGATGACCCTGTCTGACATTTAGGCAGGGCTACACCTCGCTACAACAACAACAACAACAACATGGCCGTCGAAAAAATTATAGGTGGCTCACTTAACAAAATTAACTCATCTTTTAAGACTCGTTAATAGTAGACAATTCCTTACAAATTTAACTACCAAATTATACTATAATTATACTATTTTAGTTATTTACCTTACCGAATTATGTCAATTTATGTGATTTTCGAAATTTTCCATATTGAAAGTGGACGTGATTGGGAAGCGATTTCGTTTAATTTCAACAGGTATACTTCCTATAACTCTAGTATACCTTGTGCCGAAGTTCACGATTATACCGTAATCAGTTTAAAACTTACGACCAGTCTTTAGGTGATTTTCTAAATTTTCGATATCGAGAGTAGCCGTGGTTGGACGGGGATTTTATCCAATTTCATCACGTATACTCCCAACAGTACTAGTATGATTTGTGCCAAATTTCATCGTTCTACGATAATTTGTTTAAAAGTTACGACCAGTCGAATTTTCAAAAATGCTTCCCTTGAAAGTGGGCGGTACCACGCCCACTTTTTAAAATTTAACAGCAAATCATAATAGAATGATAAGAGAGATTCACCTATGAAATTATATCATTTTATCAATTTCAGCTACCGATATATGTCAGTTTATGTGAACTTCGAAATTTTCGATATCGAAAAAGGGGGCGTGGTTATCATCCGATTTCGCCCATTTTTAATAGCAACCTACCTCGGCCAGAAAGTAAGGTTTAAACTAAAATTAATGCAAATATCTAAATTTTTAGTCAAGTTATGTCAGTTTATGTGATTTTCGAAATTTTCGATACCGACAAAAGGGACGTGGTTATAATCCGATTACGCCCATTTTCTCTAGCAAGCTACCTTGGCCATAAAGTAAGCTGTATATAAAATTTCACGCAAATATCTTAATTTTTACTCAAGTTATGTTAATTTGTATGATTTTTGAAATTTTCGATATCGAAAAAGGGGGCGTGGTTATCATCCGATTTCGCCCATTTTCAATAGCAACCTACCTTGGCCAAAAAGTAACCTGTATATAAAATTTCACGCAAATATCTTAATTTTTACTCAAGTTATCGTGTACAAAGTCGGACGGACGGATGGACAGACGGACGGACATGCCTGAATAGACTCCTCTTTTCAACCTAAGAACTTTCATACATGGATCTTGATTATTTTGCGCCGGTATGTAGTACCGTTATGTGGACAAAATTATAATACCCCTGTACTAGTACGCTGGGTATAAAAATGCCTCCCTTAAAAGCGGGCGGTGCCACGCCCCCTATAAAAAATTTATGGAAAAATCATAAGAGAATTACCAGGGGGATTCACCTATAAAATTATATCATTTTAGCCATTTCAGCTACCGAGGTATGTCAATTTGTGTGACTTTCGATATCAAAAAAGCGGGCGTGGTTATCATCCGATTTCGACCATTTTCAACAGCAACCTACCTTGGCCAAAAGGTAACCTGTATACAAAATTTCATGCAAATATCTCAATTTTTACTCAAGTTATCGTGTACACAGACGGACGGACGGGCGGGCGGACTGTAACGACAGCCTTTGAAGATTTCTCTGACTACGCGCAAGCGGGTATATGAGCAGAAGTATGGGCAACCGCTAACCGTACTCCCTTATTCGTTTTTACGATATTTGCATAGCGGATGGATAATGGTGTGAGTGGGTTAAAATGTTGCTTGTACATATGCACATATACGTGCCGCTTAAGTGTCGAACGCGGATTGGTTTGACCAAAGCAGGCAGGCAATTCGTGCCGTACGATGTCCGAAATGCCGCAAGGACAATGGTGTATAAAAAGGGGTTCCGCTGATCGACAGATCAAAATTGGAAAAGTCGCGGTCTTGATCGAGTGCCAAAGTGTGAAAAAAAGGTTTAAGTTTAAAGTGCGTTTTCACCTTAAAGTGTAGGTGCGCGTGTGAACAAGTTAAAAGTCTTTATCTAAAGTGCGGTTTCACGCCAAAAGTATACGCGAGCGTAAAATAAATTAGTGGATCACTGGTACCAGGGAATCTTCCCTAGGTATCTGACCAGCGCCAGGAGAGCCGCCGCCCCAGAGCGAGAAAATCCCTTCAAGCAATCTGCAGAGTCACCGGTAAGTCACCTTGTGCAATTTTTATAGTTTTTGAAAAAAACCTTTTCCTTTTTTTGAAAGTTTAGTAAAAATAGTTTCCGTGAATTCTAAAAATTTTTGTTTGGTGAATTTGGAGATTTTTTAATTCCGGTGTAAATCCTCGATTAAAATTTATTATTGTTAATTTAGATTGTGGTTTTCTGGCAAGGGTTTGAAACATTTTTTTTAATAATTTTTTTATTTGTTTATAACTAAAATGATGTTTCGTAATTTTTGATCTCTCTGTTTAGAAATTTTGTGGCCCTGAAAAGGACCGTTTATTTAATTGCATCAGCATGCACTAAAATATTCGTGAAATATTAAATAATATTTTTGAGCCCAAAAACCGTTTCTCAAATTTGTAATTTTTTTGTTTTCTAAAATTTTTATTCGAAAAATTCCTAAAAGATTAAATACTGCATAAATGCACTTACGTGTGCATATGTATGTAAATATGTGCACGAGCATGAACGCAAACAAATAGGCTGGGTTGTTGTTGTAAATAATTTCTTTGCACTTTTGTCAAAACCATAAAATTTTAAATCACGAATTATAATTTTTGACCCAAAATCTTATTTTTTACCTTTTGGATTTTTCTTGAATTTTAAGTTAGATAAAATTTAATTTAATTCTGAAAATTCAATAATATTAAAATATGCACAAGTGCACTTACATGTATATATGTATGTACATATATACACGAGCACGTATGCAAACAGAGAAGAAGAATTTTTTTTTTTGAAATAATTGATGTGGATTTTTGGGCAATTTTTTTGAGAAGAAAAATAATTTCATAAGATTCGTCAAAGTTAGTTAAAGGCCAGAAAACAAAATCTAGCAGGAAATTTGAAAAATAAAAATATTTGAAAAAAATATGCATATACATTTTTATTGCAGCTCACGAAGCCAACCGAAGGCCGCGACAGTTAAATATATAAACCCTCGCCAACAAAATACATGAAACCACACACACAAATTCACACAAAGAAAAACACGGAAAACAAGAACGAACGATCATATCACACGTTCACATACATAGCACTAAAAAATCTTTGGAGGAATTTTTACTTGGCCAAAAGGCAGAATTTGGGCCAAAAAACCAATTTTGGAAACCAGGCCAAAAATTATATTGAGACGCACACACACTCGATCATACAAAACACAGGGAATCGACATCATACCAACATTTAATATCATGCCGGCACGTCAAACACTACACAAGAGGGTAGAACACAACAATTTTTACATTACAACACAGCGTCAACCTTAGCAACATTACTAATTGCCACAGCAGCACTCAAAGTGTTGGAAATCATTAGGTGGCGCAATCAACTAAGCTTCAGCAACATAATATCTACTTGGCAACATCTACTCTGAAACATTCACTCACCACACATATACACGGCGACACAAAACATAGTACTAACACAGAAACACCGCAGAGAGGTGAGAGAGAGAGAGTAACTAAGCTCGGCTCAGCGACAGCTGCTCACCAACTTTGAAGTTTTACCACTACCACCATCACACACACTTTTGTACATTTAAAAGGGTGCATTACCCAACTAACTTTTTTGAAAAAAACTTTCAAACTGAATTTTTTGATTTGTTAATTTTTACATTTATGAATTCATTTACATTTATTTATTAGTTTTATAAGTTAAAGAGTAGCAGTTCAGTTGTATTTTGAATTTTTCTTACCTTCAGTTCTTCTTATATTTGTTATTCATACATATGTCTCCACCTACATAGGCATATGCGTAAACACTTGTATGCACGCTGCCACTTTTAAAATTTGATTTTTTTTATCTATTCGAAAAAAAGAAAAAATTTTATTTTTGCATTGTTTTAATTTTATAAATTTTTTTATAACTTTTTTTCTTTTTTTTTGGCGCTTTTTTTGATCTCGCCTAGAGCTCAACTAAATGCCATATTTTTTTGTTTCGAGACATTGTCGTCAAAAAATGTGATCCATTTTTTTGTTTCAGTATTTCACTTACACTTTCACTTTTCATTTCTGCATTTTGTTTATTTGCTTTTGACCCCTTTGGTCGTTTTTGCCTTTTTTTTTATTTTCATTTCCAGTCTACATATATTATTATGGAAAAATAAAATTTTTGTTGTTTTTTATCTGATTTTATCTGCACTTACCACTTAAATCACTTTTAATATTTTAGAAATTTTTTTAAACTCGATTCCGCGTTTTTTGCTTTTCTAAGCTACTTAATTTACACACCGCGAGATTTTTTTCGTATACGTAAATTTTTTTTTTTGCATATGCATTATTTTAACCGAACCGCGTTGTTAAACTAAAACCCAAAAGACAATTGTTCTTAAAAATTAGCGGTCAAAGACCTATAACTGAACCACTGTCTTTAATATAGCCCTGTGTATGTTGTTTGTTTTTTTCTCATTTCTTTTCAGCTCGCCAACGTCACTTTGGTACCAACGTGGACTGTAAAGCGAGGTGAGTGTTTTGCAGAGGAAAAATAATATACACACACACACATACACATACCTTCATATATATATTGTTAGATCTTTGTTACTCAGAGCGAGAATGCTCATACACATATAAATGTGGCTACCAATTTATCTGAGTGAGACCTCATACACATATGTATATATATATAGTTTGTTTACAAATTTTAGAGAGAGGGAGCGCCCATACTTCCATACATATTTAATTATATTTAAATGTGTGCCTGTGCACAAATAACTAGATACACATTAGGCTGGTTGAATTCTAAGATTATTTTGAAGTTGTCAGTCGCCATTAACATTTTGAATATCTTTTAAGCGTTAGGAAAAAAAAAAAATTATGTAATAGTAATTTTTGTAATAAGAATAAATTTCCAATTAGCGTAAGGGTTTATTTCTATCTTTGAATAATTTTTAATAAAAGTTGTTAATTATTGCAATTGTAAATTCCAAAGAAAATTGTCTTTGAAGTTTATGGGTTGAAGATTTTCTTTGCTTTAGTTACTTGAGTCCATAACATGTCTGACTAAAGACATATATTTGTTGGTGCAGGTGTTGCCCTCGTGGCAACCGATGGTAAGTTGGAGTAGTTGAGACAGGTATGAAAAGCGAGTAAGTACACATAGACGGACATTAGTCAGGTTTAAGGGGACTCTACTCGGGAAGCGGAGCCATAGTAGAGTCCAAAGGCTGTTCACATCTCGTGAACAGGAGGGGTGGGAAGGCTCCATCTGACTCGGACAGGTTTTCTCCCGCTTTTTCTATATCTCTATCTCTTTTTATTTTGTATATATTCTTTCCGCAGGCATGAACTCTAATTTTGCTTCGCAACTGTTGGGAAAGGAGAAGTGGCAAGAACTGCGCCCCAATGCCGACGAGCCTCAGCCGGGCTACAACCATGCCGACCCGCCACTCCTCCTCTCCCGCACAAGGCAGTTACGTAACAGGACGGACGGACGGACAGACGGACATGTCTGACATTAGTCAGGTTTAAGGGGACTCTACTCGGGAAGCGGAGCCATAGTAGAGTCCAAAGGCTGTTCACATCTCGTGAACAGGAGGGGTGGGAAGGCTCCATCTGACTCGGACAGGTTTTCTCCCGCTTTTTCTATATCTCTATCTCTTTTTATTTTGTATATATTCTTTCCGCAGGCATGAACTCTAATTTTGCTTCGCAACTGTTGGGAAAGGAGAAGTGGCAAGAACTGCGCCCCAATGCCGACGAGCCTCAGCCGGGCTACAACCATGCCGACCCGCCACTCCTCCTCTCCCGCACAAGGCAGTTACGTAACAGGACGGACGGACGGACAGACGGACATGTCTTAATGGACTCCTCTTTTCAACCTAAGAACTTTCATATATGGAACTCTATATCTATCTCGATTATTTTGTGTCGTTACGTACTACCGTTATGTGAACAAAATTAATATACCCTTGTACTAGTACTAGTACACTGGGTATAAAAATACATTACTTTCGTACCGTGGCGCCACCGCCACGGTTCAGGCAACCATCCGACTTGGCATGACGTACCCCAGGTTCATTCATAACAAGCGCGACCGAAGGCCGCCTACGCACAAGGGTGTAATGTAAAATACAACTAAGAAAGGTGTTCTGCACATAAATACCATGGATCCCGCCCAAAGAGTGCGTACCGTGGCACGTTCCCACGGGTCAGGCAACCACCCGGACTTGGCATGGCGTAGCCATATAATAAGAGCGGCCGAAGGCCGCCTACGCAGAAGGGTGACTACGCAGAGGGACTTAGCATGGTGTAGCCCAGAGTTGTTTTTAAAATTAAATTTTAAATATTTCAAATACGCGGTTTTACACCCACAACAGTGATACCTCAAATGAAAGGTAATTTAATTACATATCCAATACAAAAAAGTATGGATTACACCCCCCGTTTTGGACCGAGTTTTGGTAATTTTTAGGTTTTTTGCCAATAACTTTTCACAGATATAATATTTTTTAATTTCCGCTTTCGGATTATTGAAACTGGAGTCAAGACGCATCTTTTAATACCAACATCGATAATATCGACACTGAAATTACCGAACTGCTAAAATCCTACTTTTACAGAACGCATTTTTGATCGAATTAAAAAATGTCGAAAAATGGAAAATGACCGAAAAAGGTCGATTTTTTTTTTTTTGGGGTAAAAATCCAGAAAGTCATGTTAAACGATGTTTTTTATTAGTTTTTATGTAAATTATGACAGTATCTGACTAATTATAAATTTTTTTACAATTATTAGAATTTTTTAGTTTTCTAGTATGAAACGGGTCCCGTACGATATGTCGAAAAAAAATGTCGAATTTCCAAGACCGAGCGAGACTTAGACGAGTCCTCTCGAAAAGTCAAACAGCCATCAGCTATTTGCGAAAAACTGACGGATCCTGGACCAACACTGAAGAGGAAACCCTTGAGCTGCTCTTGAATACACATTTTCCGGGGAATCTGCATGACGCACCACTAGTACCTGCAACAAACCTGGCAGTAAAAATACCCATCACTGAGGATAGGGTAAGGTGGGCAGTTAAGAGCTTTGAACCGTATAAGGCTGCCGGGCCGGACGGGATTATCCCCGCGCAACTTATAAACACGTTGGAGACATCAGCTAAATGGCTGGTATTTCTCTTCACAGCCTGCCTGGCTCTCAACCACATGCCGGGCTCCTGGAGAAGCGCCACGGTAGTGTTTATCCCTAAGGCTGGGAAGGCATCCCACTACGAGCCAAAAGACTACAGACCGATCAGTCTCTCGTCCTTTGTACTCAAAACCTTTGAGAGGATACTAAGCGACTACCTCTCAACGACTATTGATAGCAACCTAATCTCTAGCTATCAGCATGTATACACCAAGGGTAAATCAACAGAAACCGCTCTGCACAGCCTAGTATCTGTCATTGAGAAATCGCTGTGTGAAAGGGACTACTGGGGCTTTCAACAATATAAGCCCGGAGGCTATCAACTCCGCTCTAACTAATCTGGACGTAGATAGACCTCTAACTGGTTTAATTGACCAACTTTTAAGGGGAAGGAAAATAGCTTCTTCACTTGGTACGGTTGAGTTATCACGCTATGTCACAAGGGGAACACCCCAGGGTGGTGTTCTTTCCCCGCTTTTATGGAACCTCACAGTCAACTCGTTGCTACGTGACACAAGCTGGGGGGGCGGGAAGATGGTGGCATACGCAGACGATTTAGCTATTGCATTCAGAGGCAAGTTCCCACAAACTCTGTGTGACCTGATGCAAGTAGCACTGCGAGAAGTTTCGACGTGGTCCTCTCGCTGCGGACTTAGTATCAACCCGGGGAAAGTGGAACTTGTCCTCTTCACCAACCGGTACAAAATACCGCCACTAAGCCTACCAGAACTAGATGGCACGCGCCTGGGCTTGTCGGATAAGGCCAAGTTTCTAGGCATAGTTCTGGACAGGAAACTGAATTGGAAGGAGAATGTTCTTCAGCGCCAGAAGAAAGCTTGCATCGCTCTTTACACATGCAAAAGAGGCATTGGCAAAAAATGGGGGCTAAGCCCTAGAGTATGCAGTTGGATCTACACGGCCATCATTCGTTCAATCATGCTATATGGAGTCGTCGTATGGTGGCCTGCGCTGAGCAATTAATTTGTTGCTTAAAAAATAAAGAAGTTTTATAAAATTTCTAAAAATAAATTTGTATATATTTCATGGCGACCGTGCCAGCGTTCTGGCATCCACTCGTGGACATTACATATATATATTACATTTTAAGCATCTAACCGAATTGTGCAAATTGTCATCCTATTGTCAACATGTATACCAACTCAGCATCAGTTATAGCAAAGCGGCACCAGTAATCTCATTTAAAGATGACAGTGTGCGCGAACATTCATGAGGGATACGCGCGAAAATTAAACCCTGTGTGTGTTAAACAGTCGAACTCAAGTGACGTACCTCGTCAAGCCTTATAACAGCGTCTCAACCGTTAGGCGTATCATCAGCGTCATCTGTTGCCGAATGTTATGTGCATAGCATGAATGCGCATTGAATGCTAATTCTTAAACTGCTCTTAATACAAAAAAAAAAAAAATTGGTGTGTCAGCAACAACAACAAACAGCTACAAATGCGGCTGAAATAACAGCAACAATCAAACATTGTCACATCACCATCAACAGTTAGTTCAATATCAATAAGTAGTAGCCGTGGTCCTTTGCAACATTAACAACAAAGCGCTTAAAGCATCATTAGTTAAGCGCCAACAACAACAACAACAACAACAACAACAACAACAAGTAACAGCAACAATAGCTAAGCGCCAACGACAACAACAAAAGGCAATAACAAAACGCAACTACAACAACAAACGCTACAACGCTACTCTGCAGCAACGTTAGTAACATCAAGCAGTTATAAAGCGCTCTACAACAGTGTTTCCAACAAATACATCATTCAACATCTACATTCGTAACAGCATTTTCAGCAACAACATCAAACGGAAGTAATTAAAGCCAGGAATCGCTCCATTATAGGTTTGCTGCATCAATAGGAACAACAACAACACTAGCCTTATAGCTATTTATAATTTTACAGGTATGCTAAGGTACCGTTACACATATATATATATATATATATATATATTTACACTACATAGATTCATACTACATAATTTACATACATATTAACTATTTTAATATATTTTTAAATAATAATTTTAAATAGATATTAAAACAAAATTTACATAATTATTACTTAATATTTTTAAATAATAATTTTAAATAGATAATATAAAACAAAATTTTATGAAAATTACGCAAAATAATTATATTTAGATAGATATACATACTATACTGACACTTTGTTGAAGTTTAAAAAAAAATTAAAAAAAAAAAAAAACAAACTTCAAATATTTTTGTTTATTAAAATAAATAATTCAAATTAATATTTGAATTTAAATTATGTTCTTTTGCTTTTATATGTATTTATATGTACATATCTACATATGTATATATGTATATCTGAATGTTTTCAGAAATATACTCAGCGGATATTTAGTTTTCTTACAATAAATTACACGGTGATTTTTTTTTTCATTATTAATTTCAGTTTCATATTTTAATATTGACTTTTGATATCACAGTTTGCTGTTTTGTTTTTGTTTATATGAGTGATTTTAATAGTCCATATAGACCTTCAAATGCCACAATAGAATTTCGTGCTGCTAGAGATTCTTTGCTTGAAGACTTTTTAGGCTTTGATAATTCAAATCATCCTACTTCGTTCTCTAGTTTGATTTCGAATGTTAACATAACTTCAAATTCTAATTCTTATTTAACTTCTAATGCAATTCCAAATTTTAACGATTTAAATATGGCAACTCAAGAGCAAAAGAAATCATTTATTAGTACTTGTGCCTCAATTATGAGAGAAAATTACAGCGGTGATCCGTTATCACTTGCCTCTTTCATTGATAAAATTGAGTTAATAGAAGAATTATGTGATACATGAAGACATGCATAAATGAAGGGGGTATGTCGCATTTTGAGTGAAACGAGAAAATCGGCTTTAAAGTTTTGCTTAAACATTTGAGGTTTTTTCGAGTCTTTATGGAAAACTGACAAAAAAATTATGCAAAGCCATAAAAGACGTTGCATAATATGCAATAAAAAGCATAAGTTTATATTTAGTGTTTTATATGAAAAAATCGGAACATACCCCCTTCTTCCACAATTCATATTGAAAAGTTGTGTACATACCCCCTTCATCCATGAATTATCTTCTACAATTTTCACGATAGGCAGATTCTGATAAGACAGAAATATAGATCTGCATAAACACTATTCATACGGTGACCATAAATTTTTTTTGTAAAAACAGAACTCTTTTTACTTAAGGCTTGGTATTGCCTTCACGTGAAAATTTCCCTACCCGGCTATAAACCAGTAGTCGGCAGGGAGAAAGCGCTTGCTATGTTAAAGCATTGGAGTTTTCCTCCCAGGAAAGTAATTGCCGGCCTATGCTATAAACTATTTGGGGTTACACTCTCAATATTTGGAATGTGTGTTTTTCACGGCGTAATCATCTCTTTGCAGTAAAAAATGTTGCCAACGTCTTAGAAACATTGAAAATGCAATCTCAAATAATTTCAACCAAAGTGCATCAATTGAAAGTAATTTTTTTTAAGTATATTTTTCCTCTTTGTGAATAGTATTTCTTGATGGTGAGAGACATTTCATTGGTTATTTAAAACCTACCATAACCACGGAAATGTACCATTTTTGGTACGAATTTTTTTCCGGGTACGGAACTTCCAAATTGGGTACGTTTTTGCATTTTAACATACTCAATTTTTGATTTCGCTGAAGCACTTGACCGCGTTAAACATAAACTAAATTATTTTTAAACTATTTTGAAAGATTTTAAATTTTTCATAAAGTTTTGAAATTATTGAGCAAACTAACTTTACAGAGCTACTCATTACATTTGTTAAAAAAGGTTGCTGACGCAAAAAAAAAAAAGCAGAACAAAAACAGAACATTTGCTTAAAAACAGAACATTTCTGTTATTTTTCCTTAGAAAAAAAATACGCAGAACAAGCTCCTTATAAACAGAACTGTTCTGCCAAAAACAGAACGGATGGTCACCGTAACTATTCACCAATGCCAAAAACAGAAATTGAGTGAGAATGCGACATACCCCCTTCATCCATGCATGTCTTCACATGTTTAATACAAACATTTATTGCATTTTTAAAGTCAAAACTTGAAGGCAAAGCTCGTGAAGCTTTACCAACGCAAATAGATTCGATAAGGCAGATTAAAGAAGCGTTGCGTAGCAAAATTAAGCCAGACAACTCGAAAGTTGTCGCGGGTAAAATTGCGGCTTTAAGGGTAAATAACAATAATTTTTCTGATTTTTGATACGAAAAATCCCATTTTGAAAGTAATAAACACTACTGAGTAAAATACGTCAAAAACTTTATTATTCAAACTGAGGACATAGAAAATTTTGATATCTATCGTATAAATGACACATCTATTGATTTGAAACGTATAGAAGAGCTTAAGTCGATTTTAGAGAAACAAATGCCTTCATATGCGAAAAGTAGATGACTTGATTTGTGTTTGAAATATTCAGATATATTTGCTCTAAAAACAGACTTAATGACGATTTATAATTTTTACGAACAAAAATTAAGACTAACAGACAAGACACCAGTGTACATAAAAAATTATAAATTGCCCTATTCACAGCGTGCTGAAATAAATAAACAGGTTGAAAATTTGCTTAAAAATGATTTGATTGAGGGAAGTTCTTCAAATTATAACAGTCCATTGATTTTAGTACCAAAAAAAGACCCATCTGGTCAAAAAGCATATCGAATGTGTGTAGATTTTCGAGCAGTCAACAAAAAATTGATTGCAGATAAATTTCCTTTGGCACGAGTAGATGATATTTTAGATAATCTTGTTCGGGCTAAATATTTTTCAACTTTAGATCTTTTTTCGGGTTTTCACCAAGTTCCATTACATAAAGATTCGAGAGATATAACATCATTTAGTACAGATCGTGGATCTTTTCGTTGGACTAAATGTTACTCCTAACTCTTTTTCGAGAATGATGTCAATAGCATTTTCTGGTATTGCACTTAACCAAGCCTTTATGTATATAGATGACATTATAGTTATTGGCTTTAGTGAGATCCATCATTTAAAAAATTTAGAGAAAGTTTTTGAGACATGTAGGAAGTTTAATTTGCGGCTTAACCCTACTAAATGCAATTTTCTTAGATCTGAGGTAACATTTTTAGGGCATAAATGTTCAGCGAAGGGATTGTTACCTGATGATTCTAAAATAGAAGTAATTAAAAAGTATCCTAAACCACGTGATAAAGATGCTGTTAGAAGATTCGTTGCATTTGCTAATTATTACAGGAGATTTATACCAAATTTTGCTTCTTTGGCAGCACCTTTGAATCGTTTAAGTCGGAAAAACGTTGAATTTAACTGGGATACCTCGTGTGAGCTAGCATTTGAGAAATTAAGAAAAAGTTTAATGTCTCCAAAACTTTTGCAATATCCGGACTTTACTAAAGAGTTTTTAATAACAGTTGATGCTTCGAAGATTGGGTGCGGTGCTATATTAAGTCAAGATCATAATGGTAACGATTTACCAATTTGTTTCGCTTCAAAATCATTCAGTAAAGCTGAACAAAATAAAGCAATTATTGAGTTAGAACTTTTGGCAATATATTTTGCAGTTAAGCAGTTTCGACCTTACGTTTATGGTACACATTTTACAGTTAGATCAGATCATCGGCCCTTAGTTTATTTATTCAATATGAAAGATCCTACGTCAAAACTCTCTAGAATACGTTTAGAGTTATCAGAGTATAATTTTACTATAGAGTATATTAAAGGTAAACAAATGTAGGTGCAGATGCTCTTTCTCGTATTACCATAGATGAGTTAAAAGCTTCGACAAAATATATTTTGGCAGTACAAACAAGATCTATGACCAAACAAAAAGACGAAATACAAATACAAGACGATAACCAACAAATACAGACACAAACATTACAAGTTTACGACAAATTTGCTTATAATTTTTCAAATAAAATCCCGAAAGTAAAATCAAATATAGATTATAATAAGAATGGTGATATTAGTAGCATAAAAATATGTGCGCACATAAAACAAAAGGTTTGAACTACTTAATTTTGAGATTGTTAACAAAATAGCGAATTTAGATGAGCTACTTTTGAAGCTGGAAAATAATGCTGGCAATCACAATATTAAGGAAGTTGAATGGCAAAAAGATTATACAATTTTTCAATATTTTACTATTGCAAATTTTAAAGAAATCGGGAACAAAATTTTAAAACATTTAGTAATTATATTGACAGACCCAGTAGAAACGGTAACTGACGAAGACAAGAAATTAAAATTATTGACAATTTATCATAATGATCCCATATCTGGTGGTCATTGCGGAATTAAAAAATTATATGCGAAAATACGTACAAAATATTTTTGGAAAAATATGACACGTGATATTGCTAAATTTGTTAAAAATTGTGAAAAATGCCTGTTTATTTAAAATATTTTACATTTTTGCATAATACAACAACAAATACTGTTTTTGATAATCAATATTCACCTTTTGAATTAGTATTTGGCAGAAAAGTTACTTTGCCAAATGAATTAAAAAAGGAAAACATAGATCCAATTTATAATGTTGAAAATTATGCGAAAGAGGTAAAATATCGTATGCAAAAGTCCCACGCACTCGCAAAAGAACTAATCAATAAACATAAAATTAGAAATAAAAATGTTTACGATAAAACAACAAAACCTTTAACCATTAATATAAATGATAGAGTTATAATACAAAAAGAACCAAGAGATAAACACTCAAACATTTATGAGGGACCTTACACTATAACACAAATCGATGGTGTAAATGTAACAGTTTTAGATAATAAAACAAAAAAAGAAAAACAAGTTCATAAAAATAGAATATATAAAATAAAATAAATAATACTTTAAGATTAGTTTAAGTTTGTGTTACTTGTTAATGTAAATTAAAACTTAAAAAAATTGTTTAAATAACTTGAATTTATTGTATGAATAATTAGTTTTAGCAAATAATTTTTAGAATATAAGTTAGTAATTATTTATTAATAACTTAATATAGTATAGTATTAAGTAATAGATTAAGTTAGTTGGATTTTTATTTATTTTACCCTAGTAAGGAAGAAGGTTGTGACAAACCTGATCACTTTGTCACATCCTTCTTTTTCAAAGGAGGGTGATATAATGAAATCTACTTGTATTTTAATTTATTTGTTTGATATAAAAATATTAAGTAGTTATTTTGACAAAAATATAAAATGTAATGTTTGTCATATAAAAAAATAGAATTAATTTGTTTCTTAAAAAATAAAGAAGTTTTATAAAATTTCTAAAAATAAATTTGTATTCATTTCAATACACCGACGGCTCGAAGTTGGACGGCAGAGTTGGAGGAGGGGTTTATTCAAGGGATTTGGACCTTGAGCTCTCCTTCAGACTACCTGATCGTTGTAGCGTCTTCCAGGCGGAAGTCTCGGCAATCCTAGACGCCGCGGCCTGGTTAAGCAAACGTGTTATCGGAGAAGATATCGCTATTTTCAGCGATAGCCAAGCGGCCATCAAATCCCTTGGCTCATACACGTTCAACTCTGAACTGACGCTCAGCTGTCGTCGATCTCTTCAGGAGATGGCCCAACAGGACCGCGTAAACCTCATATGGATCCCGGGACATAGGGACATTGAGGGAAACTGTAAGGCAGACGAGCTTGCCAGGCAGGGCACGACCAAGCAAGTTCTTCAGGATAAAGAGCGCTTAGGTATGCCGTTTGCCACATGCAAACTAATGCTGAAGGAGCACACACTCCGTCAAGCCAACGAAAGATGGCTGCAATCCCCAGGGTGTCGGATATCGAAACAAACCTGGCCAAAATGGGATCTTAAAAGGTCTAGACGCATTTATGCCCTAACTAGGAGGGAAATCTGCATATTGATAGGGGTATTAACCGGTCACTGCCTCATTGGCAGGCATGCAAAAAGGCTAAGTGTGCCCTACCGACGATGCTGCAGGAGTTGCAAAGATGATGAGGAGGAGGAAACAGTGGAACACCTCATCTGCAACTGTCCGGCTTTAAGCGGCGCGAGAACGCGCTTTTTGGGAGGTCCGTTCCTGGATAGCCTAAGCCAGATCGCGGAACTGGACATAAAGGACTTGATGGCCTTCATAAAGTCATCTAAGTGGTTCGAGGAGGAGTAACGGTGTCGGTTTAGGAGTGTCAGTCCCGCGATTCTGCTATGTGGAAAATCCCAACAACTCAGGGATTTTCCATTTGACTGGGTCCCGGGACTGACTTTCCTTGTGTTGGTGGTATCACAACGGGCCTTTCAAAACTGGCCTAAGTGTGCCTCTGCGACAGCCACTTGAACCTAACCTAAGACCGAATTTAAAAAAATTTGAAAATACCGGCTACAAACTGCACATGTAAAAATTAAGATTGAGAATGACTTATGATTTGTTCTTATTAAAAGCATAACACTAATCATTTGGTAATGATCATTTCGAGAAAGTTACCGTTATCTTATTGAGCTAAACTATGCTGGAGTCACCAATGGCAATAATAAATCGAAGGGTCTTTGATGCAAAGTCTTGTACATTTGTTTCGCTATATATGTACATCGATGCTTCGACTTGGTTAGTTTTCTAATATGTGTATATTTTTCTTAATACGTGCATATTTTTGAACAAGGAAAAGATTTTGGTCCAATTTACTTTTGTTTTTGGACAAGTGAGAAACCGAAATAACGTTTAAACGTTCAAAACTTCACAATTTTTATAGAAACATCGATACATCAAATATTTACGTGACTATAAAAGTCGCCAAAAATCAAAATTTTTCTGACATCTTTAAACCGGAGATTCGTTTCTGAGAGGTTGTTGTTAGTTATATTGAGAAGAGCTTAAGACTTTGTGCTTGTAACTTTACCGTCAGGTTTTATATTTGCTTGCAAGAGCTATTGCAAAACATTAGAAAAATAATACTCAACATTAATATATAAGATGTAGAAACAATGTAATGAATGATGTGTTAAATTCGCGCGAATTTTACACATCATAGGTTAGGTTAGGTTCAAGTGGCTGCCGCAGAGGCACACCTAGGCCAGTATTAAAAGGCCCGTTGTGATACCACCAACACTAGGAAAGTCAGTTCCGGGACCCTGCCATATGGAAAATCCCGGTATTATCGGGATTCTCCACATAGCAGAATCCCGGGACTGACGTTCCTAAACCGACACCGTTACTCCTCCTCGAACCATTTAGATGGCTTGATGAAGGCCATCAGGTCCTTTATGTCCTGCTCTGTGACCTGACGTAGGCTAACCAGGAAGGGAACTCCCAAAAAGCGCATTCTCGCGCCACTTAAAGCCCGGCAGTTGCAGATGAGGCGCTCCACCGTTTCCTCCTCCTCATCATCCTTACAACTCCTGCAGCATCGTCGGTAGGGCACACCAAGTCTTTCTGCGTGCCTACCAATGAGGCAGTGCCCAGTTAATACGCCTATTAATATGGAGATTTCTCTTCTCCTTAGGGCATACATTTGTCTTGATCTTTTATGATCCCATTTCGGCCAGGTTTCTTGGACACGCTATCTCCGACTGTTGTGGTCGCACAGCGATCTGTGCTCAGCGGAAGAAAGCTATAGGATCCCAAAATACAGGCGTGTCCAGTAGTGCTTGTGCCCCAGCCGGACGTTTCCCTTAGACGCAGAGCCGATGCTGCTGCTACTCGGTGCCCTTCCAGATCGAGTGGCAAAATGCCAAGAATGGCCTGGAGTGCTTCATTGGGCGTTGTTCTTAACGCACCGCTTATACAGATCATGCAAGATCTGTGTACTTTACCTAGGAGATTAAGGTTTGTTGCCTTGCTCA
The DNA here is from genome assembly GCA_964058755.1 of Campiglossa producta. NCBI lineage: Eukaryota > Metazoa > Arthropoda > Insecta > Diptera > Tephritidae > Campiglossa > Campiglossa producta. Next base: position 63,921,103 of record CAXKVI010000001.1, read on the forward strand.
GCGCAGGCCACCATACCACAACTCCATAGAGCATGATTGGTCGAATGATTGCAGTGTAGATCCATTTGCATATTTTGGGGCTAAGCCCCCATTTCTTTCCAATGGCTCTTTTGCACGTGTAGAGTGCAATACACGCTTTCTTCTGGCGCTGAAGAACATTCTCCTTCCAGGTTAGTTTCCTATCCAGAACTGTGCCCAAGAACTTGGCTTTGTCAGCCAAGTTCAGGTGGACCGTTATTCAGTTTTGGTAGTATTAGCGGTGGTATCTTATAGCGGTTGGTGAAAAGGACCAGTTCCACTTTTCCCGGGTTGATGCTCAGTCCGCAGCGCGAGCACCATGAGGAAACCTCTCTCAGTGCTACTTGCATCAAGTCGCACAGGGTTTGTGGGAATTTGCCCCTGTATACTATAGCTAAGTCATCTGCATATGCCACTACCTTCCCGCCCCCCAGCTTGTGTCTCGCAGCATCGAGTTGACAGTGAGGTTCCATAGAAGCGGGGAGAGAACACCACCCTGAGGCGTTCCCCTTGTGACATAGCGTGCTAAGTCAACCGAGCCCAGTGATGAAACTATTCGTCTACCCCTTAGCAGTTGATCAATAAGTCCAATAAGAGACCTGCTTATGCCCAGACTTGTTAAAGCGGTGTTTATAGCATCAGGGCTTATGTTGTTGAAGGCTCCTTTAATATCTAAAAAGGCCACAAGACTCCTTTTCATACAGCGATTTTTCAATAACAGAAACTAGGCTGTGAAGCGCAGTTTCTGTAGATTTCCCTTTGGTGTATGCATGCTGATAGCTACAGATCAGGTTGCTATCAATAGTAGAGGAGAGGTAGTCATTTATTATCCTCTCGAAGGTCTTGAGCACAAAGGATGAGAGACTGATCGGCCTATAGTCCTTGGGCTCGTAATGAGACGCCTTCCCCGCCTTAGGAATAAACATTACCGTGGCACTTCTCCAGGAGCACGGAATGTAGCTAAGAGCCAGGCAGGCTGTATAGAGAAATACCAGCCATTTGGCTGATGTCTCCAGCGTGCTTATGAGTTGTGCGGGAATAATCCCGTCTGGCCCGGCAGCCTTGAACGGTTCGAAGCTTTTAACCGCCCACCTAACCTTTTCCTCCGTGATGGGTATGTGTACAGCCAGGTTTGTTGTAGGTGCTAGGGGTTCCTCATGCAAGTTCCCTGGGAAGTGCGTATTCAAGAGCAGCTCTAGGGTTTCCCTCTCCGTGCTGGTCCAGGATACTCTCTTCGCCTGCCTCAGAGCTTTTTTGTAGGCCCTGAGTTTAACTTTATATTCGAGCCATTGATTCTCCGTGCCAAGGCTCTTGGCCTTATTGAATTGTGTCCTACATGATTTACGGAGCGAGTCCAGGTCGTAGGACCACCAATGCGGCCTATGTTTACCGCGTGGTTTTGGCACTGGGCAAGCCTGCTCTAGGGCATTCGAGAGCGCCGTTGTAAAGGTCTTTACCAGATCCTCCAACTCCCCTACTGATGAGGGGACTTGTGGGGGCAGTGCTGGCAAGTCCCTAGATAGCATTTCATTGTGTAGCTGCCAGTTAGTGTTACGTGGGTTGCGTTTCATAACCGGCTGCTAAACAGAAAAGTCTAGAACTAATTCTACGTACCGGTGGTCGGAGAATGAGTGTTCATCGAGAACGCGCCATTTTCTGACCCACTCATAAGCGCCTTCGCTGCAAATAGTGAGATCTATGACCTCCCTACGGGTTTTAGTAATAAACGTAGGTTCGTTACCCACGTTGCAAACTACCAGGTTAGTTGTTAACAAATAATCAAACAACGACTCTCCTCTAGCATTGATATCGGAGCTTCCCCACTGGACGTGATGAGCATTGGCGTCAGTTCCGATAATAACCCATGGACAAATTTGCCACCAGGTCTTTTATTTCCCTCTGTGGCGGAGGTTCTTCGGCGTCGTAGGGCATATAGACCGATGCCATCGTCAGACTGGTACTGTCGACTGTTAAACTGGCAGCTGTAACGTCACCATTGGTATAGTTGGGCAAGAGAAAAGCATTCAGCTCAGACTTAACCAGAATACAGGCTCTAACCCTGCCCCCCTCGCTGGCTTGGATTAGCTTAAAACCCTTAATCCCCAAACCGCAAATCCTTGAGCTGTTGACCCAGGGTTCTTGGATGAGGACCACATCTATGTCGCCTTTAGAGAGACGACTGATTAAAGCAGCCGAGGCTGCTTTAGATTTGTGCAGGTTTATCTGAATCACCACCAACATCAGAGCGCTCAGACTTCCCTGCCACCGCCGTATCGTCGAGTTCCACCTCGTCTGGGGGCTTATCTTTCAACGACGATTTGTTCAGACCACGATTTGGCGTAGCCGAGATCCTACTACCTGTGGCAGTATTGACATTGGTGCGCTCAGGACTAGCTGCTATCACTGTGACGTTGAGGTCCTCCCCGTCCAGCAGGCTGTCTCCCATCTCCGAGCTGTTCACTGCTCCTTCGCCATTTGACGTGGCAGATACCATACTTTCCGAGTCGGACATCTCCGACTCCTCTACCGGCACTGCGATGTCCGAGCCCTCCGGTGCAGCCGAAATAGCAGCGCGCTGTGCATCGCCGCGGTATACGTGGATCACGATCTGACCCATGCCGTAGTGCACTCGTCCATTGCACCGTTTAAGGGGCTCGAGTGCTTCGTTGGTCAAGGTCCTACCGCATCCTCGACCAGATTGACACTCCAGTCCTGCGTCGGGAGAGACGGGTTCATGATCCTCAGCATCCTGAGAATTCTCTCAGGTTCAGCAGGGATAGCAGGAATCCACGCTCTTGCCCTTGGCCGAGCCGGGATGTCCTTCCAGTCGACAACCTCGATTCTTGCCCCTTGGTAGATCTCACCCAGTCTTGCAGCTGCTGCCTTGTACAGTGCAACAGTTTTTGCATCCTCGCAAGCGAATATCTTGATTCGGCCCTGGTGCCATCCCGCATCAGAACCCATCGGCGTGGCACCCGGAGACTCATCCATAATGTCGAGAAGGGCATTACCGATAGCGTTCCGGACGTACCGCCACTGGTCCCTAGGGATGGCCCAGCTTTCGTTACCTCGGTCAATGACGCCTATGAGGATCCTATCCTTAGTTACTTCAGCAAAGCTGAGTTTACCCACTACGGGGGCGTATTGCTGCCGCTTCGGGTGAGGTTTTAAATCCACGTCCGATCTCTGGCGTTTGAAGGGATTTCCTTTAACCTTCTTTGGCGCGTAATCGCTTTGGAAGTTCGGTAAGATAGCTTCAGCCATCTCCACCGTCTTTCTAGCATTCGGCGAAAGCGTCTCTTGTGAAATACCCTCGTATTTCTTCAGGATCCTCGCGGCCGCTCTTTTGTCCAAGTACTCAGAGCGACTGGGAGATGTCTTTTGGGGTAAATTTCGACCCGTAGTTGCCATCGCGGTCGTTCCCTTATTTGGATCTCTGGGGCCAGGTCGTGAGACCACTGTCACAGACGTTAAAGACTTAGTTTCGGTACCGGCACTTACTAGGACTTTACCATCAGCCGTTGTTGGCTTCACTGTGTTTGTACCGGTACTTACTTTGGGGATTGCCCCCTTGTTATCCCGAGCTAATCGACCCGTAGTTGCCATCGCTGTCGATCTCTCGGCTGATAAGGAAATGGAGTTTGTCCTCCGACGTTGCGTTACTCTCCGAGGCGGCCCGGTATCAGAGAGGCTCCGTTCGATTACAGCCACGATTTGCCTCCCGGCTGCAAACGTCCAATGGGCACGTGGTCGCATAACACCCTGGATTGGGAGGGGGAAGATCTTAGTCGTCGCGCCAGAGAGGCGTGGCTTCTATCGACTTAAGCCCTCGTACCGCGGCAAGGTGTCCACCCTTCACACATCATTCATTACATTGTTTCTACATCTTATATATTTTTATACCCAGCTGTACTTGTACACAGGGTATTATAACTTTGTTAGGATAACGGTTGGTTGTACAGGTATAAAGGAATCGAGATAGATATAGACTTCCACATATCAATATGATCAGGATCGAAAAAAAATTTGATTGAGCCATGTCCGTCCGTCTGTCCGTCCGTCCGTCCGTCCGTCCGTCTGTCCGTTAACACGATAACTTGAGCAAATAATGAGATATCTTCACCAAATTTGGCATGCGTACTTATTTGGGTTCAGAATAGATTGCTATTGAAAATGGGTAAAATCGGACCATAACCACGCCCCTTTTTCGATATCGAAAATTTCGAAAAACGTATAAAATGGGTTAATTCAATATTAGAAGCAGCTACAATGATAAAATTTGCAATATGTATTGATTTAGATGTTCTAAGGCCGATTTTATAAAATTTTTTGAAAAGGGGGCGTGGTACCGCCCACGTATATTTGAAGAAATTTTAAAATTTTGACTCTTAATAACTTCAGAACAGTTTATGCTAGTATAACGAAATTTCGTAGAGGACATACTATTGTTGTGGTAAATTCAGCTATAGAAAATAAACGAAATCGCTTCGCGACCACGCCTACTTTTTCATAAAAGTTATATTGAAAGGAGGTGGAAATATTGAAAAGTCCATATCTAATTAACTGATTTCGCTATAATAATATAATTTGGTACATACATCAACTTTCATATTCTTTACATAATTTTTTCAAAATTTTGGAAAGTGGGCGTGGCACCGCCCACTTATGAGTCAAGCTATTTTTAAATTCGACTGCTAACAACTTCAGAACGGTGTGAGATAGATTTACGAAACTAGGTACCAGGCATGTTATGTTTATGTAGAGTACTACCACAGAAAATAACAAAAATCGGTGAACGATCACGCCCACTTTATGTGCACAGCTGGGTATGTAATGTTCGGTTTCACCCGAACTTAGACTTCCTTACTTGTTTTTCGACATTTTTTCATTCGACATTTTTTTTCGAGACATTTTTTTTCGACCTTTTGTGTTTTCGGCAAATTTTTTTTCGACATTTTTAGTTTCGACTTCTTTTTTTTCGACATATCGTACCATACCCGATAAATAATTGTATACTGTCATAAAACACGTTGTTAAATCCAAATGTCGAAAATCAAAAATGTCGAAAAAAAAATTTCAAAAAAAAAAATCGCGCGAATTTTACACACCATTAATTAAATTAATTCGATATTTTTTTAAGAAGTCGATACTAAAAATGTCGAAAAAAAAATGTCGAAAAAAAATTTGCCGAAAACACAAAAGGTCGAAAAAAAATGCCTCGAAAAAAAATTTCGAATGAAAAAATGTCGAAAAAAAATATGTAAGATGTAGAAACAATGTAATGAATCTAATATCTTTAAACGAGTTAATCTTGTATATTTGTATATTTGTATATTTGTATGTTCGGACTATCTCGAGAACCGCTTGACCGATTGGGATGAAATTTGGCACAAAGATAGTATGATGGATTCTAAGACTACCCACTTTAGGGTTGCCACTTGGGGCGGTTTACAGGGTTGCCACCTATCCCTTTTTTTTAATTATGGAGCAAGATATGCCAATATGGGTATCATATGAAAGGTATTTTCGGCGAGATACCAACTAAAATATTTTCAAGTAGAGTTGCCACCTAGGGTTGCCACCTTAACACAATATATTTGTATATCCGGTACTATCTCGAGAATCGCTTGACCGAATTGGCTGAAATTTGGCATGGTGATAGTATGATCGATTTTAAGACTACCCAGTTTAGGGTTGCCACTTGGGGCGGTTTACAGGGTTGCCACCTATCCCTTTTTTTTAATTATGGAGCAAGATATGCCAATATGGGTATCATATGAAAGGTTGCCACCTATCCCTTTTTTTTAATTATGGAGCAAAATATGCCAATATGGGTATCATATGAAAGGTATTTTCCGCGAGATACCAACTAAAATATTTTCAAGTAGGGTTGCCACCTAGGGTTGCCACCTTACCACAATATATTTCTATATCCGGTACTATCTCGAGAACCGCTTGACCGATTTGGATGAAAATTGGTATGTAGATAGTATGATTGATTCTAAGACTATCAATTTGGGGGTTGCCACGTCATCATTTGGGATAATTTTTGGGTTATTTTGGGAACATCTGAGGGACTATTCAAGGATTATTTTGGGATTATTTTTGAATAATTTTGAGGTAATTTTCGAATCGTTTAGGGTACATTTAAGGGTGTTTTTGGGGTAATTTGTGAATTATTTTTGGACCAATTTGGGATCATTTTAGGGTCATTTTGGGGTAATTTGTGAATTATTTTTGGACCAATTTGGGATCATTTTAGGGTCTTTTTTGGGTAGTTTTGGGTATCAAAGTAAAGGTATTGTCGCCGACATACCAGCTAAAATATTTTCAAGTAGGGTTGCCACCCAGGGTTACCATTTTACCGTATTGTAATTGTATTTTGTATTTTGGGATCATATTTGGATATTTTAGGATTATTTTGAGAACATCACTTTGGTATAATTTTGGGGCTTGCTTGAATCATTTTGGGTTCAATTTCGGATTAATTTGGTACAATTTTAGGTAATTTTCGGTTCATTTTGGAGCCATTTTTGGATAATTATTGTATCATTTTGGGATAATTTTGGAGTTGGAGTGTAATGGAGTGTGGTTACTAAGAGACCTTGCTCAATCCCGACTCTTGCGTCCTCGTTCGTGCACTCTGGGCAACGGGAGCTACCTAGGCTCTCGGCAGAAAGAGAGGGAGCCCCGGTGGGGCCACTCTGACATACTTGGTTTAAGGGCTCACCGAGGTTTTTGCGTAGCGTCTGTTCACCATGAGGTGCGGCTGCAAGCGGGCGTCTGTCTTGAAGCAAGCGGCTCGCTATATAAATGTGTAAATATTTTCCAAAACCCCGAAACGGGTTGTGCGCTGGGTTTGGGACCCGCCACGTAAAAAACTTAATTCCAATGAAAAAATATACAAAGCCTCGGATGAGAACCCCCTTTAATGTTGACGACCCGGCAAAACGAATAAGGCATAACGATTTGGATATTAGGGCATGTACCGGGAATGTCCGGACCCCTGCAAGGGACGGTACCGCTGCCCGACTGGTTGATGTCCTCGTAGGCGCAAAGGCTGACATCACCGCCCTGCAGGAAATGCGATGGACGGGGCAAGGAAAGACGACCATCGGTCCTTGTGACGTATACTACAGTGGCCAGACACGCGGCAAAGCGCGTGGTGTAGGATTCGTGGTGGGAAAGAGACTTCGCCGCCAAGTATTAGCGTTCACTCCTGTGAACGAGCGTCTCGCTGCGATCCGCATCAAGGCGAGGTTTTTCAACATAACATTTATCTGCGCCTATGCGCCGACTGAGGAGACGGACGACGCAGAGAAGGACTCCTTCTACGATAAACTTGAACAGACTTATGATCGCTGCCCACAGCATGATATCAAAATCGTGCTCGGCGACTTTAATGCCAAGGTGGGCAAGGAAGGAGTCTTTGGTCCCACAGTTGGAAAATTCAGTCTCCACGATATAACATCCCCCAACGGCACTAGGTTGATTGACTTCGCCGCTGCTCGCAATATGGTCATCAGTAGTACCAGGTTCCAGCATAAGCGAATACACCAAGCCACATGGCTGTCCCCTGATCAAAGAACTAGAAACCAGATTGATCATGTCTTGATTGACGGCAGACATAGCTCCACCGTTCTGGACGTGCGTACACTGCGTGGTCCCAATATTGACTCTGACCATTATCTTGTCGCAGCCAAGATACGCACACGCCTCTGTGCAACGAAGAAAGTGCGCACAGTAACGGAAGGAAAGTTTGACGTCGAGAAGCTGCGCATGACACAGACAGCTGATAATTTCACAACTCGACTCTCACACTTGCTAGCAGAGGGCAATTCTCGACCTAACGATGTAACCGAGCAATGGAAGCATATCTCTCACTCATTGCGTACCGCCGCTGAGGCCACTATAGGGTTCCAGCGAGCCCGCAAGAACAACTGGTACGATGAGGAATGCAAAACTGCCTCGAAAAAAAAGGACGCTGCCTACAAGGAGACGTTGCGAACGGGCGCAACCCGCAGTGTATGGCAACAATATCGTGAGGCAAAGAAGGAAGAGAGACGCCTTTTCAGAAAAAAGAAAAGTGAGGCCGAAAGGCGTGAGTGTGAGGAGCTTGAGATGCTGGCTGGCAGGAGTGATGCCCGAAAATTCTATGAAAAGATCCGGCGGATGACGGAAGGTTTTAAGACCGGGGCAAGCTCCTGTAAGGACAATAATGGCGACCTGGTAACCGACGTACAAAGTGTACTTAAATTATGGAGGGAGCACTTCTCCTCACTGCTAAATTGCGAGGGAGACGTCGAACCCGATACCCCAATCCCTGACGATGGAAAAGTCGTCCCACCCCCTGACTATGATGAAGTGAGGATAGCTATATCCCGGCTCAAAAACAACAAAGCGCCTGGAAAAGACGGACTACCCGCCGAGCTGTTCAAACACGGAGGCGAAGAGCTGGTAAAAAGCATGCATCAGCTCTTATGCAGAATATGGTCAGACGAATGCATGCCTCCGGATTGGAATTTAAGTGTGCTTTGCCCAATCCACAAGAAAGGCGATCCCGCTAACCGCACCAACTACCGCGGAATTAGTCTTCTTAATATTGCATATAAGGTTCTTTCTAGCGTGTTGTGTGAAAGGCTGAAGCCCATCGTAGACAAACTGATTGGACCTTATCAGTGTGGCTTTAGACCTGGTAAGTCTACCATCGACCAGGTTTTCACGATACGCCAAATCCTGGAGAAGACCCATGATAAAAGAATCGACACACACCATCTCTTTGTCGATTTCAAAGACGCTTTTGACAGCGCAAAAAGGAGTTGCCTGTATGCCGCCATGTCTGAATTTGACTTCCCTGCAAAGCTTATACGGCTTTGCCAAATGACGTTGAGCAATACCAACAGCTCCGTCAGAATCGGGAAGGACCTCTCTGAGCCATTTGAAACCAAACGAGGCTTCAGACAGGGCGACTCCCTTTCGTGCGATTTCTTCAATCTGATGCTGGAGAAGATAATTCGAGCAGCAGAGCTAAACCGCAATGGTACAATCTTTTACAAGAGCGTGCAATTGCTGGCGTATGCCGATGATATTGATATCATTGGCCTTAACAACCGCGCCGTAAGCGCTGCCTTCTCTGGACTGGATAAGGAAGCGAAAAAAGTGGGTCTTGCCGTGAACGAGGACAAGACGAAGTATTTGCTGTCATCAAAGAAAGAATCGGCGCACCTGCGCCTTGGCAGCCATGTCACTGTTGATAGTTACAAATTTGAAACTGTGAGGGACTTCGTCTATTTGGGAACCAGTATCAACACCGAAAATAATATCAGTCTAGAAATCCAGCGGAGAATCACTCTTGCCAACAAGTGCTACTTTGGACTGAGTAGGCAATTGAGAAGTAAAGTCCTCTCTCGAAGAACAAAGATCACGCTCTATAAGTCTCTCATCATACCTGTCCTGATGTATGGCTCAGATTCATGGACAATGTCAAGAGAAGATGAGATGGCCCTTGGAGTATTTGAGAGAAAAGTTCTCCGGAAGATTTATGGTCCTTCCCGTGATGCCAACGGCGAGTATCGAAGGAAATTTAACGATGAGCTGTACGAGCTCTACGCAGATCTGACCATAGTCCAGCGAATTAAAGCCCAAAGACTCCGCTGGCTGGGCCATGTTATGCGAATGGACAAAGAAGCTCCAGCACAGAAGGTTTTCCTATCGTCGCCTGAATTCGGCGGCAGAGGAAGGGGGAGGCCTCGACTGAGATGGAAACAACAGGTGGAGGATGACTTGAACTCCCTTGGGGTTTCCAATTGGCGTCAGTTATCGCTAAAAAGGAATGACTGGCGTGCTTTGATATGCAACGGCCAAAATCGCTTAGGCGGTTAAGCGCCAATAAATGATGATGATGATTTTGCGATCATATTTGGATATTTTAGGATTATTTTGAGAACATCACTTTGGTATAATTTTGGGGCTTGCTTGAATCATTTTGGGTTCAATTTCGGATTAATTTGGTACAATTTTAGGTCATTTTCGGTTCATTTTGGAGCCATTTTTGGATAATTTTTGTATCATTTTGGGATAATTTTTGGGTTACTTTGGGAACATTTGAGGGTCTTTTTGGGGTGGTTTTGGGATTATTTTAGGATATATTTGGGATCATTTTGGTGTATTTTTTGGATCGTTTAGTGTGCATTTAAGGGTATTTTTGGGGTAATTTGGGAATTATTTTTGGACCAATTTCGAATAATTTTAGGTTCATTTTCGGATCATTTAAGGGTCTTTTTGGGATCATTTTAGGATTATTTTTGGATTATTTTAGGGTCATTTTGGGATCATTTTGGGTAAGTAAATTTAGCGCTAAATTGATAGCACCGAGCAAGCTCGGTCACCCAGGTACTGATGTGTTTAAATTGTTAATATTGAGTATTATTTTTCTAGTGTTTTGCAATAGCTCTTGCAAGCAAATATAAAACCTGACGGTAAAGTTACAAGCACAAACTCTTAAGCTCTTCTCAATATAATTAACAACAACCTCTCAGAAACGAATCTCCGGTTTAAAGATGTCAGAAAAATTTTGATTTTTGGCGACTTTTATAGTCACGTAAATATTTGATGTATCGATGTTTCTATAAAAATTGTGAAGTTTTGAACGTTTAAACGTTATTTCGGTTTCTCACTTGTCCAAAAACAAAAGTAAATTGGACCAACATCTTTTCCTTGTTCAAAAATATGCACGTAATTAGAAAAATATACACATATTAGAAAACTAACCAAGTCGAAGCATCGATGTACATATATAGCGAAACAAATGTACATAGACTTCGCATCAAAGACACATCGATTTATTTTTGCCATTGGTGACTCCAGCATTTTTTAGCTCAATAAGATAACGGTAACTTTCTCGAAATGATCATTACCAAATGATTAGTGTTATGCTTTTAATAAGTACAAATCATAAGTCATTCTCAATCTTAATTTTTACATGTGCAGTTTGTAGCCCGAAAATGTCTGAGAATATTTCTGTTGTTACCTCTAACAAGGGGAAAATTTGAATAGACTTTGTATTGGAAAATGGTTGAAAAGTTCTTGGTAAGAGGTAAGGAAGTGATAAATAATTGTATACTGTCATAAAACACGTTGTTAAACTCAAATTTCCGAAGTTTTACATTAAGCATCCAAATTTCGACCTTTTTCGATCAATTGCATTTTTTCGACATTTTTTTTTCGGTCACAAATCGCTTCGGTATTTTAAAATTTTTTTAAATTCGGTCTTGGAAATTCGACATTTTTTTTCGACATATCGTACGGGACCCTTTTTTTAATCTTAAAATGTGAAAATATGAACAAATATCTCAATATAACTGTAAACAAGTAAGGAAGTCTAAGTTCGGGTGAAACCGAACATTACATACCCAGCTGTGCACATAAAGTGGGCGTGATCGTTCACCGATTTTTCTTATTTTCTGTGGTAGTACTCTACATAAACATAACATGCCTGGTACCTAGTTTCGTGAATCTATCTCACACCGTTCTGAAGTTGTTAGCAGTCGAATTTAAAAATTGCTTGACTCATAAGTGGGCGGTGCCACGCCCACTTTCCAAAATTTTGAAAAAATTATGTAAAGAATATGAAAGTTGATGTATGTACCAAATTATATTATTATAGCGAAATCAGTTAATTAGATATGGACTTTTCAATATTTCCACCTCCTTTCAATATAACTTTTATGAAAAAGTAGGCGTGGTCGCGAAGCGATTTCGTTTATTTTCTATAGCTGAATTTACCACAACAATAGTATGTCCTCTACGAAATTTCGTTATACTAGCAGACACTGTTCTGAAGTTATTAAGAGTCAAAATTTTAAAATTTCTTCAAATATACGTGGGCGGTACCACGCCCCCTTTTCAAAAATGTTTATAAAATCGGCCTTATAACATCTAAATCAATACATATTGCAAATTTTATCATTGTAGCTGCTTCTAATATTGAATTAACCCATTTTATACGTTTTTCGAAATTTTCGATATCGAAAAAGGGGCGTGGTTATGCTCCGATTTTACCCATTTTCAATAGCAATCTATTCTGAACCCAAATAAGTACGCATGCCAAATTTGGTGAAGATATCTCATTATTTGCTCAAGTTATCGTGTTAACGGACAGACGGACGGACGGACGGACGGACGGACGGACGGACGGACGGACATGGCTCAATCAATTTTTTTTTCGATCCTGATCATATTGATATATGGAAGTCTATATCTATCTCGATTCCTTTATACCTGTACAACCAACCGTTATCCTAACAAAGTTATAATACCCCTGTACTAGTACAAGTACAGCTGGGTATAAAAAAAGTTAAAGGAGTATGGTACAACTTCAAGACACTTAACTTACCCGGTTCACGTCCTATTAAATAAATATGCAATTTTTTTTCGAAATTCATTTATTTTACTTCGCTTTAAATTCAAAAGTATATCAGAATTAATATAGAGATATATAGAGTTAGAAAGAAAACATTAAGTTATATACATACATATGTATATCTAAATAGTAAAAGTATTTAAGTTAAGGAAGTATAGTATGCTATATTTTTTAAAAGCTCATTTTCAGAAGATTCTACCTTTTTGTCTAAGATTCTAAGAATATTTTCCTTTCTTTTTTTATATGAAGTTTTATTGTTTGTCACAGCCTGAGCGTTTATAAGATTAATTTTATTTTTACATAAATGTATTAATCTCTCAAGTGCTGTACTAGCTTATATAACCCAACATGCTTTTTATCTATAATCGCTTTCAATCTCCTGTGCCAAGCTTCAACTGAGTTTTGTTAGGAAGTTAGGAAACTTAAATACTTGAAAAATCTATAATGCTATGGATACACACACGGAGATTATCTCAAATAAATCGTCTTTAATCAGATCCAAATTTTACCCTGACACACACAAAATTGAAGATTAACAGCATAGAGGATTACTACTTTGGTTGTTATTGCACCATATTTTTACTTACCTTGGCGACATCTAGCTCTCGATAGTCGGATTTTACAAACCAGGGCGAAACCTATCAGTCAGTTAACCTTATTTTCCCAGTGTTTAATGCTGTTGTTGTCATTTATCTACAGAGTGTTGCCAGTGAAAATTGTTTTAAACTACTCAAACCTTTTTAATTTTCGGGAGTTTATAATGAAGATTATGCTCAAGTAACTCGTAATTTTGGTAGTTGTCCTTGCTATTTTTGTTTATTTATCGATGACAGTAGCGGTCAAATCGTTAACTCGTTTTCTGATATCTGCTCAAATCTTCTTCATTTTTGGGAGTTTATAATGAAGATTATGCTCAGGTTAACTCCCAAAAGCAGAGTTAATTCGGAATTTGCGCTAATGTATCAGCAATATAAGGTAACTTAGATTAAAAAAACACTTGATAGGTGGCGCGTGGGTCGCTATATTTTCAAAATTCGCATTTATGGTCCGATTTAGCTGAAATTCGTAACATGTATTACTACCATGAAAAGAAATATTTTTGTAAAAAAAAATTCCGCTAGGTGGGGCTGAGATAGCGGTAATAAAAACTCAAAATCGTAATTATGGACCGATTTGACTGTCTGTTTTCCCGTTGAGGTAGGATCTTGAAATTTTCATCATCGTTTAGTTTTCTGCCTCCTCGCAAAATAACAAAAAAATAATTCCGATAGGTGGCGCACGAGTAGAGATATTCGACAGTTTTCATTCCAGGAAATTTTGCTTTTGATATTGTACTAACTTGCAGTTAAGATGGGATTTTGCAAATTTTCATCATCGTTCAGGCTTCGCTAACAGTAAATAAAAACAAGTAAGGAAGTCTAAGTTCGGGTGAAACCGAACATTACATACACAGCTGTGCACATAAAGTGGGCGTGATCGTTCACCGATTTTTCTTATTTTCTGTGGTAGTACTCTACATAAACATAACATGCCTGGTACCTAGTTTCGTAAATCTATCTCACACCGTTCTGAAGTTGTTAGCAGTCGAATTTAAAAATAGCTTGACTCATAAGTGGGCGGTGCCACGCCCACTTTCCAAAATTTTGAAAAAATTATGTAAAGAATATGAAAGTTGATGTATGTACCAAATTATATTATTATAGCGAAATCAGTTAATTAGATATGGACTTTTCAATATTTCCACCTCCTTTCAATATAACTTTTATGAAAAAGTAGGCGTGGTCGCGAAGCGATTTCGTTTATTTTCTATAGCTGAATTTACCACAACAATAGTATGTCCTCTACGAAATTTCGTTATACTAGCATAAACTGTTCTGAAGTTATTAAGAGTCAAAATTTTAAAATTTCTTCAAATATACGTGGGCGGTACCACGCCCCCTTTTCAAAAAATTTTATAAAATCGGCCTTAGAACATCTAAATCAATACATATTGCAAATTTTATCATTGTAGCTGCTTCTAATATTGAATTAACCCATTTTATACGTTTTTCGAAATTTTCGATATCGAAAAAGGGGCGTGGTTATGGTCCGATTTTACCCATTTTCAATAGCAATCTATTCTGAACCCAAATAAGTACGCATGCCAAATTTGGTGAAGATATCTCATTATTTGCTCAAGTTATCGTGTTAACGGACAGACGGACGGACGGACGGACGGACGGACAGACGGACGGACATGGCTCAATCAAATTTTTTTTCGATCCTGATCATATTGATATGTGGAAGTCTATATCTATCTCGATTCCTTTATACCTGTACAACCAACCGTTATCCTAACAAAGTTATAATACCCTGTGTACAAGTACAGCTGGGTATAAAAATAGCTTAATTTCAAAAATCCCATTTATCGTTTAGTTTAGTCTTTATTCCACTATCCCAAAAGTAACTTTATTAACCACGCGGCTTATTGTAAAAGATTCTATGGTTTCTGTTGCTGCTAGCAGCCGATTGATATCGCTGCGACATTATTGCCTCTTGTTGATAAACCGAAAGTAACTTTATTAACCACGCGGCTTTATTGTAAAAGATTCTATGGTTTCTGTTGCTGCTAGCAGCCGATTGATATCGCTGCGACATTATTGCCTCTTGTTGATAAACCGAACTAAAAATTAAAAAAAAAAACTTTTTTAAAAATAACCTTTTATTATTGGTTTATAAAATTAACTAAAAAGTAAAAAATAAATTGACTGTAAAGGAATATAACATTTTATAAGTTCATTGTAACCTTTAAAGATAATTTGGCTTCTTCGTCTGCCACAAAATAATTCCATATTGTACATAATTATATATTTCTAACATTAAAACTTTACACCTAAATTATTAAATCTTCCAGTATATATCACATTCCTCATTTTATTAATAATAAAAGCGTGTTAAATTTCGATAGCAAGAAAAGAAGGTCCTGAATGTTCTTAATTATACCATCAAATAGAAAAGAAGGTCCTAAATGTTCTTAATTATACCATCAAAATTTAACACGCTTTTATTATTAATAAAATTAGGAATGTGATATATACTGGAAGATTTAATAATTTAGGTGTAAAGTTTTAATGTTAGAAATATATAATTATGTACAATATGGAATTATTTTGTGGCAGACGAAGAAGCCAAGTTATCTTTAAAGGTTACAATGAACTTATAAAGTGTTATATTCCTTTACAGTCAATTTATTTTTTACTTTTTAGTTAATTTTATAAACCAATAATAAAAGCTTATTTTTAAAAAAGTTTTTTTTTCTTTAATTTTATTTATAAGCTTTTATTTAGTTTCACCTGACGGCTGTCTGTTATCAAATCTTGCAAGCTAAATTTGATACACTTCCCGCTGTCCGATCGATCTGAAATTCTGCACCCATGTATAACCCCGATGACAATGCAATATTATAAAAAAAAAATTCTATAGGTGGCGCGTGAGTCGCTATATTTTCAAAATTCGCATTTATGGTCCGATTTAGCTGAAATTCGTAACATGTATTACTACCATGAAAAGAAATATTTTTGTAAAAAAAAATTCCGCTAGGTGGGGCTGAGATAGCGGTAATAAAAACTCAAAATCGTAATTATGGACCGATTTGGCTGATATTTTACGTGTGTGTTACTTAATTAATTTCTAAATGTTAAAAAAAAAATTGGACCCGCTAGCTGGCGCGTGAGTCCAATCATCAATCATCCAATCATCACCCAAGTTTAGTCGTTTTTCCCTATTGCCATAGAAAGAAGATTGGAATTCGCCGCGTGGTGTATTCCAAAAGTACCTTTACTTACCACGCGGCGAATTCCTTTACTCTTATGAGAATTGTCTATTGATATGCAGATGGCGCTGAAGAATGCAACATTCGGCTAATTTCTTCACTCTTTTGAGCAATTATGCATAAAAAGTTGGCTCTGCTGATTTTGAATTATTAAATTGAAGAGAAAAGGAAACAGCTAATTATTATTGAAACGCAGTTCTAATTAATTTATTACTATTATAAGCTTTTATTTAGTTTCACCTGACGGCTGTCTGTTATCAAATCTTGCAAGCCAAATTTGATACACTTCCCGGTGTCCGATTGATCTGACATTCTGCACCCATGTATAACCCCGATGACAATGCAATATTATAAAAAAAAATTCGATAGGTGGCGCGTGGGTCGCTATATTTTCAAAATTCGCATTTATGGTCCGATTTAGCTGAAATTCGTAACTGTATTACTACCATGAAAAGAAATATTTTTGTAAAAAAAATTCCGCTAGGTGGGCTGAGATAGCGGTAATAAAAACTTAAAATCGTAATTATGGACCGATTTGGCTGATATTTTACGTGTGTGTTACTTAATTAATTTCTAAATGTTAAAAAAAAAATTGGACCCGCTAGGTGGCGCGTGAGTCGCTTTATTTGAGAATTACGAAGGTCTGTTTTCAGTGTCGATTAATTCGTTTCGTTTCGAACTTCCCGTTGAGGTAGGATCTTGAAATTTTCATCATCGTTTAGTTTTCTGCCTCCACGCAAAATAACAAAAATATAATTCCGATAGGTGGCGCACGAGTAGAGATATTCGAAAGTTTTCATTCCAGGAAATTTTGCTTTTGATATTGTACTAACTTGCAGTTAAGATGGGATTTTGCAAATTTTCATCATCGTTCAGGCTTCGCTAACAGTAAATAAAAAAATCAAAAATCCCTTTTATCGTTTAGTTTAGTCTTTATTCCAATATCCCAAAAGTAACTTTATTAACCACGCGGCTTTATTGTAAAAGATTCTATGGTTTCTGTTGCTGCTAGCAGCCGATTGATGTTGCTGCGACATTATTGCCTCTTGTTGATAAACCGAACTAAAAAGTAAAAAATAAAATTAAAGAAAAAAAAACTTTTTTAAAAATAAGCTTTTATTATTGGTTTATAAAATTAACTAAAAAGTAAAAAATAAATTGACTGTAAAGGAATATAACACTTTATAAGTTCATTGCATAGTGTACCAGTACAAGTGTAAACTCTTCTGCATAGACGTCAAAATTCCAAAATGAGTTTAACACCTGTTCATCAGAGTTGTTTTTTTGGAAAAAGAGCATCATTTTGCGCAGAGTTGCATTCGATTTGGTATAAAAAACTAGTAGTAGGTTGCATAAAAAAGTAGTTCGCTAAAACTTAGAAATTTGATTTTTTTAATATCATAAATAACATCGAAATATTATTATTAGAATAACTCTTTCGAGTCTGCTCACTATTTTCTATTAAACAAATAACAAACAACTGCTAACAATTAGCTTCAAACCCCAAAATTTGGTATTTGTTTCCTTTAGGGGTCAACTCCTAATAAATTAGCTAGAATTATGGAAGATAGCTCAAAATACGGGTTTTGGCCTGAGAATCACGAATCCGGAAGCGCTTTTTAATTTTTTTGTGTCTGTGGAAGGTTATGGTCAAAAAACCGAAAATTGACCCGGGTCCGGTACCAAAATTGGGGCGGGTTCTCTTCAGAGAAGCAAAATATTAAACCTCCCCCCACCCCCCTTGTGTGCGCCAATGATTTGATAGTAAATCTATCTAAAAACATCGTATATGCATGTTTCCAAAAAAAGTTTGTTTTCATTTTCTGTCTAATTTCTCATTTCGAAGATGCTTACCTCAAAATTTTTCTGTAAAATAAATAAAATTTAGTAGTTTTAAGTTTTTTTATTTTGTGTTTTTTTTTCTTTGATATAAAGTAAAAACTGAAAGATTCGCTTAAAAGTGGCCCTAGAAACTGGAGTGAAAAAGTTGTGCAACACAGCAACACTTTTGTGCAAACAAGAACCCTGTCTCATTGATATTCGGTGCTGCACACAACCCGATCGCAACGAAAACAACAATAGCAACCCAGATTTTTGACATGGATGTGTGTTTTGACAATTGTGATTTGACGTGGAAGTGTGTTTTGACATTTCTGTCAAAGCTAGAGTTCACACTTGTATTGATACACTATGGTTCATTGTAACCTTTAAAGATAATTTGGCTTCTTCGTCTGCCACAAAATAATTCCATATTGTACATAATTATATATTTCTAACATTAAAACTTTACACCTAAATTATTAAATCTTCCAGTATATATCACATTCCTAATTTTATTAATAATAAAAGCGTGTTAAATTTCGATAGCAAGAAAAGAAGGTCCTGAATGTTCTTATTTATACCATCAAATAGAAAAGAAGGTCCTAAATGTTCTTAATTATACCAAAGTAAGTTGGACCAACATCTTTTCCTTGTTCAAAAATATGCATGTAATTAGAAAAATATACACATATTAGAAAACTTCTAACCAAGTCGAAGCATCGATGTACATATATAGCGAAACAAATTTACATGGACTTCTCATCAAAGCCACATCGATTTATTTTTGCCATTGGTGACTCCAGCACAGTTTAGCTCAATGAGATAACGGTAACTTTCTCGAAATGATCATTACCAAATGATTAGTGTTATGCTTTTAATAAGTACAAATCATAAGTCATTCTCAATCGTAATTTTTACATGTGCAGTTTGTAGGCCGAAAATGTCTGAGAATATTTCTGTTGTTACCTCTAACAAGGGGAAAAGTTGAATAGGCTTTATATTGGAAAATGGTTGAAAAGTTCTTGATAAGAGGTAAGGAAGTGATAAATAATTGTATACTGTCATTCGCGCGAATTTTACACATAATTTATTAAATTAATTCGATATTTTTTAATAATTCGAATATGTGATAATATGGAGACATACATATCTTAATATAGCTGTAGAAAAATTAATTTATTATAGCTTAACTTGAGAAGCGCGAATTGTTTGTATATGTTATATCGCCGTGTTCATTGCAAAATCTGATATGTGCATTTGGAAAGAGCGTAAAACGCGTTTTCAAAACAGCGCATAAAATCTGTTTTTTCGAAAGATATTTACTTCTGAAACAGTAAAATAATCCCAAAATATGACACACAGCATTAAATGCTATATACATTAATATTATTTGATCGTTTCAGAAGTAAATAATACTAATGGCGGCGATATACCAACAGGTCATAACCTCTAACGAGATTTTTAGCCAAGCTTCTCTTTCCAACTTGTGGTGTGTTGCTTTTGAGTTTTCCTACAAGTTGGCGGGACCTACAGTTTTTTGCCGACTCCGAACGGTACTTGCAAAGCAAATTAATTTTTGCTGAGAAGCTTCTCATGGCCGAAATACACCCGGAGAGTTTGCCAAACTACTGCCGAGGGGCGACCCCGTTTAGAAAAATTCTTTTTCTAAATAATTTTTGATGTTACTTTTGCCGGGAATCGAACCGCCACGACTTGGTGTAGAAGGCCGAACACTTAACCGCTACACCACGGCGGCCGCCAAGAAGTAAATACCCTTAGAAAAAAATGGATTTTATGCGCGGTTCCGAAAACACGTTTTATGCTCTTTCCAAATGCACATATCAGATTCTGCAATGAACACAGGTTTCTGAGAAAATTTAAGAGGTTACGGCAAACTGAAATCTCTTAGATCTCCTCAATAAAAGAAAAAAAACTCTCACAAAGTACACAGTAAAAAATGAAAGACTACTTTTTTTAAATTTAATACCAAATAGTATTATTTTAAGACCCTGAAAAAGTTTGGAAATTAAATTTGGACTAATGGTTTTGAAATGATACCAAAATAATACTAAATCGCTCTCTCTCTTTCAATTTTGGCAATTAAATTAGTCCAAATGGTCTTAAAATAATACCAAAATAATACTAATTCTCTCAATTAAACGGAAAATGATATTGGAAATTTAATAGTTTTCGGCGCTGTTATATATAAACACCAAATTGGTATTAAATTTATACTTTTCTTTTTACTGTGTAATGCGTGGTTTAAGCATCTGAGAGAAGTATCGATAAATCGATGTTTCCATAAAAACTGAAGTATTTAGAACGTTTCCGATTATCAATTGTTAAAATCACTTCTCGAAAAAATTCCGACTTCGGAATCTTTATAAATATTGCATTAATACGCGTATTTTGATACCTCGTTCAAAAATTTTGGTCGATTTTTTGGCCCGTACGCGAAACTGCACTTTTACCGTTTTTTTTTGTTATTGTGAAATATATTAACTAAAAAATTCTAATAATTGTAAAAAAAATTATAATTAGCCTCATAATTTACATAAACCCTAATAAAATGCTCATAATGTACATAAAAACTAATAAAAAACGTCGTTTAACTTGATTTTTTGGATTTTTCATCATCATTTATTGGCGCTTAACCGCCTAAGCGATTTTGGCCGTCGCCTATCAAAGCACGCCAGTCATTCCTTTTTAGCGATAACTGACGCCAATTGGAAACCCCAAGGGAGTTCAAGTCATCCTCCACCTGTTGTTTCCATCTCAGTCGAGGCCTCCCCCTTCCTCTGCTGCCGAATTCGGGTGACGATTGGAAAACCTTCTGGGCTGGAGCTTCTTTGTCCATTCGCATGACGTGACCCAGCCAGCGGAGCCTTTGGGCTTTAATTCGCTGGACTATGGTCAGATCTGCGTAAAGCTCGTACAGCTCATCGTTAAATCTCCTTCGATACTCGCCGTCGGCATCACGGGAAGGACCATAAATCTTCCGGAGAACTTTTCTCTCAAATACTCCAAGGGCCATCTCATCTTCTCTTGACATTGTCCATGAATCTGAGCCATACATCAGGACAGGTATGATGAGAGACTTATAGAGCGTGATCTTTGTTCTTCGAGAGAGGACTTTACTTCTCAATTGCCTACTCAGTCCAAAGTAGCACTTGTTCGCAAGAGTGATTCTCCGTTGGATTTCTAGACTGATATTATTTTCGGTGTTAATGCTGGTTCCCAAATAGACGAAGTCCCTCACAGTTTCAAATTTGTAACTATCAACAGTGACGTGGCTGCCAAGGCGCAGGTGCGCCGATTCTTTCTTTGATGACAGCAAATACTTCGTCTTGTCCTCGTTGACCGCAAGACCCACTTTTTTCGCTTCTTTATCCAGTCCAGAGAAGGCAGCGCTCACGGCGCGGTTGTTAAGGCCAATGATATCAATATCATCGGCATACGCCAGCAATTGCACGCTCTTGTAATAGATTGTACCATTGCGGTTTAGCTCTGCTGCTCGAATTATCTTCTCCAGCATCAGGTTGAAGAAATCGCACGAAAGGGAGTCGCCCTGTCTGAAGCCTCGTTTGGTTTCAAATGGCTCAGAGAGGTCCTTCCCGACTCTGACGGAGCTGTTAGTATTGCTCAACGTCATTTGGCAAAGCCGTATAAGCTTTGCAGGGAAGTCAAATTCAGACATGGCGGCATACAGGCAACTCCTTTTTGCGCTGTCAAAAGCGGCTTTGAAATCGACAAAGAGATGGTGTGTGTCGATTCTTTTATCATGGGTCTTCTCCAGGATTTGGCGTATCGTGAAAATCTGGTCGATGGTAGACTTACCAGGTCTAAAGCCACACTGATAAGGTCCAATCAGCTTGTCTACGATGGGCTTCAGTCTTTCACACAATACGCTAGAAAGAACCTTATATGCGATATTAAGAAGGCTGATTCCGCGGTAGTTGGTGCGGTTAGCGGGATCGCCTTTCTTGTGGATTGGGCAGAGCACACTTAAATTCCAATCTGGAGGCATGCACTCGTCTGACCATATTCTGCATAAGAGCTGATGCATGCTTTTTACCAGCTCTTCGCCTCCGTGTTTGAACAGCTCGGCGGGTAGTCCGTCTTTTCCAGGCGCTTTGTTGTTTTTGAGCCGGGATATAGCTATCCTCACTTCATCATAGTCAGGTGGTGGGACGACTTTTCCATCGTCAGGGATTGGGGTATCGGGTTCGACGTCTCCCTCGCAATTTAGCAGTGAGGAGAAGTGCTCCCTCCATAATTTAAGTACACTCTGTACGTCGGTTACCAGGTCGCCATTATTGTCCTTACAGGAACTTGCCCCGGTCTTAAAACCTTCCGTCATCCGCCGGATCTTTTCATAGAATTTTCGGGCATCATTCCTGTCAGCCAGCATCTCAAGCTCCTCACACTCACGCCTTTCGGCCTCACGTTTCTTTTTTCTGAAAAGGCGTCTCTCTTCCTTCTTTGCCTCACGATAGCGTTGCCATACACTGCGGGTTGCGCCCGTTCGCAACGTCTCCCTGTAGGCAGCGTCCTTTTTGTCCGAGGCAGTGCTGCATTCCTCATCGTACCAGTTGTTTTTGCGGGCTCGCTGGAACCCTATAGTGGCCTCAGCGGCAGTACGTAATGAGTGAGAGATATGCTTCCATTGCTCGGTTGCATCGTTAGGTCGAGGATTGCTCTCCGATAGCAGGTGTGAGAGTCGAGTGGAGAAATTGTCAGCTGTCTGTGTCGTGCGCAGCTTCTCGACGTCAAACTTTCCTTCCGTTACTGTGCGCACTTTCTTTGCTACACAGAGGCGTGTGCGTATCTTGGCTGCAACAAGATAATGGTCCGAGTCGATATTGGGACCACGAAGGGTACGCACGTCCAGAACGGTGGAGCTATGTCTGCCGTCGATCATGACATGATCAATCTGGTTTCTTGTTCTTTGATCAGGAGACAGCCATGTGGCTTGGTGTATTCGTTTATGCTGGAACCTGGTACTACTGATGACCATATTGCGAGCAGCGGCGAAATCAATCAACCTAGTGCCGTTGGGGGATGTTATATCATGGAGACTAAATTTTCCAACTGTTGGACCAAAGACTCCTTCCTTGCCCACCTTCGCATTAAAGTCGCCGAGCACGATTTTGATATCATGTTGGGGGCAGCGATCATAAGTCTGTTCAAGTTTATCGTAGAAGGAGTCCTTCTCTGCGTCGTCCGTCTCCTCAGTCGGCGCATAGGCGCAGATAAATGTTATGTTGAAAAATTTCGCTTTGATGCGGATCGCAGCGAGACGCTCGTCCACGGGGGTGAACGCTAGTACTTGGCGGCGAAGTCTCTTTCCCACCACGAATCCTACACCACGCGCTTTGCCGCGTGTCTGGCCACTGTAGTATACGTCACAAGGTCCGATGGTCGTCTTTCCTTGTCCCGTCCATCGCATTTCCTGCAGGGCGGTGATGTCAGCCTTTGCGTTAACGAGGACATCAACCAGTCGGGCAGCGGTACCATCCCTTGAAAGGGTCCGGACATTCCAGGTACATGCCCTAATATCCTTCTCGTAGTCCTTATTTCGTTTTGCCGGGTCGTCAACATTAAAGGGGGTTCTCATCCGAGGCTTTTCTTTGCTTTTCATTGGAATAAAGTTTTTCCGTGGCGGGTCCCAAACCCAGCGCACAACCCGTCTCCGGGATTTTGATAAAAATATTCACACATTTATATAGCGAGCCGCTTGCTACAAGACAGACACCCGCTTGCAGCCGCACCATGTGGTGAACAGACGCTGCGAAAAAGACCTCGGTGAGCCCTTAAACCAAGTATGTCAGAGTGGCCCCACCGGGGCTCCCTCTCTTTCTGCCGCGAGCCTAGGTAGCTCACGTTGCCCAGAGTGCACGAACGAGGACGCAAGAGTCGGGATTGAGCAAGGTCACTCAGCAACCACACCCCATTACACTCCATTTTGGATTTTTAACCCCTCAAAAAAAAAACGCCACCTTTTTCGGTCATTTTCCATTTTTCGACATTTTTTAATTCGGTCAAAAATGCGTTCTGTAAAAGAAGGATTTCAGCAGTTCGGCCATTTCAGTTTCGACATTTTTTTTCGACTTATCGCTCGAATTTTACACATCATTTATTAAATTAATTCTATATTTTTTATTAATTCGAATGTGAAAATATGGAGACATGTCTTAATATATGTAGCTGTTGAAAAAACTAATATATTATAGCTTAACTTGAGAAGCGCGAATTGCTTGTAGGATATGTGCATTTGGAAAGAGCGTGAAACGCGTTTTCAAAACATCGCGTAAAATCTCTTTTTCCGAATGATATTTACTTCTGAAACAGTAAAATAATTCCAAAATATGACAAACAGCATTAAGTGCTATATACATTAATATTATTTGATCGTTTCAGAAGTAAATATCTTTAGAAAAAAGTGGATTTTATGCGCTGTTCTGAAAACACGTTTTATGCTATTTCCAAATGTACATAGGTATCAGATTCTGCAATTAACACGACGATATGTTGATGCTGGAAATTGTTTTTCTTTGCGTGTTCGCATACAGATATCTGATATTTGAGAGGTTACGGCTAATTGAAATCTCTGAAATCCTCTCAATAAAAGAAAAAAACCGCGTGTAGCCAGTACACGTGAAAGAAGTTAACTTCTTATCTTCAGAAATAAAGAAATATGAATAAGATGTATTCAAGAATGGTTTATATTCACAATATCTTACTTCCGTGAAGTGGACCAGGGAAACGATCCATTCGAAAATATCTTATATATGGTGCGTTTTCCCTAAAATTTGGAACATGGGTAGAATAAGGCCTCAATTGACAGGGGCCAATACGAATGGGATATAGGGGAAGAGGGGCGTGGTAGAAGGAAGGAGGGCAATGAAGAGCAAAAGGGAGGGAGATAGGAAAGAGAGTTGCACGAAGAAAGATAGGAAGACCAAGTGGCAAGCCTGCTTGAAATTTAAATATTTGGAACACGGTCGCAAACACCTTTCACTTGATACTCATATAGGCATATCTTGCTCAATATAAAAAAAAAAAAAAAAAATAGATAGGTGGCAACCCTTTGAACCGCCCCAAGTGGCAACCGCCATGTATATAGTCCTAGAATGAATAATACTACTAATAATGCCAAATTGATTACAAAACGGCAAAGAGGTTCCCGAGATATAAGGAAAAATAAATAAAATTAAAGAAAAAAAAACTTTTTTAAAAATAAGCTTTTATTATTGGTTTATAAAATTAACTAAAAAGTAAAAAATAAATTGACTGTAAAGGAATATAACACTTTATAAGTTCATTGTAACCTTTAAAGATAATTTGGCTTCTTCGTCTGCCACAAAATAATTCCATATTGTACATAATTATATATTTCTAACATTAAAACTTTACACCTAAATTATTAAATCTTGCAGTATATATCACATTCCTAATTTTATTAATAATAAAAGCGTGTTAAATTTTGATGGTATAATTAAGAACATTTAGGACCTTCTTTTCTATTTGATGGTATAATTAAGAACATTTAGGACCTTCTTTTCTATTTGATGGTATAAATAAGAACATTCAGGACCTTCTTTTCTTGCTATCGAAATTTAACACGCTTTTATTATTAATAAAATTAGGAATGTGATATATACTGGAAGATTTAATAATTTAGGTGTAAAGTTTTAATGTTAGAAATATATAATTATGTACAATATGGAATTATTTGGTGGCAGACGAAGAAGCCAAATTATCTTTAAAGGTTGCAATGAACTTATAAAGTGTTATATTCCTTTACAGTCAATTTATTTTTTACTTTTTAGTTAATTTTATAAACCAATAATAAAAGCTTATTTTTAAAAAAGTTTTTTTTTCTTTAATTTTATTTTTTACTTTTTAGTTCGGTTTATCAACAAGAGGCAATAATGTCGCAGCAACATCAATCGGCTGCTAGCAGCAACAGAAACCATAGAATCTTTTACAATAAAGCCGCGTGGTTAATAAAGTTACTTTTGGGATATTGGAATAAAGACTAAACTAAACGATAAAAGGGATTTTTGAAATTAAGCTAATTTTTTTATTTACTGTTAGCGAAGCCTGAACGATTATGAAAATTTGCAAAATCCCATCTTAACTGCAAGTTAGTACAATATCAAAAGCAAAATTTCCTGGAATGAAAACTTTCGAATATCTCTACTCGTGCGCCACCTATCGGAATTATATTTTTGTTATTTTGCGTGGAGGCAGAAAACTAAACGATGATGAAAATTTCAAGATCCTACCTCAACGGGAAGTTCGACACGAAACGAATTAATCGACACTGAAAACAGACCTTCGTAATTCTCAAATAAAGCGACTCACGCGCCACCTAGCGGGTCAAATTTTTTTTTAACATTTAGAAATTAATTAAGTAACACACACGTAAAATATCAGCCAAATCGGTCCATAACTACGATTTTGAGTTTTTATTACCGCTATCTCAGCCCCACCTAGCGGAATTTTTTTTACAAAAATATTTCTTTTCATGGTAGTAATACATGTTACGAATTTCAGCTAAATCGGACCATAAATGCGAATTTTGAAAATATAGCGACCCACGCGCCACCTATCGAATTTTTTCTTATAATATTGCATTGTCATCGGGGTTATACATGGGTGCAGAATTTCAGATCAATCGGACACCGGGAATTGTATCAAATTTAGCTTGCAAGATTTGATAACAGACAGCCGTCAGGTGAAACTAAATAAAAGCTTATAATAGTAATAAATTAATTAGAACTGCGTTTCAATAATAATTAGCTGTTTCCTTTTTTCTTCAATTTAATAATTCAAAATCAGCAGAGCCAACTTTTTATGCATAATTGCTCAAAAGAGTGAAGAAATTAGCCGAATGTTGCATTCTTCAGCGCCATCTGCATATCAATAGACAATGCTCATAAGAGTAAAGGAATTCGCCGCGTGGTAAGTAAAGGTACATTTGGAATACACCACGCAGCGAATTCCAATCTTCTTTCTATGGCAATAGGGAAAAACGACTAAACTTGGGTGATGATTTTTTTTTTGTATAATGCATTGTCAGTAAAACCTGATCGATGGTGAAAATTTCAAAACCCCAGCTCAACGGGGAGTTAGTTCAAAATCGAAAGCAAAATCTCTGTAAATTAAATTTTTCAAATATCTCTACCCATGCGCCACCTATCGGACATATTTTTTTATTATAGTGCATTGGGGTATAAAACTAAGCGATGATGAAAATTTCAAGATCCTACCTCAACGGGAAGTTCGTTGAAAAACGAATTAATCGACACTGAAAACAGAACTTCGTAATTCTCAAATAAAGCGACTCACGCGCCACCTAGCGGGTCCAATTTTTTTTTAACATTTAGAAATTAATTAAGTAACACACACGTAAAATATCAGCCAAATCGGTCCATAATTACAATTTTGAGTTTTTATTACCGCTATCTCAGCCCCACCAAGCGGAATTTTTTTTACAAAAATATTTCTTTTCATGGTAGTAATACATGTTACGAATTTCAGCTAAATCGGACCATAAATGCGAATTTTGAAAATATAGCGACCCACGCGCCACCTATCGAATTTTTTTTTATAATATTGCATTGTCATCGGGGTTATACATGGGTGCAGAATTTCAGATCAATCGGACACCGGGAAGTGTATCAAATTTGGCTTGCAAGATTTGATAACAGACAGCCGTCAGGTGAAACTAAATAAAAGCTTATAATAGTAATAAATTAATTAGAACTGCGTTTCAATAATAATTAGCTGTTTCCTTTTCTCTTCAATTTAATAATTCAAAATCAGCAGAGCCAACTTTTTATGCATAATTGCTCAAAAGAGTGAAGAAATTAGCCGAATGTTGCATTCTTCAGCGCCATCTGCATATCAATAGACAATGCTCATAAGAGTAAAGGAATTCGCCGCGTGGTAAGTAAAGGTACTTTTGGAATACACCACGCGGCGAATTCCAATCTTCTTTCTATGGCAATAGGGAAAAACGACTAAACTTGGGTGATGATTGGATTTTTGCAAATAAAGCAATATTTTAGATTTTTTTTTGTATAATGCATTGTCAGTAAAACCTGATCGCTGGGGAAAATTTCAAAACCCCAGCTCAACGGGGAGTTAGTTCAAAATCGAAAGCAAAATCTCTATAAATTAAATTTTTCAAATATCTCTACCCATGCGCCACCTATCGGACTTATTTTTTTATTATAGTGCATTGGGGTATAAAACTAAGCGATGATGAAAATTTCAAGATCCTACCTCAACGGGAAGTTCGTTGAAAAACGAATTAATCGACACTGAAAACAGAACTTCGTAATTCTCAAATAAAGCGACTCACGCGCCACCTAGCGGGTCCAATTTTTTTTTAACATTTAGAAATTAATTAAGTAACACACACGTGAAATATCAGCCAAATCGGTCCATAATTACAATTTTGAGTTTTTATTACCGCTATCTCAGCCCCACCAAGCGGAATTTTTTTTACAAAAATATTTCTTTTCATGGTAGTAATACATGTTACGAATTTCAGCTAAATCGGACCATAAATGCGAATTTTGAAAATATAGCGACCCACGCGCCACCTATCGAATTTTTTTTATAATATTGCATTGTCATCGGGGTTATACATGGGTGCAGAATTTCAGATCAATCGGACACCGGGAAGTGTATCAAATTTAGCTTGCAAGATTTGATTACAGACAGCCGTCAGGTGAAACTAAATAAAAGCTCATAATAGTAATAAATTAATTAGAACTGCGTTTCAATAATAATTAGCTGTTTCCTTTTTTCTTCAATTTAATAATTCAAAATCAGCAGAGCCAACTTTTTATGCATAATTGCTCAAAAGAGTGAAGAAATTAGCCGAATGTTGCATTCTTCAGCGCCATCTGCATATCAATAGACAATGCTCATAAGAGTAAAGGAATTCGCCGCGTGGTAAGTAAAGGTACTTTTGGAATACACCACGCGGCGAATTCCAATCTTCTTTCTATGGCTATAGGGAAAAACGACTAAACTTAGGTGATGATTGGATTTTTGCAAATAAAGCAATATTTTAGATTTTTTTTTTGTATAATGCATTGTCAGTAAAACCTGATCGCTGGGGAAAATTTCAAAACCCCAGCTCAACGGGGAGTTAGTTCAAAATCGAAAGCAAAATCTCTGTAAATTAAATTTTTCAAATATCTCTACCCATGCGCCACCTATCGGGCTTATTTTTTTATTATAGTGCATTGGGGTATAAAACTAAGCGATGATGAAAATTTCAAGATCCTACCTCAACGGGAAGTTCGTTGAAAAACGAATTAATCGACACTGAAAACAGACCTTCGTAATTCTCAAATAAAGCGACTCACGCGCCACCTAGCGGGTCCAATTTTTTTTTAACATTTAGAAATTAATTAAGTAACACACACGTGAAATATAAGCCAAATCGGTCCATAATTACGATTTTGAGTTTTTATTACCGCTATCTCAGCCCCACCAACCGGATTTTTTTTTTATAAAAATATTTCTTTTCATGGTATTAATACATGTTATGAATTTCAGCTAAATCGGACCATAAATGCGAATTTTGAAAATATAGCGACCCACGCGCCACCTATCGAATTTTTTTTTTATAATATTGCATTGTCATCGGGGTTATACATGGGTGCAGAATTTCAGATCAATCGGACACCGGGAAGTGTATCAAATTTAGCTTGCAAGATTTGATAACAGACAGCCGTCAGGTGAAATTAAATAAAAGCTTATAATAAAATACGGTTTGGGGGCAACCCTAGCTGGCAGCTCTGCTAGAAATTGTCATATTTGAAATGCGACCGAAAACACCTTTCATTTGATACACATATTGGCATATTCTGCTCAATATTTATACTATAATATCTATAATGTCAAACTTTATCCAAATCGGTCAAGCGGTTCCCGAGATATAGAAAAAAATAAATAAAATGCGGTTAGGTGACAACCCTAGGTGACAACCCTGCTTGAGATTTCCATATTTGGAATACGGTCGAAAATACCTTTCAGTTGATACCCATATTGGCGTATCTTGCTCAATATTTAAAAAAAATGTAGACATTTGGCAACCCTGTGAACCGCCCCAAGTGGCAAAACCCACGCATATAATCTTAGAATGAATCATACTATCTATAATGCCAAATTTTATCCACATCGGTGAAGCGGTTCCCGAGATATTAATAAAAATAAATAAAATGCGGTTAGGTGGCAACCCTAGGTGACAAACCTGCTTGAGATTTGCGTATTTGGAATACGGTCGGAAATACCTTTCATTTGATACCCATATTGGCATATCTTTCTCAATATTTAAAAAAAATTGAGGTAGGTGGCAACCCTGTGAACCGGCCAAATTGGCAACACCCACGCATTTAATCTTAGAATGAATCATACTATCTATAATGCCAAATTTTATCCACATTGGTCAAACGGTTCCCGAGATATCAATAAAAATAAATAAAATGCGGTTAGGTGACAACCCTAGGTTGCAACCCTGCTTGAGATTTACATATTTGGAATACGGTACGGTCGAAAATACCTTTCATTTGATACCCATATTGGCATATCTTAAATATGGGCGTACAAGAAGGAGTAAAATTGATAGCAAAAAAAAACTTGAAACGAGTTGACGGTACGCTTTCAAGTGTCTCTTCCCCTCTCTTCTCACCCCCTTCGCCTACGACGCGGCAGAATTGAATTCAAGACTTGAATAGTGTAAAAGAATAAAGATACAATTTGACGTCGGCAAGCATAAGTGCACGATAGCCTAATGGTAGACAGCTCCGTTCAACAGTTAATAATTGTTAGTTCCACTCGCGGTTAAGGCAATATGGTAGTGTGGTCAGGCAATGTGAGTAAGTGTGGTGTAAATAGTTTTTTTATATTTTTTGTTACTTTGACTCCTTTTTGGTGCTACAATAGCATTTTTTTTAGTTTCCGTAAAAAAATTATGGGAAGTTGCGAAAAAGCGACCCCAGAGCTAACTTTTTGCGAGGCTTATTTTCTCGTCATTTACTAACTTTGTAGGGGGTAAGACCTAAAAAACTAAAACATTTTTATTTTAATCACCCTAATGTATACATACATTACAGAGGTTCAGAAATTATTTTTTTCAGAAATATTGTTCATTGTGACAAAAAAAAGAGGCTGCTATTTTTTTATTACAAAAATAAAGGTTGTTTAGAGGTCGCGCTACTCGTCTTTATAAAAAAATTAAATGCTTGCAATTTTCATTTTATTTTAATATGTTTAGGTTAGGGATGTCATCCCGGGATCCCGGGATCCCGAAATCCCGGGATCCCGACCCTTTTTAAGCTCCCGAAAATCCCGGGATTGTGTTCCAGCAATCCCGGGATTTTCGGGATGTGAGAAAAATCCCTCTTGTATAGCAAAGAAACCACACTGAAATTTGGGTTAGCGTTTACAACACTGTTGACGTAGAAATCAGCTGGTTTCATTGTTATTTTTGCGCGAATAATTGATTGATGAATAATAAGAATAATTAAATATGACTGAAAAGCCGTCCACTTCAGGTAAATATAGATATATTTATAACTTCGGTGAAGTGGAATACCTCGCACTCATCCATTTTTATACGAAGTATTTCATTTTCATTAAATAAAGAATCACTGTAATGAAATTGAAATTTATTTCGTACAGGTTTTGTTGCACATAAAACAAAGGCGGAAGAGGAGTCTTCCGTGTGGTTCTATTTTTTAGTTGCGCGCGACAACGACGAGTCAGCTCAGTGCAAAAAATGCAGTCAAATATTATTAACGAAAGGTGGCTCAACAAAAGGGCTGCACACGCATTTGAAAAAACATAATATTGTTGTGTGCCGTAAAACAAAAGCTCCAGAAGCCAATCCTGTACCTTGTAAACAGCAAAAGTTGCATAAATTTTTTAGTAATAAAACGGAGAGGAGTATGGAAGCTGTTTTAGCTAGGATGACGGCTGTTGATGGTTTTGCTTTTTCAGCTTTCACCAAATCACAAGATCTACGCGATGTAATGCGAGGTAATGGCTTCGATTTACCAAAATCCAGAAACACTATACAAAGTATTGTACTCAACTATTACGAAAATATTAGAGTAGGATTTTTACATGAAATTGAAAAGCTCGTAAAAGAAGGTGAAAAATTTTGCGTAGTTTTTGACGAATGGACATCTGTGTCAAACAAACATTTTATGAACGTTAATATCTTTGCGGCATCTAAATTTTGGAACTTGGGTCTTGTTTTTTTTTGACAAAATAAAAAAAGCTTGTGTTTTTAGTTGTTGCTGATTCGAGAATAGCTCGTAAAACGCAATGTTCGTAAAATGTAAGGTATCTTGCTGGCTGGGAAGAGGCGCGCTGAATGTACCAAATTTTTTTTTACTTTTTAATTAATACTTACCATTATTAAACTGTTTAATACATTTATATTAATGTAGGAGTTCAACTACAAAAAAAAACTTTCTATTGAAGTGTGTTATTTTTTTTTATTCAAATGAAATACATTAAAAGTAAATAAAAAATATAAGGGATAAATAAATTTAATTAATTTTATTTGTTATTTATTTAAAAATTGACAGTTTCACAAACATTTTCTCCAGTCTTTTTGAAGCAAACCTGTTAGAAATAACGAATCCCTAATCCCGGGACTAATCCCGGGATCCCGGGATTTGTAAAAGCATATCCCGAAAATCCCGGGACGGCCAAAACCCGAAAAATTGACATCCCTAGTTTAGGTACAGCAAAAATTTGGTTTTTTGTCACTTATTATTCTGTTTTCATTGGCGAATATTCCTGTAATTTAATAGCCACCTTGGATGGGTAGAATACGAGCCAGAGAGAATTCTGAGGCAGTTGCGTTAGTGCAACCAGAACTTTCCGACCCACAATTGGAGGGTACTTAGGGTTGAGGAACCCGAGGGGCCCGTCGTCAAGTGCTAATGATGCTTAACGCGGAGTCCACGGGCCCTCTCTCTGAGTCAGGGGGTGTCATCTCCTATGGCATCGAGCTGTGGTTCTTAAAATCTACAACTCTGATGCTAGCGGGGATGAGGCCTCAGCTCCAGGTGTTAGACGGGAAGAAGACGGGCCTGTAAAGGGGTCGGAGCGTTGGACAGCACCATCTGTTGGCGTCCCGTCTGTGGCGGGTTCGGTCCGCAGTTTTGGTGGATTTTTCGACAGAGCGGAGGAGGAGAGGCTGTTTGCTTCGGAGGGGGAGGTCGCTGAGGTGGATTAGATGGATCTGTCTGATGATGATCATCCGGCAAATAAATCTCACTCTAAGGCGGCCTCTGCCAGCCTTCTGCTCTGCCTTGAGCAAAGCTGGGTGGATGTTGTCCTCATCCAGGAGCCGTGGCTAAGTAGCAGCGGCAACAAAATATCTGGATTGAGGACTACAAAGTTCAACTATTTGTGCGCGGAACGACAGGTAGGCCAAGATCGTGTGTACTGGATAAAAAAGATATTAAATCCTTTCTTATTTCCAATTTTAGTGACGATGACGTAAAGGCTCATGATACTTGTGGGCCAGCTCCTGAAATCGTATGCAAGATTACCCCTGAAGCAAAGCGAAGAGGTGTAGGGCTTATTGTCGGTACGGATGCAAACTCGCATCATTCACTGTGGGGGAGTACGGACACGAATGCAAGAGGTGAGTCACTATTTGCTTTTATCCTAAATGAAGGGCTATGTATTTGTAACAGGGACAATGACGCCACGTTTGTAACATCTGTAAGAGAAGAGGTCCTAGACTTCACTCTTGCTTCAGGAGACCTGTTTCCCTTATATCCGACTGGCGTGTTCTTCCGGAACACTCCTTCTCTGATCATAGGTATATTCAGTTCTCTCTTGATAGGTACTTGGTTTTTTAGATGTAAATTTTCAAATTATATGGCAAAATAGCTTTTTTTATATAGTTATCATGGAAATCTTAATAACTTCGTCAGTTTTCATCATTTTTGAGAAAATTAACTATCATTGCCCTCGTAACAAAATTTGCTGTTGAATACCATTCAAGGTTTGTATAGGCTGCTTATAAAATGGTGCATAGGGATAGCGACAAAATTGACCAACCTCGAAAAAAGACGAAAAAATGTGTTTGTGGGCAAATACTACCACTTTTAACACTACTTTCCGGTTCATATATATGAGTCGATCAGTGGATAAAGGGAATGAGTCCATTTTTGGCGTTCTGTCGTTTTTCTGTCGTTGTTGTTGCTTGGTTGTTGCGAACCAATTACCGCACTTAATTTAGATGATCGAGGTAATTGAGTCGTTCAGTGGATAAAGCGAATGAATCCTTTTTTGGCGTTCTATCGTTTTTCTGAACGTTTTTTGTCGGTTTTCACCCTTTAAAATTTTTGGACTCATTCCCTTTATCCACTGAACGACTCATATATCGTTAGAAAGGTCTATATCTTTTCTATCGAAATCAAGAAAAAAATAAAAATCGGGTTAAAATTACCTGAGATATAGGCTCATAAGTGTTCGAAGGTATGAAAACCCGGTTTTCGACCCCTAACTCAAGATTTTGGAGGTGTCCGGCAAATTTCTTGTACGCAATTCTTCTTAATTCACCGAGATCTACCAGAAAAATGCTATTACTTCCCTGGTATTTTAACTTTGGTCAATTTTGTTGCACTGTGTAATTTTTATAGATCAGAATACTAAAAATCCGTTCTATCAAGAACTTTTTTCTTAGGTTTTAGGTGTTGTGACTTCGATTCTCGGTAAAGTCAATATAATTTTTTTTTTTCTAATCTAAAAAAAAAATTTCAGAGTTCTTGTATTGCTTCATCGAGAATCGAACTCAGGTCCCTCGAACGCTCAACAAAGGTGCACGGAGAAAAATATCAGCAAGAATATATTAAAAATTAAAATTAAAAATTAAAGAAAAACTAAGAAATGTAATAAAAATATTCGAAAAAGTATTAAATTATAATAAACATAACATTACATTTGAACGTTTATTAAGAATAGCATAGGAAATTCTAGTCTTTCATTTTTAATATACCAAAATATTAAAAATTGATATTTACTATGTGTATGGCGGCCGCCGTGGTGTAGCGGTTAAGTGTTCGGCCTTCTACACCAAGTCGTGGCGGTTCGATGCCCGGCAAAAGTAACATCAAAAATTATTTAGAAAAACAATTTTTCTAAACGGGGTCGCCCCTCGGCAGTAGTTTGGCAAACTCTCCGGGTGTATTTCTGCCATGAGAAGCTTCTCAGCAAAAATTCATTTGCTTTGCAAGTGCCGTTCGGAGTCGGCAAAAAAACTGTAGGTCCCGCCAACTTGTAGGAAAAACTCAAAAAGCAACACACCACAAGTTGGAAAGAGAAGCTCGGCTAAAAATCTCGTTAGAGGTTATGATAACCTGTTGGTATATCGCCGCCATTAGTTTTTTTTTTTATAAGAAAATATAAACTATGTTCTTAAAATTTGGATGAACTTTAAAGTGCTATCGTAGTAAAACAAAAGAAATTTTCTCAGCGTGTACAAACGTGTACATTTAGAACAAAGCTGCGATTCGACGCCGGCAAGTACAAGTACGCGATTACGTGATGGTTAACATCTCCGTTCAGCAGTCAAGTCAAAGAAGTGTGAGCTCGATTCTCCGTGGAGACAACAAAGCAACGTGGGAAAGTGTCATTTACAGGTCTATTCTACTGTGGTAATAACTTTATTATTACCGGCAAACAAATTCACTCGGCAACTTTTACTCCTTTTTGGTATTCTGAGGGCAAAAGTTTTCTGGTAACACCGTTACCACCAAAATAGGTGGTAACATGTGGTAACATCAATATAAAACAGCTGATGTTTACTTTGAAAAATAAAAAAGCGAAAATTAAACAAAATAAATAAAACAAAGTGAAAATCAAACAAATAAACAGGTATATAGTATTAATAAATCACAATAAAAACTGTGTATTCCCTGCAGGAGCTCGGGATGGTCTTTGCAAAAGGCCACATACAACCGCAACTGCGCTGGGGTGGTGCGTGCATATTTTCTGTAAATAAAATAAACAATTTTTAATAAATTTCATAAAATATTTACCAAATTTACTTACTTGTTCATTTCCATTTTGCAGTCTTCTTCTTTTTGATAAACAAAAAACATATGGCAGGTGACTAGCAGGGTGGCTTTTCAATTCACCATACACACTGGTGAGTTTTTTTGCCATTAGAGCGTTACCATCTCCTCAGAATCGCAGCCACTTTATTTGGTAACGTATTTTAGGGAAAATTGTTTGCCGATGGCAATTTTACCGGTAACGCGCAGCATAGGGCTGTTAGAACAAAGCTGTAATTAGACGCTGGTAACCATAAGTAAACGATGGCATAGTAGTAGACACCTTGGTCGAGCTTTCGAGGGACCTGATTGCGATTCTCGGTGAAGTCAATATAAGAACTCTGAAAAATATTTTTTTAGATTAGAAAAAAAATTATATTGACTGTACTGAGAATCGAACTAACACTGCTTTGATTGGACTGCTGAACGGAGATCTTAACCATCAGGCTATCGCGTACTTATGCTTGCCGGTGTCGAATTGCAGCTTTGTTCTATATGTATAGAATAAAGTTCTTGATAGAACGGATTTTTAGTATTCTGATCTGTAAAAATTAATAAAAAATTATATGCCGTACTACCACGAATTTTTAGTATTCTGATCTGTAAGGAGGAACTCTTATTAAAAACTTACTACTATGTCGTACTTGAAAATAATAAAAATGGGATAACAAAAATGTTTACGCGGCATAAGCTATGATTATTTCGTTTATTTCATATCTTCTGCATTACATACCAATGTAATTCGCAGATAGTTTATAGAATTTTCTGAATATATGGGTCTCGTTAGGCCTAGCGCTCACCCTCATTAAATAACAACAATAAAGTTTAATAAAATGATTTTACAGTCCACTAAACTAATAGAAAATTAAAATAATAAAATAAATAAAATTAAAAAGACTTTGGTTGAGGTGGGATTCGAACCGGCAACCCCGGCCAACTCCCTCAACCATATAATATAGCAACAACAATAATAATAAACTGCTCGCCGCCCACCATTTAACTTCAGCTTAGATAAACAATTATTAAATTTTGGAGTTCGACCAACTTTAAAGTGCTGGCGTAGTAAAAATTAAAGAAATTTTCTCAGCATGTGTCTACTACAATGCCATCGTGTACTTATGCTTGCCAGCGTCTAATTACAGCTTTGTTCTAAATGACACTTTCCCACGT
This sequence comes from Campiglossa producta, assembly GCA_964058755.1. NCBI lineage: Eukaryota > Metazoa > Arthropoda > Insecta > Diptera > Tephritidae > Campiglossa > Campiglossa producta. The sequence goes on from CAXKVI010000001.1 coordinate 63,958,460, forward strand.
TGCTTTAGTGGAGGTTTTTAAGTTTAAAAAACTTTTTACATTATGCGATTATCATTACTATTAAACTAACTACAACCATTTAAAAATGTTTATATTTTGTATGTGTTACTTGCAATAGTACAAAACTCAGTTATTCAACACCAAAAAAAAAAAATGAAATGTGTAAATTTGTTTCTATTTAAAAAAATAGGGGACCCTTTTTTCTGCTGGGACCCTTTTTTGGACCCTTTTTGATATTTTTCAACGGCAACACTGACCGGAATAAAGATCTTATATAACTCTAAAAACCCGCCATATAATGGTTTTCAATCAGATGACCAGATTAGAAGCTATTAGCAGATTAATGACAGAAATAGAGCACAATTTGAAGCCACCTACTAGTATGTATTGATATACAGCGAAAACTAATATTTTTTTAAATTTTATTTTGATACGATGTCAAAGCTCAATCAATTCCTAATCATATTGGTCAAAGCTGTTTGCAAATCAGCCAAGATATACCAAAGTTATACACATTTTAGTAAGGCTACATAGCTACATTTGGTATATCGATATTCATAATCGACAAGTGTTTTTGATGTCAAATCCATACGAATATTGGTGTGGGTTTTATGTATCAACTTTTCGACTGCTTTTCTGTTAGACCAAGATCCCAGAGCCAAAAAGCGTCACTTATTTTATAATAGATGAAACCAATACCGATCGATAGTCCCCCCCGAATCTAGAAAGAATGTGAAAATTTCAAATTTCGCCAAAAAATGACCCTAACTTCACTTATTTTATAATGAAGATTTTCCCATATTTGACGTAGATTACCACCCCGCGTCAATATCAAGTGTTGTTAGACTCGTACTAGTGACAAGGCTCCAGCCAGACACCCACAGTTCGCGGATTTTCCTATGGAAATGTATTCTGTTTTACCAATTTCACGCATTTGGGCCACTTTGGCTGCTTTTTACTATCCAATATTTTCCCATTATTTATATAATACTACCCTCAAGTAGTATCATTTTTAGGCTTCGTCCCATGGCAAAAACTTCAGCCAGACACCTCAAAACTCGGGAAATTTCACTCATTTTTACTGCGCTTTCACATGTTTAAGCGGGTTTGACAAACTTTGGCTACTTTTAAAGAGCAGATCTTCACACATATGTCGTAAAATGCTATTCTTAAGTAGAATCAAGCATTTCCAGACATCATCCCATTGAAAAAACTTCAGCCAGACACTTCAAAGTTCGGGAACTTTTATTTTCCTATTAATTTGCTTTCTCCTGTTTGTCCCACTTTTACTAAATGACGGATCTTTTCACATGTATCGTAGGACACTACCCTTAAGTAGTTTCAAAAATTTTTAGGCTTCGTCCCATGGCAAAAACTTCAGCCAGACACCTCAAAGCTCGGGATTTTCACTAATTTTTACAGAGATTTCACTTGTTTCAGCAGGTTTCTCCAATTTTGACTATGTTCAAACGGCGGATCTTTACACATGTGTCGTATAACACTACCCTTAAACAGTATCAGGCATTTCCAGACTTAATTCCATGAACAAAACTTAAGCCAGACAACCCAAAGCACAGGGACTTTTCATCATTTTTAATGGGCTTTCACATGTTCAAATGGGCTTACCCAACTTTGGCTGCTTTTAAATGGCGGATCGTTACACATGTATCGTATAACACTACCATTAACTAATATCAGGCATTTTTAGATTTTAGACATGTTTAATCAGGTTGGTCCAACTTTGGCTGCTTTTATAGGGCGGATCTTTTCACATTTGTTAAAGAAGACCACCCTTAAGTGGTATCAGTTACTTTAGATTTCGGCCCATGCCTAAAACTTCAGCCAGACACCTTAAAACTGATGAATTTTTATAATTCTTCCTGCGATTTCACAGGTTTAAGCGGTTTGGTCCAACTTTGCCTGTTTTTAAAGGGCGGATCTTTTCTCAGGTGTTATAGAAGACTACCTTAAGTTGTATCAGGTACTTTTGGACTTCGCCCTATGACAAAACCTTCAGCGAGACCCCTCAAAACTGAGGATTTTTATAATTCTTGCTGCGATTTCACATGTGTAAGCGCGTTGGTCTAACTTTGGGTGCTTTTGAAGGGCAGATATTTTCACATGTGTTATTGAAGACCACCCTTAAGTTGTATCAGGTTCTTTTATACTTCGCCCCATGTCTAAAACTACGGCAAGTGGTAGGTATGTATATATATATGCATAAGTGTGTACAGGCACTTGCATATACACTAGGGGGATTAAAAAAAAATGTCGACTTGGTCTTACCCTCTAAAAAGTTATGTATTGATGAGAAAATAAGCCTTGCAAAAATTAGTGCTCTAACTTAACCCTTAGGGGTGGATATTTTTTTCGCTCTTTCCCATACACGGTTAAAAATTATTTTATTTGGACTACATATATGACCAAACCAAATTTGGATTCAAATTCAATCTAGACCAGTTTTCATGATAATTGGCTAAATAAATCGGGTTTCAATTATAAACAAGAAATGTTTTAACAATTTTTTGAAGATAAAATAAATTTTTTGTCCGTTGGCGGGAATTCGAACCAAGACTCATGGCATCTTGGCCGTCTGCTCTACCACTGAGCTACATCGCACACATAAATATTGTTGGCAAAATTCGATCTTGAAGAATAAAATAAAACTAAAACAAGTAAGGAAAGCTCTCTTCGGCTGTGCCGAAGGCTATATACCTTTCATGGATAAGTGTCACGATTTTCACTGTTCGATCCCCAGTACAGCCTGTTTCAATTTAACTTTAGCTCATACCGAAATTATCGGAACTATCGATTATATGGTCTAATCTCATTGATTTTTAAAACGACATTCCACATTCTAAAAGAGCAATTGTTACGAAATTTCACTTTCCTACCTATATGATTACAGGAGTTATCTACCAAAATCCGTTTATCGGAACAATCGATTGTATGGGGGCTATGTGAAATATTTATCCCATCTCGATGATTTTCAACATCGATATTTCTGGCTGAAGTTTTTTTCCATGGGATGAAGTCTAAAAATGCCTGATACTACTTAGAGATAGTATTCTACGACACCTGTGTAAAGATCTGCCTTTCAAAAACAGCCAAAGTTGGACAAACTCGAGTAAACATGTGAAAGTGCAGTAAGAATTATATAAATTCCTCAGCTTAGTTAATTGTAGTGTTATACGATACATGTGTAACGATCTGCCATTTAACCCTAGAATCGTAATACAGTTTTACCCTACGTTAATGCTAATATACGTAAATTTTACGTACTACACCGTTTGGGGCAGTAATTTTAGATAAATGTTTAATAAAAACCTGTTTTTCTTTTGTGTTGATTTTATTAAATGAAAGTACAAAGTTTTTTTTGTTTTTAAAACTAAATAATAAGAATTTCTACATACATCCGTCGAATATTTTAATTTGATGCTCACCACACAGGGCAGCTTCATTATGTATTCAAAAAGAGGTAGTTGTCAGCCTTTTTTTTTTAAATAGTTACAAAGTTTTAAGTATAAAGGTTCGCCTTTTGGTGAAAAAGTTAAAGTAATTGCGTTTTATTAGGTTTATCACAGAAACTGTTCTTCAATTGTATAGAAAGTTTGGATAATAATACATACGTTAATGCTAAGACTACGTAAAATTTACGTACACACTTTTTTTGTAAGAACGATAAAAGCGAACCAGGAACTGACAATTGAATAATTATTCACTTTTTAATGAAACAATAAAATGAAGAAAGCACTGCCGAGTGCTCACAGCTATACGGAACTGCGGTAAACTGTAACGGCACTTTTTATGAGACATACACGTAAAATTTACGTATATTACCATTCTAGGGTTAAAAGCAGCCAAAGTTGGGTAAGCCCATTTGAACATGTGAAAGCACATTAAAAATGATGAAAAGTCCCCGTGCTTTGGGTTGTCTGGCTTAAGTTTTTTTCATGGAATGCAGTCTGGAAATGCCTGATACTGTTTAAGGGTAGTGTTATACGTAAACGTAGTCAAAGTTGGAGAAACCTGTTGAAACAGGTGAAATCTCTGTAAAAATTAGTGAAAATCCCGAGCTTTGAGGTGTCTGGCTGAAGTTTTTGCCATGGGACGAAGTCTAGAAATTATTGAAATTACTTGAGGGTAGTGTCCTACGAAACATGTGAAAACATCCGTCATTTAAAAGCAGTAAAAGTGGGACAAACAAGAGAAAGCAAATTAATAGGAAAATAAAAGTTCCCGAACTTTGAGGTGGCTGGCTGAAGATTTTGCCATGGGATGATGTCTGGAAATGCTTGATTCTACTTAAGAATAGCATTTTACGACACATGTGTGAAGATCTGCTATTTAAAAGTAGCCAAAGTTTGTCAAACCCGCTTAAACATGTGAAAGCGCAGAAAAAATTAGTGAAATTTCCCGAGTTTTGAGGTGTCTGGCTGAAGTTTTTGCCATGGGACGAAGCCTGAAAATTTCTGAAACTACTTAAGGGTAGTATCCTACGACACATGTGAAAACATCCGTCAGTTAAAAGCAGTAAAAGTGGGACAAACAAGAGGAAGCAAATTAATAGGAAAATAAAAGTTCCCGAACTTTGAGATGTCTGGCTGAAGTTTTTTCAATGGGATGATGTCTGGAAATGCTTGATTCTACTTAAGGATAGCATTTTATGATACATGTGTGAAGATCTGCTATTTAAAAGTAGCCAAAATTTGCCAAACCCGCTTAAACATGTGAAATCGCAGTAAGAATTAGTGAAATTTCCCGAGTTTTGAGGTGTCTGGCTGAAGTTTTTGCAATGGGACGAAGTCTAAAAATGCCGGATACTACTGAGGGTAGTATTCTTCAAAAAATGGGAAAATATTGGGTAGTTAAAAGCAGCTAAAGTGGTCCAAATGCGTGAAATTGGTAAAACAAAATAAATTTCCATAGGAAAATCCGCGAACTCTGGGTGTCTGGCTGGAGCCTTGTCACTGGTACGAGTCTAACAACACTTGATACTGACGCGGGGTGGTAATCTACGTCAAATATGTGAAAATCATTTATTATAAAATAAGTGAAGTTAGGGTAGGGCTGCCAGACTGCCCGGTTTTCCGGGACATGTCCCGGTTTTAGGCCATTTGTCCCGGTGTCCCGGTCCAACCCTAAAATGTCCCGGTTTTTAAATCTAATCGGTTGTAAGGAGCCATGAAATCTACCAACTATTTGGTTTGCTTATAATGCGCCGCTCCAACTAGTCTGAATAAAAGTACCAACTACCGACTTCAATTGTAAAACTCTAGCATCGCTCGATAGTTGCACATTGTATAGTATACATATATCGATTATCGATGTAAAGTGTTCTTCCTAATTAGCTACAGCTGTTTTTGTTTTGCGCTAAGTATTTGGTTCTTCGAGTTGAGTGTTTCTGATTTCATTGTAAGTTTTCTCACAAAATTTATAAAATAGATATGTTTATAATACATTAAACCACTTGGAATGTTCTTTTATGAAACGTGGTAGAAGTGAACATGAATTGTTGTGCACAGTTTGCGATTGTTTTATTGCCATTGGCAACGGTGGTCGCTCAGATATTCTTGATCATATCGGCAGTTCCAAGCACAAATCAAGGTTATGCGAGGCGTCTACTTCAAAAGAAATTTCTTCTTTTTTTGTAAAACCAAATACAGCAAAGAGGCATCTGATCTCCGCCGCTGAGCTAACAAATGCCTTTAAGATTATGATTCACTATCAGTACTTCAGCTCAATAGATGTCATTACAAAACTAAATGCGCTCATGTATCCTGATTTGGAAATAGCAGTAAAGTAATCAGTTTGCAGGACCAAAGCAACAGCTTTAATCAAAAATGTTTTGGCTCCGCATTCAGTAGCAAACTTTGTAGATATTTTATTATAAATAACCCAGGGCTACGCCATGCCAAGTCTGAGTGGTTGCCTGAGCCGTGGCGCCAGCGCCAGTTGAGTTTTAAAAACAACCCTGGGCTACACCATGCCAAGTCCTTCGGCGTTGTACCGCCACGGTAGGTAGCCTTCGGTCGCTCTTCAAAAAAATAACCCTGGGCTACGCAATCCCATGTTCCGGGTGCGTGGTATAAATTTATATTATTTTAATACTCGAGAACTTAAAATTTCCACACGGCGCTATCTTCTTTTGTTAACACAGGCGTTATTTCCAATTAAAAGAAATATCTTTTTGATAACGAGCGAAATAACGCCCGCGGGCGTTATTTCACTGCACCCAATATAATAACCAAACATATATATTTCTCATATACGCTCAAACATATCTTATAACTTTAAACGAGCTAAACTTGTATATTTGTATATTGGTACATTTGTATATCCAGACTAACTCGGGAACCGCTTGACCGATTTGGATGAAATTTCGAGTATAGATAGTATGGTTGATTCTAAGACTATACACTTGGGGGTTGCCACTTGGGGCGGGTTACAGGGTTGCCACCTATCTATTTTTTTTTTTAATTATGGAGCTACATAGCCAATATGGGTATCAAATAAAAGGTATTTTCAACCGTATTCCAAATATGACAATGTCAAGCAGGGTAAGCCCAGGATTTTCCACCTGACCGCGTTTTATTTATTTACTTTATGTATATTTGTATATCCAGACTATGTCGGGAACCGCTTGACCGATTTGGATAAAATTTCGAATATAGACAGTATGGTTGATTCTAAGACTATCCACATGGGGGATGCCACTTCGGGCGGGTTACAAGATTGCCACCTATCTATTTTTGATTTAATTATGGAGTAACATATGCCAATATGGGTATCAAATCACGGAGGGAAATCTATGGATGGAAGATTCATAATTATTGATACCACATTAAATAAAAATTGATAATCCTGTCCCATCAATGAATATGGATGTTTCATCAATGCTTTTTTGATAAATCACTATTGAAATGGTATCCATATAAACTATTGATAAATTCTAAATAGTTTAAAAAACAAAATTTAATATAATTTGGCATCTGGTTTCAGTGGGACTCGAACCATGCTCCTCTGGCACGCTAGTCCAGTATTCTACCATTCGGCTACGGCATATTATACAATTTTAAGAAAAATGCTCAATCATAAGAAATTCAAAAAATTTTGAATTTAAAAAAAACCGCTCCAACAAGTTGTAATATTGTTAGAAAATCCATAGTAAAAATTGTTGAACTATTATGATTATGCGTCCCAGAAAAATTTACATTTCGCCCATATATATTAATACGCTGTCTCTACCATTATTACTATGCAGTAAATATGGATATGCACCTACCGATAATAGAAATTCATATCACGACCATAGATATTGACATCCCGTTCAAATATATTAGTATTCTATCCATAAATATAAGAAATAGTACATCATATCGAAATGGTTGGCATGTCATTTTACTTTTTATTGGGAGCAAATAATATTTGATGACTCGCTCATTCTGAATGAATATTGCATCAAACTCGTCGCTATCAATAGTGATATTGTCACAACATTCAAGGCATTTCTCTCAGTGGGCAAATGCGAAAAAACAGCTGGTACGATGATAGAGAGTGCAAAGACGCAATGAAAAGAAAGGACGACGCCTATAAGGCAACGTTAAAAGGGAATGCAACGAGCTAGCCAGCAGAAGCAACGCCCGAAAATTTTATCTAAGAATTCGACGAATGACGGAAGATTTTAACCCCGGGGCAAACTCCTATAAAAATGACAACGGCGACCTGGTGACAGATGTTCAGAGAGTACTAGGGTTATAGAGGGATCACTTCTATGCCCTTATAAACGGAGGAACGGAGCAACAATCCAGTGAAGAGGACGAACCCGACCCCACTATCGAAGGCGATGGAATCGAAGTTCCACATCCGAGGTGTGAGTAGCTATATCACGGCTAAAAAACAATAAAGCGGCGGGTGCTGATGGCCTGCCCGCTGAGCTATTTAAATGCGGCGGCGAGGAGCTGGTAAGGTGCATGAACCAGCTCTTGTGCAGAATATGGTCGGATGAATGCATGCCTGAAGATTGGAACCTAAGTGTTCTCTGGCCAATCCATAAGAAGGGCGATCCCGCAAACTGCGCCAACTATCGTGGAATCAGCCTTTTGAGTATCGCAAATAAGGTCCTATCAAGCGTTTTGTGCGAAAGACTGAAGCCTGACGTAAACCGACTGATTGGACCTTATCAGTGTGGCTTCAGACCTGGTAAATCTACCATCGACCAGATTTTTACAATACGCCAAATCTTGGAAAAAACCCGTGAGAAAAGGATCGACACACACCATCTCTTTGTTGATTTTAAAGCCGCCTTCCACAGCACGAAAAGGAGTTGCCTATACGCCGCTATGTCTGATTTTGGTTTCCCAGCAAAACTTATACGGCTATGCAAAATGACGCTGAACAACACCACCAGCTCGGTTAGAATTGGGAAGGACCTCTCCGGGCCGTTCGAAACTAAACGAGGTTTCAGGCAGGGCGACCCCCTATCGTGCGATTTCTTTAATTTAATGCTGGAGAAAATAATGCTAGCTGCAGAACTTAACCGCGCTGGAACAATATATTACAAGAGCGAACAACTGTTGGCGTATGCCGACGACATCGACATCATTGGCCTGCGTATTCCAAATTAGAAAAGGAAGCGGAAAAAATGGGTTCGGTGGTGAACGAAGGTAAAACGAAGTACCTGCTGACATCAAGCAAAGAGTCAGCGCATTCGCGCCTTGGCAACCACGCCACTGTTGGCAGCCATAATTTCGAGATAGTAAGGGACTTTGTATACCTACCAACAACAATGTAAGCCTGAAAATCCATCAAAGGATAACTCTTGCAAACAAATGCTACTTTGGGCTGAGTAGGCAATTTAGAAGTAAAGTCCTCTCTCGACGAACAAAAACAACACTCTATAAGTCACTTATCGTACCCGTCCTGCTATATGGTGCAGAAGCATGGAGACTGGCAGCATCTGATGAGGCGGCTCTGGGAATATTCGAGAGAAAAATTCTTCGAAAGATTTATGGACCCCTAAAAGTTGGCGACGGCGAGTACCGAAGAAGATATAATGAAGAGCTGTATGAGCTTTACGCAGACGTGGACATAGTTCAGCGAATTAAAACCCAGCGGCTCCGCTGGCTAGGACACGTGGTGCGAATGAACGAGGACGCTCCGGCCCGGAAGGTATTTTTATCGGCACCCACCGGTGGAAGTAGAGGAAGAGGGAGACCACCACTTCGATGGCAGGACCAAGTAGAGGCAGACCTGCGAGCACGCGGTGTCTCTAATTGGCGCCAGTTGGCTCAACAAAGAACCGACTGGCGTAACATGTTGGACGGCCAAAATCGCCTAGGCGGTTAAAGGCTATTTTAAGTTAAAAAAATAACCCTGGGCTACGCCGAAACTAATGTATAATGCATTGGGGCGATATCCATGGTATTTATGTGCAGAACACCTTACTTAGTTGGGGGGGGGGGGGGGGGGGGTTCGGCCGAGCTTATTATAAATAACCCAGGGCTACGCCATGCCAAGTCTGAGTGGTTGCCTGAGCCGTGGCGCCAGCGCCAGTTGAGTTTTAAAAACAACCCTGGGCTACACCATGCCAAGTCCTTCGGCGTTGTACCGCCACGGTAGGTAGCCTTCGGTCGCTCTTCAAAAAAATAACCCTGGGCTACGCAATCCCATGTTCCGGGTGCGTGGTATAAATTTATATTATTTTAATACTCGAGAACTTAAAATTTCCACACGGCGCTATCTTCTTTTGTTAACACGGGCGTTATTTCCAATTAAAAGAAATATCTTTTTGATAACGAGCGAAATAACGCCCGCGGGCGTTATTTCACTGCACCCAATATAATAACCAAACATATATATTTCTCATATACGCTCAAACATATCTTATAACTTTAAACGAGCTAAACTTGTATATTTGTATATTGGTACATTTGTATATCCAGACTAACTCGGGAACCGCTTGACCGATTTGGATGAAATTTCGAGTATAGATAGTATGGTTGATTCTAAGACTATACACTTGGGGGTTGCCACTTGGGGCGGGTTACAGGGTTGCCACCTATCTATTTTTTTTTTTAATTATGGAGCTACATAGCCAATATGGGTATCAAATAAAAGGTATTTTCAACCGTATTCCAAATATGACAATGTCAAGCAGGGTAAGCCCAGGATTTTCCACCTGACCGCGTTTTATTTATTTACTTTATGTATATTTGTATATCCAGACTATGTCGGGAACCGCTTGACCGATTTGGATAAAATTTCGAATATAGACAGTATGGTTGATTCTAAGACTATCCACATGGGGGATGCCACTTCGGGCGGGTTACAGGATTGCCACCTATCTATTTTTGATTTAATTATGGAGTAACATATGCCAATATGGGTATCAAATCACGGAGGGAAATCTATGGATGGAACATCCATAATTATTGATATCACATTAAATAAAAATTGATAATCCTGTCCCATCAATGAATATGGATGATTTCATCAATTCTTTTTTAATAAATCACTATTGAAATGGTATCCATATAAACTATTGATAAATTCTAAATAGTTTAAAAAAACAAAATTTTTTATAATTTGACATCTGGTTTCAGTTAGATTCGACCCCTGCTCCTCTGGCACGTTAGCCCAGTATTCTACCATTCGGCTACGGCATATTATAAAATTTTTAGAAAAATGTTCAATCATAAGAAATTCAAAAAATTTTGAATTTAAAAAAACGCTCCAACAAGTTGTAATATTGTTAGGAAATCCATAGTAAAAATTGTTGAACTATTACACTGGGAGAAATGCATTGAATGTTGTGGCAATATCACTATTGATAGCGCCGAGTTTGATGCAATATTCAATCAGAATGAGCGAGTTATCAAATATTATTTGCTCCCAATAAAAAGTAAAATGACATGTCAACCATTTCGATATGATGTACTATTTTTTATATCTATGGATAGAATACTAATATATTTGAACGGCATGTCAATATCCATGGTCGTGATATGAATTTCTATTGTCGGTATATCCATATCCATATTTACTACATAGTAATAATGGTAGATACGGCGTATTAATATATATGGACGAAATGTAAATTTTTCTGGGACGCATAATCATAATAGTTCAACAATTTTTACTATGGATTTTCTAACAATATTACAACTTGTTGGAGTGGTTTTTTTAAATTCAAAATTTTTTGAATTTCTTATGATTGAACATTTTTCTAAAAATTGTATAATATGCCGTAGCCGAATGGTAGAATACTGGGCTAACGTGCCAGGGGAGCATGGTTCGAGTCTCACTGAAACCAGATGTCAAATTATATAAAATTTTGTTTTTTTAACTATTTAGAATTTATCAATAGTTTATATGGATACCATTTCAATAGTGATTTATCAAAAAAGCATTGATGAAACATCCATATTCATTGATGGGACAGAAATATCAATTTTTATTTAATGTGATATCAATAATTATGGATGTTCCATCCATAGATTTCCCTCCGTGTATGATTATGCGTCCCAGAAAAATTTATATTTCGCCAATATATATTAATGCGCTGTCTCTACCATTATTACTATGCAGTAAATATGGATATGGATATACCGACAATAGAAATTCATATCACGACCATAGATATTGACGTACCGTAATATAATAGCATTATATCCATAAATATAGAAAATAGTACATCATATCGAAATGGTTGACATGTCTTTTTACTTTTTATTGGGAGCAAATAATATTTGATAACTCGCTCATTCTGAATGAATATTGCATCAACCTCTTCGCTATTAATAGCGATATTGTCACAACATTCAATGCATTTCTCTGAGTGATGAAATGTATTTTCAACCGTATTCCAAATATGACAATTTCAAGAAGGGTAACCCCTAGAGTTGCCACCTGACCGCGTTTTTTTTTATTTTACCTTATATCTCAGGAACCGCCTTTCCGATTTGCATGAAAGTTGGAATATAGATAGAATTATTCGTTCTAATCTTATAACTTTAAACAAGCTAAACTTGTATTTATGTATATATATATTTGTTTATTTGTATATCCGGACTATCTGGGGAACCGCTTGACCGATTTGGATAAAATTTTGAATATAGATAGTATGATTGATTCTAAGACATGAAATGAAATACCTTTCTGGCGACATGCCAACTAAAATATTTTCAAGTAGGGTTGCCACCTTACCGCAGTATATTTGTATATCCGGACTATCTCGGGAACCGCTTGATCGATTTTGATGAATTTTGGCATCATACTACCATTGGCGCATAATCATAGTCCTGAGTTAGTGTACACTTTAGTAAGAGTAATACTAAAAAATTGAAGTGCACTTCTTTTTTAAGTATATCATAGTCAGTTTAGCGCCATGCTCTACCGAGTAGCAATGCACAGAGCCGAAAATGCCTAATAAAATTAATAAGATTGTCTTCATGGTCAGTTTTTGGGCAAAGGGGTAGTCGCAACGGTGGAAACGAAGAAAAAACTATAGGGAAATCTTTTTGGTTTTAAGAAGAAATTCTTATTAAAAAACTATACATTTAGTACAAAGGTGTAGTTAGACGCTGGCAATTATTAGTACGATGGCCGGATGGTTAGCAGCTGGGTTTAGCATTCGAAAAATTGTAAGTTCGATTCTCTCTCTTTTTTTCCTAATTAGAAATGTTAAAAAGAAATCTTCTCCATTATATTTATGAGATTTTCCTTTGAAACATTAACAACTATACACATATCAGTAATTAGATGCTAGAAATCAAAAGTGAGCGATGGCCTGATGGTTAACAGCTGGGTTTATGATTCCGAAAATTGTAAGTTCGATTCTCGGTGAGGGCAATATCATTTTAGTTTTCATTTAAAATATTAAAAAGAAAATCTTCTTAATAACATTAAAAGGACTGTCTCTACAATAATAAGAAGCACATCTTCTTGAAGAAAAACTATACAGATATCTTATCATTGTTGTTCTATTTTATTAGGTACCTTTGGCTCTGTGTGGTAACGCAGTTCTATATAAACATGGTAATGCAGTGCGCCACAGTAGCCTAGCGGTTAAGACGTCGCGGCAGTAAGCGGGAGATTCGAGTTCGACTCTTGGCAATTTCTTTGATTTTTTAATTTTTATTTTTTATTTAATTTATGTTTTTAAATAATTAATTTTTAATAAATTGCTGTAAACAAAAAAATTGCGAATATGCATGTTAAATAGGATAAAAAATAGTAGAATAAAAAAATAGTAAAAAATAAAATGAAATGAGATGAAATAAAATATTACAAAAATAATTTAAATTAAACAAAATTAAATAAAACAAAATGAGCTATAAATGACTTCCATGAGTCATACATGACTTTTCCTTGAGTAATGAATGACTCTTCCATGATTAGTAAATGACTCTACCAAAAGTTATAAATGACTCTTCCAGAAGCCATAAATGACTCTTTCATGAGTCATAAATTACTCTTTCATGAGTCATAATTGACTCTTTTATGAGTCATAAATGACTCCTTCATGAGTCATTAATGACTCTTCCGTTAGTCATATACCACTTTTATAGGCATCTGTGGCTCTTGTTTGACTGTTAGGAGTTTATGTTTATGATGAATAAGCGCACACTGCATGCGCAAAAAAATATTTGGCGGAGTCGTTTTTTTTTATTTGTTTGTAGCAGTTGTTGATATTTTAAAAAATTTTAGCAAAATCTAAAGAACAAAGCGCTATATATGACAGATTTTTTCAACCTCGGAATATTTAGCAGCGGCTTTAGTGACAGCTATTCGCCGCTCTAACTTTAGCAATGGCTCTAACTGAAAAAGTCGACTTTAACTCGAGTATGAATAAGATGAAGTATACTTTTCTTTAAAGTATGCTCTAATTTTATTTAACGCATACTTCAAGTTGACTATGATTATGCGCCATTGAGACTAAAACTATTTACTTGGGGGCTGTACAGGGTTCCCACTAGGGATGTCAATTTTTCGGGTTTTGGCCGTCCCGGGATTTTCGGGATATGCTTTTACAAATCCCGGGATCCCGGGATTAGTCCCGGGATTAGGGATTCGTTATTTCTAACAGGTTTGCTTCAAAAAGACTGGAGAAAATGTTTGTGAAACTGTCAATTTTTAAATAAATAACAAATAAAATTAATTAAATTTATTTATCCCTTATATTTTTTATTTACTTTTAATGTATTTCATTTGAATAAAAAAAAATAACACACTTCAATAGAAAGTTATAAAATATAAATAACTTAGTATGTTTAAGTATAAATGCACTTAAACATTTTGACATACGTACATACAAACATTATCACATACAAATATGATAAGGTGCATCAGCCTATCTACACACATAAATATGTAAAACTATAACTATAAATAATCAGTATGCTATTTTAATAAACTAGTTCGTCTTACAAACGCACTCAAATAAGTTGATTTTAATTCAACAAGCTGAACCACTTCCCCCCACCAGTGGGAAGAGGTTGTCAGTTAATAATATTAACATATTAAGTATTCTTTTTTTTTGTAGTTGAACTCCTACATTAATATAAATGTATTAAACAGTTTAATAATGGTAAGTATTAATTAAAAAGTAAAAAAAAATTTGGTACATTCAGCGCGCCTCTTCCCAGCCAGCAAGATATCTTACATTTTACGAACATTGCGTTTTACGAGCTATTCTCGAATCAGCAACAACTAAAAACACAAGCTTTTTTTATTTTGTCAAAAAAAATAAAAATTTAAATTTCAAATTCAATATTTTGAAAATACGAAGTACGTTTATGATCAAAAAACGGACGTATAGAGATTCATAACAGCCTAACCTTGTGATAGCTATAACATCATTTTCCATATCAATTTTGAATTCACTCAAGCGTTCCACCAAATGTTCGATACACATTTCAGCTGTCATTGAACTTCGGAATCGCACAAGACCCAAGTTCCAAAATTTAGATGCCGCAAAGATATTAACGTTCATAAAATGTTTGTTTGACACAGATGTCCATTCGTCAAAAACTACGCAAAATTTTTCACCTTCTTTTACGAGCTTTTCAATTTCATGTAAAAATCCTACTCTAATATTTTCGTAATAGTTGAGTACAATACTTTGTATAGTGTTTCTGGATTTTGGTAAATCGAAGCCATTACCTCGCATTACATCGCGTAGATCTTGTGATTTGGTGAAAGCTGAAAAAGCAAAACCATCAACAGCCGTCATCCTAGCTAAAACAGCTTCCATACTCCTCTCCGTTTTATTACTAAAAAATTTATGCAACTTTTGCTGTTTACAAGGTACAGGATTGGCTTCTGGAGCTTTTGTTTTACGGCACACAACAATATTATGTTTTTTCAAATGCGTGTGCAGCCCTTTTGTTGAGCCACCTTTCGTTAATAGAACCACACGGAAGACTCCTCTTCCGCCTTTGTTTTATGTGCAACAAAACCTGTACGAAATAAATTTCAATTTCATTACAGTGATTCTTTATTTAATGAAAATGAAATACTTCGTATAAAAATGGATGAGTGCGAGGTATTCCACTTCACCGAAGTTATAAATATATCTATATTTACCTGAAGTGGACGGCTTTTCAGTCATATTTAATTATTCTTATTATTCATCAATCAATTATGCGCGCAAAAATAACAATGAAACCAGCTGATTTCTACGTCAACAGTGTTGTAAACGCTAACCCAAATTTCAGTGTGGTTTCTTTGCTATACAAGAGGGATTTTTCTCACATCCCGAAAATCCCGGGATTGCTGGAACACAATCCCGGGATTTTCGGGAGCTTAAAAAGGGTCGGGATCCCGGGATTTCGGGATCCCGGGATCCCGGGATGACATCCCTAGTTCCCACCTATCTCAATTTTTTTTAAATATGGTGCTAGATATGCCAATATGGGTATCAAATGAAAGGTATTTTCGCCGCCATACCAACTAAAATATTTTCAAGTAGGTTTCCGCCCAGGGTTATTATTTTACAGTATTGTTTTTGTATTGTATCTTTTTGGGATCATATTTGGATTATTTTAGGATCATTTTGAGATCATTTGGGGGTCACTTTTGGATAATTTTGGGGCTATTTTTAGGTCGTTTTGGGTTCAATTTTGGATTAATTTGGGACAATTTTGGGGTAGTTTTCGGATCATTTTGGGTCATTTTGGGAACATTTGAGGGTCTTTTTTGGATCGTTTTGGGATTATTTTGGTACCATTTTTGGATAATTTTGGGGTAATTTTCGGAACATTTTAAGTACATTTAAGGGTGTTCTTGTGGTCATTTGGGAATAATTTTTGGATAACTTTGGGATCATTTTAGGGTCATTTTGGGATCATTTTTGGGTCATTTTGGGAGCGTTTTGGGTTCGATTTCGGATTATTTTGGGAACACTTAAGGGTCTTATTGGGATCATTTTAGGATTATTTTGGGATTATTTTAGGGTTATTTTGGGATAATTTTTGGCATAGCTGGGGAACTTCGATTAGAATTAGAAATCATTACGATTAGAAAAATTAAGTAATCTTATACAGTAATCATTCGATTTTTTTTGATTCTTTATATTTTGATTACTAATTGGTTAGATTAGAGCTAATCAAAAGTCTAAAGACGATTAGCGACGATTATCATATCTTATCGAAACTAATCAAAACTAATGAAAAAAAAAATCAATTAGATTTCTCGATTATTTTTGATTAAATTTGATTAGATCAACTGTTTTGAAATATTTTTTTTGTCATTTATTTTATAAATTAACAAACTTTAAATAACTTTTATTCAAAACTTCATCGTAAACATAAACACTAAATACTAGTTAAAGTATAAAAATTAAAGCGACATTCTGAAAAAAAAAATGCTGATTAACAGGCGCGTATTCAGGGGGCGGGTGTCCGGACATGCCCCCGAAAACGCAAGTTAGTGCAATTTTTTTTTGTCTGTGACTGTAAAAAAGAAAATTTGGAATACAATCCCAAACTCATGGGATACTATTTTTTGATTTCCGGTCAAATTAGACATTTCAAATACCAAAAATTGCGACAGTGCCAAATTTTTGTAGAAAAAGAAAATTTCAAAAGTCTCTATTAATGTCATGATTGGCAAAGCAGTTATTTGGGGTCAAAGGTGAACATAAACCCACATATTCTTAAAAATATAAAAGGCTTTATAAACTTATTTTATTTTTTATGAATAAGGGAGCTAGGATTTTACGAAAAATTATCTTCCAACAAGCTGTACACCTGAAAATTCACTATAAAAATCGTCCTAGCATTTTAATAAACTACTAGCTGAGCCGGCACACGTTGTGTCTCCATCCCGATCCCTATCGCTATCTACATATGGGGTAAAATTCCTCAAGCGGACCACCTAAAAATTCGATTTGAATAAAATTTCGTGAAAGTAATGTGCTATGTAAGAAAAAAAATATCACCAAAGGTCGCGTACAAATATTGGATGGTTACCGAGATATACGGGTTTGAATTCACAATTTTTTGTGTGCAAGCCTTTTTTTTTAAATTAGAAGACATGTAGCTGACATACTAAGAAGGAACATGGAAACTGTTTTTTAAAGTGTTTTTTTCGTCCTTTTCGAATATAAATTTAAAAAAATTGTATTATAAAAATTTAGTAAAAATTTTATTAAAAAAAAAATTATCAATTTTTTTCAAATTTAGACATTTTTAATATATTTTTTTTTTAATTTTAATTTAAAGCTTGATCTTTTTCTTTAAAATTATACCTTTTTTGTAATGGACCTACAATTTATTTATTTTTTATTGTTTTTCTCTAGGCTTTGATAAATTCTGTTTCGCGTCGGCTTCCTATACCATTTTAATTTTAGTTGGTTGCCATGTCGGTTTATCACAGAGTCCAAATATACTAATTTCCCGTCTTGTTCCTCTTCGATTAAATAAATAAAAATATAAAATTCACAATCGAAGAGGAACAAGACGGGAAATTAGTATATTTGGACTCTGTGATAAACCGACATGGAAACTAACTAAAATTAAAATGGTATAGGAAGCCGACTTCATCAGGACGACTCATTAACTTTAATTCCAAGCACCCTAAGTCAATGATAATAAATACAGCAATGGGCTGTATACGTAGGATGATGCAGACTTCAGATGAAATATACCATACAGATATAGAGAAAGAAATTACAGTATTATTAAGGAGCAACGACTTCCCAGTAAAAATTATTAGAACATTGTTAAGGAGATACAAAAATAATGATCAGCTAAATTTACCGAAAAATCCCACTATTTATAAGTCGGTATCATATGTTCCGAAACTATCAGAAAGGCTAACATCCAATACCCTAAGGAATTTTTTCAATCAAACGAAATCAGTAGTACCTTTACTAGAAAAATGCAATGTAGTATATGAAATCCCATGCAACGGTAATGACAATGAACCTTGTCAAAGTAAATATGTAGGCACAACTAAGTCAAAACTAAAAACTAGGATAGCACAGCATAAATCCGACTATAAATATTGTCACCAAACCAACAACCACGAAACAGCACTCATGGCCCACTGTGCAAACAGTCGGCACGAGCCAGATTTTAACAACACAAAGATTCTCCAGCAAGAACAACAATACAGCAAGCGTTTCACTTTGGAGATGTTACATATATTAAATACACCAACTAATATACGATTGAACTATAAGAGAGACACCGATCATCATTCCGCTCACCTATACAAACATCTAATAAAATAAAAATAGAACAAAATAGAATAAACAAAAAGACAGTACACAACTCCACGTCACGCAGTGCAGACGTGTAAATAAAATGTATGTAACCAATGTTTATGTTTATTGTTTAAATTTAGAGTTTTATTACTTGTTTATATTTTTCTTAAAAATGTGATTTTAATTATAATTTTAAATGTTTTTTGTTTTGTTTGTCAACAGTCTGCCCTTGAAGACGGTTACCGTGGTGTAGCCGAAATATATCGGAGATAAAAAACAATCTTTGTGTTTTTAATTAACATTGACCTGAAGCCGGCAAAATTAATAATTTGTTTTTATTTTATTTTATTTTATTTTATTTTATTTTATTTTATTTTATTTTATTTTATTTTATTTTATTTTATTTTATTTTATTTTATTTTATTTTATGTTATTTTATTTTATTTTATTTTATTTTTTTATTTTATTTTATTTTATTTTATTTTATTTTATTTTATTTTATTTTATTTTATTTTATTTTATTTTATTTTATTTTATTTTATTTTATTTTATTTTATTTTATTTTATTTTATTTTATTTTATTTTATTTCATTTTATTTTATTTTATTTTATTTTATTTTATTTTATTTTATTTTATTTTATTTTATTTTATTTTATTTTATTTTATTTTATTTTATTTTATTTTATTTTATTTTATTTTATTTTATTTTATTTTATTTTATTTTATTTTATTTTATTTTATTTTATTTTATTTTATTTTATTTTATTTTATTTTATTTTATTTTATTTTATTTTATTTTATCTTATTTTATTTTATTTTATTTTATTTTATTTTATTTTATTTTATTTTATTTTATTTTATTTTATTTGATTTTATTTTATTTGATTTTATTTTATTTTATTTTATTTTATTTTATTTTTTTTTATTTTATTTTATTTTATTTTATTTTATTTTATTTTATTTTATCTTATTTTATTTTATTTTATTTTATTTTATTTTATTTTATTTTATTTTATTTTAATTTATTTTATTTTATCTTATTTTATTTTATTTTATTTTATTTTATTTTATTTTATTTTATTTTATTTTATTTTATTTTATTTTATTTTATTTTATTTTATTTTATTTTATTTTATTTTATTTTATTTTATTTTATTTTATTTTATTTTATCTTATTTTATTTTAGTTTATTTTATTTTATTTTATTTTATTTTATTTTATTTTATTTTATCTTATTTTATTTTATTTTATTTTATTTTATTTTATTTTATTTTATCTTATTTTATTTTATTTTTTTATCTTATTTTATTTTATTTTATCTTTTATTATTTTATTTTATTTTTATTTATTTTATTTTATTTTATT